>HG996557.1:32243853-32843853 GCA_905340355.1 Rhagonycha fulva
TAGTTTTCGAGAAATTTCAAAATTTTGCTGGGGGGGCTGGAGACATGCTAGCCCCCCCCATGTCGAATTTTGACTCCAAAATAGTCTAAATCGTTTGTGCCTGTTTGTGCAAACATTATTTTCGTTTGTACCCAAATAGTTTTCGAGAAATTTCAAAATTTTGCTGGGGGGGGCTGAAGATATGCTTTTTTAAATTTCGAATTTTGGATTCAAAATAGTCTAGAAAGTTTGTAATTCGCTTGTGATTGTTTGTGCAAGTTTTATTTTTGTTTGTACCCAAATAGTTTTTGAGATTTTCAAGAAAAACTGAGAATACTGAGACTCATAACTTGCCGAAAATGAAATTAAAATGATGGGAATAGAAGCTCATTGAAGCTGAAACGGTGTTCTAACGTTTGACATCAATTTTATCCCAAAATTTCAATTGTTGGAATTGTGTTGGAAGCATATCTACATGCCCCTCCCCCCAAAGTTTTCTTGAATCACTCCGCTATAGCTTGGTATCACAGTCCTAGTGCAACCAGAACACACTTTGCTCTAATTGATTGGTGTAAAATCATCAATCCCCTTATTACACCAATCAATTTTCACAATTTTTTATACTAACTTGCTCAGAGTAGTTTGAAGTAACATGACAAATAGACCTACTATCAAGCTTATAATACTTGAAACTTAAAAACAAAAACAAGCACAAACGAATTACAAACGTTCAAGACTATTTTGAATACAAAATTCAAAATTTTAAAAAATTCTATGTGTTTCCCCGTGCTAAGAGAATCTCGTTAATTCACTCATGCGCGTCAGTATTCATGATGTTTTTCTTGCAAATATCAAAAACTCTTTGAGTACACACGAAAATAAAACTTGCACAAACGAAGTACAAGCACAAACGAAGTACAAACGCTCTAAGACTATTTTGAATCCAAAATTCAAAATTTTAAAAATTCTATGTGTTTCCCCGTGCTAAGCGAATCTCGTTAACCTAATCATGCCCGTCCGTGTCCTAGGTATTTTTCTTGAAAATCTCAAAAAAATATTGAAGTACAAACAAAGGTGATACTTGTACAAATAGGCAGAAACGAAGTACAAACAATAGAGAGTATTTTGAACGTGATCCTGTAAGTGTTACCTAGAATCTCGTTAATCCACTCATGCGCGTCAGTTTCCTTGATGTATTTCTTGAAAATCTCAAAAACTATTTGGGTACAAACGAAAGCAAAACTTGCACAAACAAGAACAAACGAAGTACAAACGTTTTAGACTATTTTAAATCTAAAATTCGAAATTTAAAAAAGCATGTCTCTAGCTCCCCCAGCGAAATTTTGAAATTTCTCGATAACTATTTGGGTATAAACAAAAATGAAACTTGCATAAACAGGCACAAACGAAAATAATGTTTGCACAAATAGGTACAAACGTTGCACAAACGATTTAGACTATTTTGGAGTCAAAATTCGAATGGGGGGGGGGGGGCTGGACATGCACCTAATAGTAATGAACCTTGTAGTAATGAATATTCGAACGCGGTCATTAAATCCGATTTTGCACTAATTCCGCCCCCTGGAACATTGTTAAATTAACAAAAAGTCTTAATATACAATAACTTTTTGAAAAAAAGTGCAAGTATCTACCAGCCAATTTTTTCAATTCAAAAGCAGATATTCACACTTTTCACTTCAATAATAGTGACCGGATGGGCTCTTTTCAATTTTTCTTGTTAACTTTTCAGCGTGAACGACGCAGGAAAGGATCCCGGTTTTGGCCAAAGCATATTACACGAAGGCCTGTTAATTTTTCGTACTCCGCCTTACATCGTCAACGAAATTTCCCTACAAGATTCCTGCATCTGCTCTAAAGTACAAAGAGGCACTGATAGTCCTCGAATTTCGACTTTAGAAAAAGACAGACGACATAAAAGCACTGACGTTCGTGCAAGTTTTTCTAGTCCCATAAGTTTAAATGAACGAAAAGTGAACCGCAGATTTTCGTCTACGTCGATTAGAAGCAAAGACATTCCTTATTCGCGATTAGTGGAAGCCTACGACACCGTATTACCCAACAAATTAGACAGCGATTCAAAGTTACATTTCGATAAAGGTAAATCGAGCCTACACGTTCCCGAATCGGAGTTATTACCGAAGAACAGCATTTCGGATTCTAAACTTGCAGTGGATTATTTTAGTTCTATGTCAAGCGTAGAACCAAAAAGCGCAGTAAGAAGTGTTTGATAATAAAAAAATTAAAATTCTAAAAGTCAATTTGTAGGATGTTAGTTTGGTGACTTCGACTTCCAAACCAAAACTCGTGAACGTTTCCGAATCCCATCATTCCTTAAGCACCAAAATTTGTTCAGAAGAACAACTTCAGAAGGAAATTCAACGTACGGTTTCCATTTCGAGCGAAAACCCTTCCGAAGCCTTCTTTTCTGCTGACGAAGATATCAACTTAAATTCTCGTAGTTCCAGTTTGAGAAGTTCCATGCTTGGTTCCAGAAACGCGCTGGTTGGACACGATAATCCCATCACGACTAAGCGGTAAATTTACAAGTTTACTTCAACGTGAAATGTTACAAAAATATGTTTTAGGTTAAAGTGTACGAGCGAATTGAATATTACAGAAGGTACTAAAATTCAAGAGGTGCCACCGCAAGTTTCGAGCAGCGTTCCAAACACCACGCCCGAACCGTCACATATAAAATTATCGACACACCGAAGCGACCACGAAATTCACACTCCAGAACATCGCACTTTTGTTTCACAAGACCGAATGGTAAAGGAAGTTATCATTTGTTTTAATTTTCAAACTTATGTTTTGTTTAGGTAAACGAAAATGGCGTAACGGTTACTCCGCACGTTTATTCCACCATCGGTAGAACCGCAAGTCCAAGATTTCCACTCAAAAGTTCCATTAGCGTCAATTCTCACGTACAAGACAATATTGCCGATTCGGATAGTTACAGTAGCGTTTCTTATGTCTCTGCTGTGGGAAGTCAAGAAGATTTGACTTTGGTTGATCTTCACATGCAAGTTAATCGGCAAATCATGGAATCTCCGATGTTGATGTCCAGCTATGTTAGCCATTTATCACAGGTTTGTCTTACAATATCATTTTATTTTGAAATTATATTTCAAAATGGTTTTAGTTGCGTTGTTCAAATTGGACACATAAAAACGGTTCCGATTCGTTCTCAGTTCCACTCTTCATGAAAAACGACGAAGGAAAGTTGGTGTATGTGGGTAAGTCGAAAGTTTCTGTTAAAAGCTTTGGTTAGGTATTGCAACCCTTAACTTTGGCTCAAAAGCTCTTGATGAAAGGACGGCTAGCGTTTATATCTAGCTTTGAAGCCGAGATCTTGTGGATTTTGTAATTTAGGTGGTTATCTTGTAGCCAACTGCTGTGCACCAAGTAATTCAATAAAACTAACAAGAAAGGGAAGAAAGTTGCTTTATTAAATTACTAAAAGTGATTGATAGCGGAACAACATAAGACCTGACTTTTAAAAAAGGAGGAGGTTAACAATTTACCTGTATGTATTTTTGATGTATGCTTGTGCTTAACTTCATAATGCGTGGATCGATTTGGATAAATTTTTGTTGTTGTATAGAGTATGTACCATGATTGGTACTATGTAAAAGATTTTTTACGTATGTAGATAGTCGTAGCAGTATCTGAAACTTTGTTTTGACTAGAATTAGTGACGCGCATGCACATGTGAATTAATTAACGATATTCCCACTGTTGTCACCAAACAGGGCAATAAATAGCGCCGCAACTAGGACGTGGTGAAGATGGCACAGGCGCACAGATGTGAGGTGCAAAATAAGCTAGGAGCTTAGCTACCATAGAAAATAAAAAAAACACTTGAAAAATTAGATAAAAGGTATTATGTAGTTTATGTTCCTGGAAATATGACTTGGAGGGTACTTTCAAAAGTAAACAATTTGAAAACTGGGGGTCTGAGCAACCAGACGATTTTTCAAGAATTAAATTAACATCTTTTTAATTATTATGAAAAGTCGTCTTTACAGCTAAAGGGTACTTTGTACCAGCGCCATAACCAGGGCGTGGGCACGAGTGCATAAATTTGAACTGTAAAATTAATCATATTTTTGATTCTATTTTTTCTTTCAAAATTTTGTTTTAAAACAGAATCACTGTCAAGTTAAATATGTTAAATATTTAATTTATCAGGTGTATGCATTAATTTCAGGTTCTTTTGATGAAAAAAGAAAAGTTATTTTAAGAGAAAAACTAAAAATGCTTTACGCTAAAAACTTAATGATGTCCGCTAATGCTCCTTATGTGGCACAAAATTCAACATTTTTGATGTGATAAAAAAATTTGTTGTTGTTTGAGATGCGTTCTTCTGTCAACTAATATTTATAGAGGAATGTCATAGTTGTCAAATGAAAACAAAATACAGCCATCTTTGTTACTTACATTTGTAGCTGTGGACATTTATGTGTGAAACCTGAAAATTACTGCATAAACCTGGTAGATGATAATACGAAACTAAAATACAAGTAGGTAAACCAGTGGTTTAAAGGTTAAAAAAAATCAGTCATGGTTGGGCAAGGAGAAAAAGAACGCAAAGTACCAAAGAGAAAAATTAAATAGATCTGCTTTATTATTTATTTGTTATTGAATAAAAACTATTTAACATATTTAAAAAATTTTGGCTTGAATGGAGGGAGGGAGTCGCAAATTAAACCGCTTACCACAGGCGCTTTCTGCCCTTGTTATAGCTCTGGCAATAAGGAGTTAACTCCTGAATTTACTAAAATTGATAAAAAACAAAAACTGGTTAAACTAAAATTTGTTATAAATACAAAATGTACTTTCAGATTTTATCTTGAAAAATTTATTTATCCATGCACATGCAAGGAAACTGATTTGAAAATTACAGTGGGGGATGATCTGTCCATATTTATAATAAAACTAAAAATTGAAAAATTAAGAACCTAAAAAAATTAATTAAAAAAAAGCGCTGGAAAGCAAAAACTAATTGGCTTTTCAGGGATATTACGAGAAATGGGTTTACAAATCTAAAATTTCTAAAGTAAAAGAGGACGTAAAAGGGTCCAAAACACAATTACAAAACAAAAAGTGAAAAATTTCTTGCTAATACAGTGTATTGGCTATTGCGATTAAATAAGCTCCTCCCAGCCCCCAGTTTACAATACCCTCGCAGAAGTTTATAAATATTTGCTTAGTAGCTTGCAATTTATATGCAGTATCTTGGTTACAATGCTTACAAGGGATCTCTAAGACAGTTCACCCATTAAAGATATACCTCCAGGGACAACAAATAACCTAAATGTGGATGTTAGAATAACCGGGATTTTGAGACAGTCTAGTTACTGCCTCAACCGGGATATTAGAAAAAGTAGATTTTTGAGTCAGTCCAACTCAATAAAAATTGGCAAATTTAAGCTCGATGTTACCTTTACCGCGGTGCCGGTGTAGATACAACTGCTGTCGCCGCTGTCGATTACCACGCCCCGCCACAAGATTAGGTAAAAGTACACAGACCGCTATCAGAATGATTCAATAAGGTCGAAATTTGCGTAAAAATCGATTTGTGGCTAAACTAACAGATATTTGACGTTTGCCTATGTAAAGCTTAAACGCTTTATTTTAATGTTATCTATGAAATTTCGCTGGGTTTTTGAACCCGTTTTGAGTGCTGTTATCGGTTTTTCTTACTCCTTCTCTTCCTCAAGAGTGGGCGGCTTGTATACTTGTAGGTTCCTAAAACGATGATTCAGGCGATTCCTGATCAATTAATTAAAGGAAAATTTAACCTGGGCACCAGTGCACTAAATAAAACTGGGTTCAAGGACGTTAATCTCGAGGATGGGATGTTATAGATAATATTAAAATAAAGCGTTTAAGCTTTACATAGCCAAACGTCAAATATCGGTTAGTTTAGGCAATAATCGGTTGTAAAGTTTAATTTATTTTTATGATGTTTTAAGTCTGATTGGCCGCAGTTGTTGCATTGTGTTGACGGTTCGTGCGCTCGATGTAAATACTTACAACAAGGCAAATAGAAATCATACATTTCGTCAGGTGCGCATCAGCCAAAGAGTAATCTAATTGTAAAAATTCATTCATTAAACAATGTGTTTAAATTTTTTGCGATAGCAGTCAGATTTAAACAGTCAAGCTATTCGGCGATCTGATTGCATTTACTTAGTGACTAGAGATATTTGGAGCTCTTTACGGCGTGTTAAAAAATATAGCAGGGAATTCATACGGCGCAGCGCAAGTCAGACGAAAGATTTAAGTCGCAAAAGCAAAAGTTTGCTAGTTGATTGATAATAAATAAATTTATTAATCTTTTGATTAATTGTATCTTTACTGTCGATGACCATTTATAAGATTTCAAACCGATTCAAATTGTATTTTACTTCAATAAGCACTTTATAGTAATAAATTAATTTATTATTTGACGTCATTAGCTAACTTTTGCATATGCGACTTAATTCTTTTGAAGATGCTAATTTTAACTTTTTTCATTATGAGTGGGAGATTTTTTTTAATTTTTGACATTTTATTTAGGTGGAAGATTCGTACCAAACATGGAAACTTTATCTGAAGGCGTCACTTCATTTAAAATGGTCACAAGAAGCGATTTTGTTGAAACATCGACCGATGAAAAACGTAAATCTTATCATCATTACTCAGTTTGGGATCAGAACATTGAAGAATTACAAGCTGAAATTAAGGCGGATTCTTTGAACGACGAAGAATTGTTAGGCTCGAGATTGGATTTAGGATCCAAAATTTCGGTTATTGTGAAACTTAAAGGCGACATTGATTTAATGATCAGTCCGCTCCTTTTAGAGTCTCTTCAAAGGTAATAACAGCCCGTAAAATATCTTTTTTGTTAGACTTTCTTTTGTTTAGGTTTGTGGATGCGTTAACACCTGTGGTTGCTAGCTTACACCCATCCACGGTTATAGATCATCTTCGATCATCTTGCATTAGTCAAGTTGTATCGATGAACGTTTTGAAAAAATCAGAAAATATCCACCGGTTAGAACAAAGTGGTGGTAGTTTAACCGAATGCGGCATCTATGAAGAAACCATCAAATCGCAGCTACAAGTTGCCATTACCTTACCAAAGGTAACTCATTTTTATTATTATAGATTATAGTAATAATTCTGTTTCCAATTTCCACCTCCTTCTTCTATTAGCTCTCTAAAAACTATTACATCAATCTGTTACATTTTATCCAGGTTTACTTTGTCTTGGTCTATTTGGGACCATCTGAGGATGGGACTTTACGTTTTCCTGGGAGTTATTCAATTCAAACAATATTTCTAATTTTATCTAATCTTGCCCTTCCACAGCTGTTTCTCCAATTTTTCCCCTTCCTCTTTGCTCATCCGGGCTTGAAACTCAGAAGTTTCATTTGTAACTAAAACATTTCAGATTAACCTCACCCTTTTGCAAGTTTCAATCGTCGAAGAAATAATTTCGTTTTCCGCTTTGGACAACATTCGAGACTTGACGTGCGTGTCTCTATTTTCCGTGAGTTTGGATAGCATTACAGCAAAATTGCATTTTGATAAACAGGTAAAAAATAAAATCTAAATAAAAAAATAAATATTGACGCTTTAATAATAGACCTACGAAGTCGTCCAAACGTTTCACCGACCTGCAGTGGTTCAAATGGGAAGTAAGAAGGTATTGACGAAAGCTAAAGCTTTTCTGTTGGGTCAGCACAACAATACGATTGCCGATATAATTAGGGGTGAGCCCGTTTTGATAGAAAGTTGCGAAGGCGAACAACGGCAGCTCGTGATTTGTTTAAATGTCGGTAAAGTTCACGCTCAATTGAGGCGTTTACGAAACGAAAGTTCGATTCTGGATGACGCAATTATAACAGCAATTCCTAGTTACTCTTCAAAAGTGTTATTCAATTCGATCAAGGTAGCTGCTGTTCCCAAAGGTGTGGACTATTATCTACAACCAACCCATCCGTTTACTGACCCATCGGAACTTCAAGACTTTGACACTAACGAAAAATTAGGATTTATTATGTTCGAGTGTGGTTTGGAAGGAGTAACTTTGAAGGTGAAATGATTTCTTTGTCCTGTTAACTTTTGTCAAGTTCAATTTGTTTGGTAGGTTGTAAAAAAATCACAGTTTGAACAAGGAAGTGCTAATGTAGATAGAAAAACGAAACGAGATACTATTAGCGTTCGAACTGATAAATCGGACGAAAAAGAACCAAAACTTAACGACAGTAGGGCTTCAAAAAGTTCTTCGAAAATTTCAAAAGAAGAAGAAATTAAAATCGATTCAGCTGATGAAGGAAAAAATATGGCTGTTGCTACCATCGATAGTGGTAACGTGTCATCGTGCGTCATTGAATTAAAAACAGTTTGGTTCAATTTTGCTGCGCCCCCTAGAGCACCTATTACCAGAAAAATTGATTACACGAGGCAAGTAGCCAATAAATTATAAGTGGTGCCTCACGTTGGGTGCCAATTTGTGACGAGCAGAATCAAATAAAAAATTATACTTACGCAATTTTAGGTTAGATTGGAACTTACTGAGCACAGCCTCACCGGCAATTAATGCGTGGATGAATCCTAGCAATCGTTTTGCGATACGAATCGTTCACATGATGCGCAGCATGCACAGAAGATCCACAGCCGTTGTCGCTTGCCTCATGGCTGAAGCTTTGGAAGTGCAGGGGATTCACATGCTTAAAAAGGTTTTGGTTTTACCTCTTCTTGGTTCTTTTCTAAAACTTTTTTTTGCTACAGAGTCGGTATGGAATATTAACGCCCCTGTCTAATACGTTACAAGAAGATCCCAGTTGTCAGTTGTGCACGATTTTACAAAAGTACATCTTGCAAAATGAGCCATCTAGTATCGAATCTAATTTACGAGAGTCGGAACTACCCCAATTGTCTACACTCCGACAGGTAACCTTCAAACTTTTTAATTCGTTCTTTATTTTCATTTTGATTTTGTTTACAGGGAGTTATTGTTTTGAGCCGACAGTGGAAAAATATCTTGTACACGCCGCTTTTGCTGGAACCAAACCACAAATCTCGAATACGACCATTGAACGTTACCATAGCGGTGCCAAAAATGGACGAGGTAAGTGCTATGATTTAACAACCGACTCAACTTTAACGAAATCGCGTGTTATTTTATTTAGGTCAATGACAATTTTAGATGTTATTCTGTCGAACAGGATTTTATAAGTAATTATAAAGGTCTTACAATTATTCATTTTTTTTTGTTTATGGGGGAAAACTCTAATTTTGCTTGAGTGATTAACCGATGCACGACACACGTTACAATTAGAAACTGTGTATTTTTGTGCACTTTTTACATGTAACAGCTTTTTAAAATAATTTTTGATTAGTGTAGTAATTCTTCACCAATTATGTGTGGTTATGGTTTGCAAAAATAGGTGGACGAGGAAGAATTACTATATTTTTGTATGTCCTGGAAGACAGCAACGGATTCATTTTTCAGAAACGAATTTAAATAGTTGACCAAACAATTTCTGCCCACATTTTGTGATAACTATTTATATTAAGAATTAATAACTTTATACACTTTAGAGACAAAACATAAGCATTTAATTATATTATTATCAATCAACAATGTAAAATTAATTCATAATTATTCAATTTAAATCATAGACCACTATCCATCTTTATAGCTAATTAAAAATTGTTTTTAACACCTTAGCGGCATGATCCTGTGTTTACATTTTGCACAGGGGAAGCTTACATGGTTACACATAAAATATCTTTTGGACACACAAAAATTCAGGGGACATCGGGGTTCCCCGGCGGCTTAAAGTAGAATTCGTCCAAAATTACTCTAAAACTAGCGCTAGAGACGGTCTTAGGGGCATGATCCTGTGTTTAAATTTTGCACACTGGAAGCTTACATGGTTACACATAAAATATCTTTTGGACACACAAAAATTCAGGGGACATCGGGGTTCCCCGGCGGCTTAAAGTAGAATTCGTTTAAAATTACTCTAAAACTAGCGCTAGAGACGGTCTTAGGGGCATGATCCTGTGTTTAAATTTTGCACACTGGAAGCTTACATGGTTACACATAAAATATCTTTTGGACACACAAAAATTCAGGGGACATCGGGGTTCTCCGGCGGCTTAAAGTAGAATTCGTCCAAAATTACTTTAAAACTAGCGCTAGAGACGGTCTTAGGATCATGATCCTGTGTTTATATTTTGCACAGGGGAAGCTTACATGGTTATACGTAACATATTTTTTGGACACACAAAAATTCAGGGGACATCGGGGTTCCCCGGCGGCTTAAAGTAGCATTCTTGCAAAATTCCTCTAAAACTAGCGCTAGAGACGGTCTTAGGGGCATGATCCTGTGTTTATATTTTGCACAGAGGAAGCTTACATGGTTACACATAAAATATCTTCTGGACACACAAAAATTCATTGGACATCGGTGATTCCCGGCGGGCTAAAGTAGAATTCTTCCAGCATTACTACAAAATTTTGGAAAAATACTACTTTAAGCCGTCGGGGAACCCCGATGTCCCCTGAATGTTTGTGTATCCAAGAGATATGTTGTGTATAACCATGTAAGCTTCTCCTGTGCATAATATAAATACAGGATCATGCCCCTAAGACCGTCTCTAGCGCTAGGTTTAGAGGAATTTTGGAAGAATCCTACTTTAAGCCGCCGGGGAACCCCGATGTCCCTTGAATTTTTGTGTGTTCAAAAGATATTTTATGTGTAACCATGTAAGCTTTCCCTGTGCAAAATATAAACACAGGATCATGCCGCTAAGGTGTTAAAAAAAATTTTAATTAGCTATTAAGATGGATAGTACTGTAGGTGGTCTATGATTTAAATTAAATATTATGAATTAATTTTACATTGTTGATTGATAATAATATAATTAAATGCTTATATTTTTGTCTTTAAAGTGTAAAAAGTTAATAATTCTTAATATAAATAGTTATCACAAAATGTGGGCAGAAATTGTTTGGTCAATTATTTAAATTCGTTTCTGAAAAATGAATCCGTTGCTGTCTTCCAGGACATTATTTTTGTTCTTATTGGTTGAAGTAGAAGTACAAACATGTTTTGATGGTTACAATATCACCTTGTTTCGAATTTTTAAAGAATGAAGCATAACTTGCTCAAAATTTGAACCGCTGCCTCGATGGCCCACGAGTGTTGTGTGGACAGGCTAGCTAGAGGAAACATCTCCTTGCAGTACTAGAACTGGGTCGCGCACAACCATTTAAAATTAAATTTTTTTAGAAAATCTGTTGTAATTAAAGTGTACCTACCATAAGTGGTAATAGTTTTCGTCAAGTCGGTGACTTATTTTCTATTTTTAATAAGAGCCGTATTACAAACGAACATAATGCTAACAGAGACAAACGTACAAAACCATCGCTATTAGGCTGTGCAAAATCCAAGATTAAATTTAATGACTGGCTTTTAATGAATGATTCTTGCCCTAAAAGCATAGATGTTTAGATTTAACTTGATGTTAAGAGGGGCACTTTTTTCAGGACCTTTTTAATTTAATCAACAGATGGCGTTTACTTAAATATTTTTATAAAATACTAGGAGGCTTGTGTATTTAAAACATAGCAAATTCGTTGAGATAATACCATTCTATAAACAATATTCTTGATTTTAAGCTATTTTGAGTTAGTAATATTTATTTATAAAAACACAATTCATAATTAAAGTTTAATTATCTTTTTTTGTAAGTGAGTGTGTTTTGACATACTCAATACGAACTCAAAATAGCTTAAGACCAAGAATATTGTTTATAGAATAGTATTATCTCAACGAATTTGCTATATTTTAAACACAAAAGCCTCCTAGTATTTTATAAAAATATTTAAGTAGGTGCCATCTGTTGATTAAATTAAAAGGGCCCTGAAAAAAATGCCCCTCTTAAGGGTGGCTAGCTTTTATATTACCTACTAGAATTCACTAAATGCTTTTTAGGCTTGTGGAAATTATTTTTACCGTCTTAAACTTCTATTTCAATCAATGGAACACCGAATTATCTACAAATTTTACCTAAATTATCATTACGGTCAAATAATGTCATAGTTATGTAACTAACATCATAAAAATGTGATACACTGATAAAATAAATTTATGTAATAATATTTTTCTATGCATGTGTGATTAATGTGGCAGTTTGGGCTGCAGGAAATGGGATTCACTGATGGTGAAATTAGCGGTAACGAAGATTTAGATATCACAGATGAGCACGCTATGCTGTTGCAATCGGGTATTATCCTTAAGCCTAGAACGAATAGAAATGTTGGTATGTTATTAATATTTGCTTTATTTACTAACAACACATGTGCACCTTGACGGCTTGGGAATTGTTTTTTTTACGTTATTTTTCATATTTAGAAACTGCACTCAAAGAAGAAAATTACACAAATACTTCTCCGCGGCTATCAGAAACACCCGATAATGCAATGCTTTCTCCTCAAGTCGCCGTCGTCTCCGGAGGAATCGAAAGCATTCTTACTTCTCCAAGCCCTCCAGGTAGTTTTAGACCCAATTTAGTCTGAATTTAATCGTAATAAAAAAATTTTACAGTTCCACATCGTCACCGTAAAAATTTTCAATCTAGCACTGTTCCTTCCAGCAGTAGAGCCAGTGTCATGTTTCCCGTTTTAAATAATGGCAACGTTTTTGTTCAAAAGAAAAGTCAGGACGAGAATCTCGGTGTGTAGTGGTTTCATTGTCTTTTTCCTCGTACTAAATAATATTTAGCTATAGGGACTTTTGTTGATGATCACGCTGTAATAAATATGGGCTCGGATCCCAGCGTCAATACGCACTCCAGCCCAGATTTACCATCCAGTCCTCTTCATCGTAACGTAACCCGCACTCAGTCAACTGAAGATCTTTACAGTTGGATGGCTAAACAGGACAAACAAGAAAAACAGGACACCACTGTGGGAACTTTACGAGGTTGTTAAACTTATTTTAGACTGGGAGGCGACGGATCAGTCCACCCATTCCATAAGAATCCTTATGAATTAGATAGACTCATCCGTTGCTAGCTCCCAGTCTTATTTAAAGAAGTCAAATTTTAATAGTAGTAAAAATGTTTAGGTTTTATGGAGTCAAAGATAAACACTCTCCAGACCGATTCGTCAGGCGAGGACCTTCAAGGCACGGACGGTTGCGTGGCCGTTTATCCAATGCAGGACTCTTTACGTCTACTAGACGCTCACTTTATTTTTCAACCTTTACTCTCAAGTCTTGGCGTAATGTCACGACAACTTGTCAACACCGTAACAGGAGCGAGTAAGTTTTTCAAACAAATAACTGAAAAATCCATGATTAACTTTTCCTAACAGATTTAGAAAATAACGTGACGTCTTTGGACGCATTGGGTTCAAATTTATCCTTGGTTGCCAATTTGGAAACGATGAGAATCGATATCGTCGTGTCCGAGCATGGAAAAACCGAAAAAAAGAAAGGGAAAGGTAAAAGCAAATCCAAATTTTCTATGGAAATCAGTACAGGTAAGTTTTTTTGCGAATAATTGAAAATCCAAAATTGAAATGAATAATGTTAGATGAATCGTCTGCCTTCATGTGCGAAAAAGTGTCGGTAGAAGTGGAAGTTGATCGCAAAGCAGATATGACGGTCAGCGACATGATCAAAACAAAAAATGTGCTTTATATTTCGCGTGGTCAACTGAAAAAGCATACTAGTACAGTTTTAAATTTTAATATCGGTAAATATTTTTGTACGAAGGTTTTATAAATTTGTTTTACTGTGGGTTCTTTTTTTAGGGGTGAAGTTTATTGCTCAAAGAGTGAACATGCCGTTGTTACGTTTGCTTCATCAAATAACAAATATGTATCAGAACGTAAAGGAAACTCAAAATGAATTACGAGAGCAACAACCCATCGAGATTCGTCGGCCAAAAACGAGCGCCAGTAACCACACTGATATAAAGCATCACTCCAGTTCAGGTAAGTTTTCAGTTCAGTAAGAGAACCTTAACAAAATATTGACACTAAATTTTTTAGCATCCGAATTCCAAGAAAGTGCGATAGTTGAAAGTACAAAGAGGTTGAGTATGAAAATGTCAGACCCTGAATCGGTTTTATCCCAAATTAAACCAGCAATTTCACCTTCGCCTAGTATGCATTCTCGTCCTCAAAGTTTGGCCCAAAAATTACGATCAACTGGGAAAAGCGTAAAAGGCTACATTAATTTAAGCGAAGGCGCAGGCACTCCGATATTTACCAGCAGTCCTTCAGGATCGGCAATCGAACACATGTCACACGTTTCGTCCGAGAAAAGTACGGGCAGGTGCTGGAAAACAATTTACCACCTCTTAGATTTGTACGCGGCAATGCCCGACACGACGACAATAACGCACAGATTTTCGATGGGCGTCACCGACATCTCCGAATATTACAAAGGTAATCGCAAATACGACATTCTAATGGAGGTTAAATCGTCCGAAAACATTGAAAAAGAAGACGGAACCACCCCCGTTTCCAACAAAGATACCAGTAGGTCTGCTAAATCTCCCTCCTACTTTCTCTCATTTCAAACTTTTGCAGATTCATCGGGTGAACGAACGAAACTCATCATGCTAGGTGTTGCGAGAATACACAAAACTAAACTGTTGGCAACACTTTCCGGTCTAAAACTCGATTGTGAAATAACAGGCCTACATTCGAGCGTCACTTGCCGAAACAAATCGAGACCTGTTTCGTTGGAATGTTCCATAACTGGTCAAGTCGGCAGAACCAACATTAAATTATTAGAAGGAATAGCGCCAAATCGACTGCAGTAAATTTACCGCCTCAAACTCTTAAACAAAAACTAAATTTTCTTTTTAGGACTGTGGTTAAGGCCACAGTAGGAAAATCTCAGACTCTTTACTCGAGTTCGAATAAAAAGAGTAAAGATAAAAATTCTGCTTTGTTAACTGTTGGAGCTGTGGTTATCGAAATACCTCAACATCCGGTAGCGCTACATGGCATGGTGACAAGAAGTAGCAAACAGTTAAGCTCGACTTTGCAAGAATTGCGTGTTACCAGGACGTCTAGTCGGTTGTCGCGAGGTGGAACTCAAATGGATGAAGAACAGACGCACCATTACACGCCTAGTCGTGGAGCTAAAAATACATCGGGAAATCAAAGAACGGCATCGTTTAACAGAAGTCGAGGAGTTAGCGAGGCCGGTCTTCTTCAACCCATTGTTATACATTTTTCCATAATTTTGCAAAGTTTGAGCATAACCACGGCGCTTTTACCGTCGTTGCAAGCTCAATATAAAATGGACGAGTTAAAAAGTACGGGAGTTACGGGTAGTAAGGCCAAGTTTACCATCGACTTAGCACGACATTCGTTGAGTTTTACTACGAAACTTCCGGTAAGTTTTAGTTTTGGGTTATAATTATTTTGTGGTTATTATTGAGGTTTTTAGTTGAACCAAGGTGCCGATATTAATTTACCAACTGAAGCTTGTATTGCACTTCCGGTGGTTCACGTTTCTGCCGAATATATACCCGAAGGAGCACCAGGGCCTGTGAGAGGCGACGGTCACCGAGGAGCAGATGGAGTAGTGTTTCGACAAGGCGGATATCTTAGTGCTGAAGCTGATATTGGGGTTTTCGAACATAGCCTCACTACAGATCTACTAAATCACTTGGTGTTTGTACAGAATATTTTTATGAAGGTAAGCGAAACCTACACTTTTTAACTTTGCCAAAACGTAAATAGTATAGGTAAAGCATACGACTGTAAGGCATAATTTAAAGCAAAATTCACTACCAAAAAAGTAAAAGCAGAATTTATAGGCCAGTCGAAATAGCATCAAAACAAGGGTGTACCTTGCAAACGGTGGTGTACAAGATTTTATTTTTTTAACTTGTATACAATGTGTTCACGAAAAGGGGTAACAGTAAATAATTCTTAAATATTACTAGATACAAAAAAAAGTTTAAATAGTTTTTTATTTAACTCCAAATTTTCTATTGGAAACTGTCAAAGTATATTTTTTTATACTTCAAATTCAACCGGAAGTAAACATAAATTTTTTTTTCAAAGAGCAACATCTTTTTTTTAACATTTTTGTAATCTGCAATTTTTTCTCTATAAATACATATAAAATTTTCATAAGGTTATATAAGAAAAAATTCGAGAAAACACAAGATTTATACAAACAATAATTTATTAATTACGTATGTAGAGTGCTATGAAAAACAAAACACCATTATTATGATATGACACCATTAGACTCTTTCTATGGAGTCATTTAAAAATGGTAGTTTAGGCAAACCTATCTTTAAATTTAAAACATTTAAAAACCAAAATTAATTTAGCATCTATCAATTATCACCAAATTGCCAGAACTTCTGCGTAAATTAGAATCATATCTTGAACAAAACAGTGGCAATTTTAAAAAATTTTGTTTTTCATGGCACTCTACATACCCATGTGTAAATAATCAGTAAATTACTATTGTTTGTTTAAATCTTGTGTTTTCTTGAATTTTTTCTTACGTAACCTTATGAAAATTTTATATTTATTTATAGAGAAAAAATTGCAGATTACAAAAATGTTAAAAAAAAGATGTTGCTCTTTGAAAAAAAAATTTATGTTTACTTCCAGTTGAATTTGAAGTATAAAAAAATATACTTTGACAGTTTCCAATAGAAAATTTGGAGTTGAATAAAAAACTATTTAAACTTTTTTTGTATCTAGTAATATTTAAGAATTATTCACTATTACCACTTTTCGTGAACACACTGTATATGGGTGCCAACATGTAAAAAACAAAAATGCTAACACGGAAGACCTCGGGAGAACATTTGGCCTCCAAAAAACCTCAAAATTTTTTAACTTTTTTAGATTTTTTGCTTATAACTCTTGAACAGTGCATACTAGTAAAAAAGTTAGAATAGAATAAATTAAAGATAATTAAATTCTGCGTCGAATGAGTAGCGCCACTTAATAATTTGGTCAAGTAATATGGTCAAAAATCACAGTCAAAGAACGACAATATTTTCCAACTTTGTCAAAAATTAAGATGTAGTTCTATACAGGGTGGCCTTTTGAAAACGGCTTTTTGACTTTTTTTTTTTTGTGATTTTTTTCACTTTGTGACAAACTTTTGAGATTGTGGCCATCAGAATTTTTTTTTAAGAAATGCAAAAACACGTTAACTTGATCATCGAGGGGGACAACTTTTCCCCTGACAATCATTGTCACTCCTGTATTGTTCATCCCTTCGCGTTGCGATGACAACCTCTAAAATGTTAATAGGGATGATATGGCAAGTAACACCTCATTTGAAAGGTCTTGCTTCCCTGAATTCAGTTCTATAATTTTTTTAAAGTTTTATCAATTATTCAACAAAAAAATTAAAGCTGCAAAAATGTGAAATAAATCCGATATTTCAAGACATTTAAGAATAACAAAGAGAAAAACGCTTGTACAGGTTGATCCTTAAGTTCTTTCGAGAAGGTGACCATACTGCTCAACTTCATCTTTCCTTGGCCAAAAATTGCAGAAGTCGTATCACATCCACTAAATGCATGGATAAAAAAGATGTGGCTGGATATGAATTGATCGAATTTAAAAGATGTTGCCGAATATTGCACATCAGCAGTACCTCCTTTTCCAGGCTTCACAAAGACCAAATTGGTGCATGACTGGCCAAGCCCTATCAGTACAAGGTGGTTTATGTCCTCTCCAATTATTGTGACATTTTCGTGCTCCGTAGTCTTAGAAATGGCGGTCTTAACAATGAGCAAGTCAGCATCTTCCTGAGCCTGATTGACTTCAATGTTACAATTCTTGAAGTAATTTTTTAGGACTTTAATGAAGCGACTTTTATTTTGCTCATTGGCCAAAAACTTTTTCTGAGCGACTTGGTTAATTGTATTTATGACAAAAACTACTTTGGGGGATTGGTGAATCTTTATCCGCCGTAATCACTCGGATCTTTTGGTGCCACTATGAGCGGGACAACATATGAACAACGGCAACATTCGTGGACCCATAGTGTTTCTTTAAAAAAGAGTAGTAGATTTTTGCGATTGTTGCAAAAGAGGCATTGCGAGACCAAACGACTTTATGAAGCAGATAGCCACCATCTACTACTGCAAAATACTGTCGCTCTTTTGAAGCATTAGAGGGAAGTGGGGTAAATGCCCCGTACATAGACGACTTGGTTCCTTTCTGCATGGCTCCTTCTGCAAAGAGTGATATTGGGTAAGGCGCAAGTTTGTAAATGAAAAAGTTTTTTAAGTTTTCCTTTGATTGTTTTATAAGGCACAATCTTTGAAACAGTGTCAGAAGATCAGTAGAAAGTATTTTGAGGTTTCGGTATCGTAACCGTATCGAGGTGAGGTATCGTAAGACAGCTTACAGGAGATGCCAAGGTTTTAACTTTGTCTCTCCTTTTGAGGGTGACATTAAAAATCATACATCCTGGATTTATATAATGTATTTAATATGCCAATTGCCGGACATCGGGAGATTGCTAATTTGGAAAGGTATAGTTGATCAAATGTAAAAATGTAGGTACTCATTGGATGAAGAATTTAACGTTCTACAACTTTTATTTTATAAGTTTTTTTCTTATAGTACTCATTACAAAGCTGCAGACTCATATATAGAACTACATCTTAATTTTTGACAAAGTTGGAAAAAATTGTCGTTCTTTGACTGTGATTTTTGACCATATTACTTGACCAAATTATTAAGTGGCGCTACTCATTTGACGCAGAATTTAATTTTCTTTAATTTGTTATATTCCAACTTTTTTATTAGGATGCATTGTTTAGGAGTTATAAGCAAAAAAGCTTAAGAAGTTATAAAATTTGGAGGTTTTTTGGAGGCCAAAAGTTCTCCCGAGATCTCCCGTGTTAGCATTTTTGTTTTTTATATCGTCTCCTTAGTACTATAACTGGGTAACTTGATTTTACTGTTATTGAGAAAATTGAAAGGATCTGGGTCTTATCTACATTTTGCAAGTGGATAATTTATATTTAGAAACATAATAGAACATATTTATCCACTTGTAAAATGTATATAAGTCCCAGATCCTTTCAATTTTTTCAATAACAGTGAAATCAAGTTACCCAGTTATAGTACTAAGGGGACGATATGTTGGCACCTATACCGGGTGCTGAATGAGTTAGGCGAACATAGGATATTAACATGTAAAAACTTATTTTTGCAAATTCCTGCTTCCCTAATTATTTTAGAGAAAAATTGAAAGACACAAATATAATGTAGAAATATAAACTACGAATGATAAGAGCATTAGATTTTTTTTTATCTAGCTTTTACGTAAATGGTCAATAAATTCTTTTGAAATTGTTAAAACTTTTATTTATCAAACTTGCCATGTAAGTTTCCGAGGTAATTATTTTTGATAAATATTAAAAAACAATTGCACGTTGTTGACAGTTTTGCACTTTATTAAATTTTAATTTCATAAAATGGAATATTACCTTGAAAACTTATACATGGCCAGTTTGATAAATAAAAATTTTAACAATTTTAAAAGAATTTTTTGATCATTTACGTAAAAGCTAGATAAAATCTAATGCTCTTATCATTCGTAGTTTATATTTCTACATTATATTTGTATCTTTCAATTTTTCTCTAAAATAATTAGGGAAGCAGGAATTTGCAAAAATAAGTTTTTACGCGTTAATATCCTATGTTCGCCTAACTCATTCAGCACCCGGTATATACAAGTTAAAAAAATAAAATCTTGTACAGGGTGGCTCAATTTCGATCCTTCTTATGGGGAAATCGGTAACTATGGGAGATATCAAAAAATGGATGGCGCATCCTCGATCTCTTTTTTTGAGAAAGTTTCAATGGCGAAAACCAGAATTTGCTATCTTTTTTTGTTTTCGAGTTATAGCCAAAAGTTCGATAATTGGACTTTTCTATAAATGTCGATATCTTGGTTGTTTTTGAAGTTACCAAAAAAGTGTTAACACTTTCTTCAGACACTTTTTTAAGGGCAACAAAATGGGATAAAGAGATTTTAAATATTTAGATTAGTTTCCGAGTTATAACATAAAGTTGTGTTTTTTTAAATAGAAACCATAGTTGGCTATGACATTTTTAAAAGGCGTTTTTTATCCTCTTTTCAATGATGTGTAACATGTGGGGTCTAATATTTTAGTTTCATCCCATTTTATTAAAAAATTTAATAAAAATAAAGAAGAATGAAAAATTTAATATAATAGTAAATGTTTTTAGTAGATAACAATAAAAAATATTCAATACTTAACAAAAATTACAGTAAGTATTCAAACTGAACTCAGTTGTTTACAATAAATATAACTTTGTCAAAACAAACACTACGAAATTGGCATCTAAAAAATTCTTTTGCCCATTAGTTTTTAGTAGGAAAATATTTGTTTAGTTAGATAATAATTACTAAAATATTATGTTGCACATGCAAGAACAGCATTATAACTGGCTTGAATAAAGAACTCCAGCATATCGTATTTTTCATAGTGTTCATAAGCCATTTTACATTTACGTGAAATAACAGGTAAATATAATAACATATTATTAGAATTTCTAATAAATATTTAATATTTTAATTACAGTAACTAAACCAATATTTTCCTACTAAAAACTAATTGATAAAGGAATTTTTTAGATGCCAATTTAGTAGTGTTTGTTTTGACAAAATTATATCTATTGAAAATAATAGACTTCAGTTTGAATACAATTACTTTAATTTTTGTTAAGTATTGAATATTTTTTATTGTTATCCACTAAAAACAGTTACCATTATATTAAATTTTTCATTCTTCTTTATTTTTATTACAATTTTTAATAAAATGGGATAAAACTAAAATATTAGACCCCACATGTTATACATCATTAAAAAGAGGATAGAAAACGCCATTTAAAAATGTCATAGCCAACTATGGTTTCTATTTAAAAAAACACAACTTTATGTTATAACTCGGAAACTAATCTAGATATTTAAAATCCCTTTATTCCATTTTGTTGCCCTTGAAAAAGTGTCTGAAGAAAGTGTTAACACTTTTTTAGTAACTTCAAAAACAACCAAAATATCGACATTTATAGAAAAGTCTAATTATCGAACTTTTGGCTATAACTCGAAAACAAAAAAAGATAGCAAATTCTGGTTTGCGCCATTCAAATTTTCTCAAAAAAAGAGATCGAGGATGCGCTATCCATTTTTTGATATCTCCCATAGTTACCGATTTCTCCATAAGAAGGATCGAAATTGAGCCACCCTGTACACTACCGTTTGCAAGGTAAATAGTATATTTCGACTGGCCTATTAATGCAGATATTAATTTTTCATGTAGGAAGTGAACGAAGTAATACAGAAAGTGTATGGGGGCGAACGTCCTGTACCTATATGGCTGGAAGATACGGAAGAACATTCTTCAGCGCTCAGCAAACTCTTGTTTTCGCTCATCATTAAAGTTCAGAGGATTCAATTAACCGCCACCACTGCAGGAAGTTCGGCCGTCCGCTTAGAAACGGGTAATTTGTTTTTCCCTAAAATTGTTTTGGTTAAACTAATCTAACGCTGTTTAGGTGCTGTTACTTTGGAATTATCCAATCGAGTACAAAACATTTCCGGTTGTACTCAAAGCAACTCTTCTGCGCGTTTGTTCGGTAGGGCGCACGTCGAATTAAATTTGTCTTTAGGCCAGTTGCTTCGCAATGCGCTATTTGAAGAAGCGGAAGCCGAATTTCAACAGTTTGCATTCTTTAACACTCGGATTGGTTTACGCAATGCTTTTCAGGACGAATTAGTCGAAGGTGACGACAAAGAAGTGGTTTTAATAACCCTGAAGAGGCCGTTGATTTATATCCAGCCAATTGCAGTCGATAAAGCGATACTAGTTTGGTTAAATTACAAAAATGCTTACGATTATTGGAACGAAAAACGGACAAGTTGGAACAGCACAGTTCAACAGGTACGATTACAAAAAATTTTGTAACATTGAATGAAATGAAATTTTGTAGAGTTACGAAAAATTACAAATTGGGCAACTCACCAGTCAATTAAGCGCACAACATTTGGGGACGTTGTTTTTACAACTAACGGTCGAAGATATGGGGATTTGTTTGCCTCTCAATCAATTGCCACTGTCCACCTGGGGGCAGCGAAATGTTTACGAAGACAGTCGAGGCGCCGTCGTAGTCACCTTGGAAAGCACTAGTATATCAGGTATATTCTAATATTTAAATTGTACCCCCTTTGTTTATAGTAGAATTTACAGCTTGCAGTTCGGGGTCGTTGGTTAGTAAAGGGAAATTTTCGAACCTGTGCTTGCGATTTGCAGAAGATTTCGAAACGTCCTTGGATGACTGGAAACCAGACATGAGTGACACGAATATAATGAATTTGTGCGTTGTGAGTGAGGGTACATATGAAGTTTGCAGTCGCACCATTACTGGAAAACAATGCACTGGTATGAAATCATTCGTGAAATGCGAGATGCGGCCCCAAACATGTAATTAACTAAATTTTCAGAAAATGCAAAGTGGTTCTTAAATGTGCAGTGGCAAATGGAAGGGGTCGATATCCACTTGGATACAAACGTAGGAAAACAGTTGTCGGCCCTAGGACACACTTTGACTTCCCTCACCGGCTCTGAAGATCCACCTTTCCCCATCGACTACGACAGCGATGATAACGAACCCACTGACGGTACCAAAACTTCCCAGGTATGATTTTTAATCCTTTTTGAATAACAGCTCAGCAGAGTGGCATACTGGAAAACGTAAGCGACTAATCGAACCTTTTCCCAACAATAATCCTTATATCAAAACCAACCAGGTGATTTTAAAAATATGCAAAACTATATATTGTCATGTTTTAAATTGACCCCGTTTTATTTTTATAAAGGAGAAAAATCAAATTAGGGAATTTTGGAGTTTAACTTTTAATTTTTCTAAATAGCTTTATACCATTGCAATATGTAATGCTATTTAACGGAAAATTATTAAAACCATTGGAATTAACTTTTAAATCATTGTAAACCAAAATTTAAAAGTTAAGACCTTTGAGATGTCAGTTTTGAACCATAACAATCTGCCTGTCAAATAAAATTTTATTCATTTTTTGCTTTAATTTAGGAGAGTATTTTACCCTCGTTCATGTACGATCCCTCATTGGATAATAAGCAAAGGTCCAAACTAATCGAAAAGGAAATGAATGAGCAAGCAAAAATTATAAACGATTTGCGTTCCTTGGGCGCCTCTCATGGAACCATCGAAATGGAAATGAAACGTTTGCACGAACTCGAAGCGATGGTGTACAAAGATTTTAGAAGGTAACCTCTCCTCCTACTCAAATCCACTCACTTTTAAAATTTAATTTTTGTCCCACAGAGATATGATACAAAAATTACGAAGGCAAAGTGTAAAAGCGTCTAGTATAACTAAAGGTAAACTTGGTTTGGGCAAAAATGCGTACCGATCAAAATCGTTTGTTGCGCCGAGTCCAATGACCGAACGCCATAAAGAAATTGATAGGTAATTTTGTTAATACAGTTTTTTAATTAGATAAAGAGCGTGATCCTTATATTAGCATGGATGACGGTCAAGGAGATGCCACTAGTGGAAACACTGCGAGTTACGAAAGTTCGCCTTGTTCGGGACCGTCGCGATCTGCGTCTCTCCGTGTTAGATCGAATGCAGGACCGAGAGTTACGTTCAGTGATACTCAAACAATGTGTCGGCAGTCATCGCTTCCTGCGGCGAGTTCCGACCTAAGTTTGCAAGAATCGCAGTTGGATTGGGTGGACCATCTAACCGTCGACGGTGAAAAAGTCGAATTGAGGAAAAAGTTGCCGCCTTCGTACGAGTCCGACGAAGGTTCCATTTTAATCGATTCGTTTCATGGGTCACCTTCTAGCGACATACCGGTCATTTGTCCCAGCGTTACGCCTACCAGTGTGACGCAAAAATCACAAGAACCAAATATCGACTTGGAATTAGATGTTAAAGTTTTCATTAACAGCGGGAAATGCGTTTTACACACCAAGGACATCGTAAAAGACGAGGAAATCAAACTGTAATTTTTATCCTGTAAACTGAGGGACCACTTATTTTATCTTTTTTTGTTTGTAGTAACCGCATTCGAAAAGATAGAAGCTGTTCAGCCGGGTTGTTGGACTTCTCGGCTACCACAGTAAGTCCAGACTTTTCTAGACGTAACAAGGAAAAACTGAATACTGCAACAAGCACCTCGCGTCTTCGAAACAATCCTCATACGTCGTCTTTGGTCGATCTAACCATTTTTTACATTCCTGGCATGGATGTCAAATTGCACTACCAATCAAAGGTACTAACAGAAACTATAAATTTTGACCAACAAAATTCGGACAGTTATTCCGAAAACTGTCAAGAAGTTTATAATAATGGTGGACAAGTATTTGGTGACGGATTGACGATGACCAATGGAGGAAGTTACGACAAATCGGAAGAGGCTCGAATTGATGAAGCGTTTAAAAGAAAGGACAGCAAAGATAGCGACGTGGATGTCACTTTCATCAGTAAAAGTGCAAATAGTTACCTTTATAACTCCACTCTTAACGGAGGGGACTACAGTAACGATTTGGGTTCTGTTGGTAATCGGGTCCGTTGTTCGACATCTTTACATGGAATTTCTAATCCCAATTATTCTGGTACGCCTGCTTCAAGTCGAAACAGTTACGAAAACGTTTCACAGTTTCTACCTACTTCGCCTCTTCAGTCTCACAAAAGTAGCAACACGGCGTCGAATACTTATTATAAAAAACCGGTCCTAAAGAAAGCGTCGTTGTTTGCGTGGATGACACTACAAAGTGTACCTGAGGAAACTATCGTCAGTCCTCATATTTTGGAATTTTTGGAGCAAACTCTTGAACCGATTCCTGTTAAAGCGGCGTTTGATACAACCGGTAATTCGACCTCTTTACCCAACGATCATGATCTCACCAATTATGGACACTATGTATATGCCAGTTTTCCTGTCGATGTTATCGTTTATTTTCATATGCAACCAAGTACGTTTAGGTTCAGTTGTTTGCCGGTATCGCGAGTGGAGTGTATGCTGCAATTGCCGTCTTTGGATATAATTTTCAGTTCCAAGAGGGCCGAAGATGATTTGTTGCACAGGTGAGTTTAAGGTTTTATTTAACTTGGTGTGAGCGTTGTCTGTCGTCCGTGTGGTTGGACTTTTTTGAGGTACTTACTTAGAATCTAGAGAGCTGAAATTTGAAACCGTGGTCTCTAAAAATGTTCCTTTCATAAGAAACTTCATTTTTTTAGTGAATTTGGAGATGATTCATCAAATACCATCGCAACAGCAGTGGGAGGCCTAAGTGTCACGGGTTGTTTGTCCGACTTTTCCGTTTACATTTTTCATCCTTACGGTGGTAAAAAATCAGCCTTAAAAGAGGCGCAGTGGTCGCCCCTTTCCGATAGCGAACGAAAAGATTCCCTCTCCATCAACGTCGAATTTGTCAAATTTCATTTGTCAAGATCGAGAATGTTGAATTTCCAGCAAGAAAATTCCTTTAAGGGAAAGCCAATTTCTGATCAGAGTCGCGCGATTATTCGTTTTTCAAGTAAGAATCCAAAAATTCGTTTTCCGCTTCCACTGATCGTTTAATTTTTTAGCCATAACGGACATCGGTTCAGCGTCCTTTAAATATGACATGAGAAGGTTAACAGAAATTTTAGCATTTCCAAAAGCTTGGTATCGGCGTTCCATCGTGCGCCGTCTGTTTTTAGGCGATCTCAGTATGCCTAGTGCATTTAACGAGGACGTAGAAACTGCTTCGAGTGTGTCGTCCAATTTAGAAAATAAGGGCCCTAGATCGACCTTGGAAAAATCGCCTCAGTTTAACAGAACGAAGCCAAACGTAGAGACGGACTTGCGTCGTCCTAAACTTAAAGAGGCCGGAAAAACATTTAGCCTGGAATCGGAGACTACCGAAACGTCTGGTTCCTCGGAACACAAGAACACCACCTCGTGGGAAACGTTGGTAGTTTTTGCCGTCAATTTTAAAAAATTGAACGTTCACATGAATATGGGTAACGTTATGGGTAATGTGATGTAAGTTTGGCTGTTTAGATGGTTTTGTGAGAAGGATCTAATTGAGTTTTCTAGGTGGTTGACTAAAGATTTTCGTAGCGAGGGTAGACTGAGTATCGGATCGACTGGTCACAAAAATTTGTATATCGCTTTAGGTCTTGGTGGTTCTAGCTTGGACGCAAAAGGTGGTATCGTTGGCGGGAATATAGAAATAGCGGATATCAATACTTTCAGTAAGCGAAACGGCATTTTTACAACAGTTTTTTTTACAATTTTGTTTTTTCAGTTCATATAAGGGAAGAGCCCAGCAAGGAACCCGACCACACTGTGGGAATCCAATTGTACGCTCTCGAGTTAAGACTGGATTATATGGCCACCTCTGTGTTGATGTCACGCGTTAGCGATTTAAACGTAAATTTAAGAGACGAATGGAAATTGAACGAAACAGCCACAACAAGCACTTTCATGCCGACTCGAAGGTAAACCGTTAATTTAGGTGTAATTAGTTGGAAGATGTTAATCTAAAATTTGTTTAGACCTGCAAGTATTTTCATGCACGGCGATTTGAAGTGGGATCAACTTCAAATAATGATATCAAAATCATCTACGGCGGATTTAATGAAAATGTTCAACAAATTGGAAGAATTTTTCTCCCAACAGTTCAACAGCAGCAAAAGGGCTTTCAGTGGATTATCGCAAACACCACGGGTTACGCCACAGAGAAGTAAAAAAATTGGTTCATTTTGTCAATCTTATTTACTAATCAAATTTGTAGGTAAAGAAGCATGGGCTAGTCAGTCGCAAAATAGCACGTGCAATGATGCGCGCCACCACCGACACTGGCAGAAGGTGTTAAGTAACGTGACGGGTCTGCAACTCACCACCATGCATTTACCGCTTCCTCCGTCTGGAACCGTCCTAGGCGGAACCATGGAGCTTCGCGGTAATAACATTTCGTTGGCGTGCTTCCACGGAATCAACTTTAAAAGTAAATCGTGGGCGCTGTTCAGCTTAAAGGAGCCATGCATAACTTTCAATACAGAAGCACAGGAAATTCCGTCTTCAACCGGTAATACTAAAAGGAAGAGAGAGTTAAGAGGGGCATATTTTCAGGGCTCTTTTAATTTAATCAACAGATGGCGCCTACTTAAATATTTTTATAAAATAAGAGGAATTTGCTATATTTAAAATATAGCAAATTCGTTGAGATAATACTATTCTATAAACAATATTCTTGATCTTAAGCTATTTTGAGTTCGTAATATTTATTTATAAAAACACAATTCATAATTAAAGTGTAATTATCTTTTTTTGTAAGTGAGTGTGTTTTGACATACTCAATATGAACTCAAAATAGCTTAAGATCAAGAATATTGTTTATAGAATAGTATTATCTCAACGAATTTGCTATATTTTAAATATAGCAAATTTCTCTTATTTTATAAAAATATTTAAGTAGGCGCCATCTGTTGATTAAATTAAAAGGGCCCTGAAAAAAATGCCTCTCTTAAGTGCTGAAAAATTACCAAACCATTGTTTTAGAAGCCAGCCCTGCTTTAGACGTCCACGTCGTTCAAACTTTGACGTGCAGTTTGGGCCTCAGTACGTACAAAACACATCATTCCATGGCGACTGTTTGTAAAGTTTCGCGCAATGTCATCTTTCCTCCACAATTTAAAACTTTACAGGAATGGTTCCAGTACGCGTTTGCAAGCAGCCAAATTGACGGTAAGACCAAAATGTTTTAAAATTAGGTGCATGTCCCCAGCCCTCTCCCCATTTCGACTTTTAAATTCAAAATGGTCGAAATCGTTCGTGCAAAAATTATTTTCATTTGTATCCAAATAGATTTCGAGAAATTTCAAAAATTAGCGGGACTGTAGTCATGCTAGCCCCCCCCCCATTTTGAATTTTTAATCTAAAGTAGTCTTATCAGGTGTATGCATTAATTTCTGGGTTTTACACATAAATGCCTATAGCTACAATCGCATACAGTCACAAAAACGACTTGAAAATTTTAGTCAGATTTTACAAAAACGGTAGATTAACTCCCTTGAATTTTTTTCACCCCAAAAAATAAATATTGGAAAGCTTATGCTTTTTCGACCGATTCTTACGTATTTTGAAGAGAAAATTCGCCTGACGCAGTTTATTTTCCGCTAAGTTTTTAAAATAAAGTTTTACGGCCGATTAAAGTCCTAAAATTCGATTTTTGCTTTTTCAAATTTTCAGCGATTTTCCTAGGTTTCCGCCAGTTAAAAATGAAATTTTTGGACTGTACGCATTAAAATACGTCGCCTACAATCACAAAAACGACTTGAAAATTTTAGTCGGATTTTACTAAAACGGTAGATTAACCCCCTTGAATTTTCTTCACTCCAAAAAATAAATATTGGAAAACTTATGCTTTTTCAGCGGATTCTTACGTATTTTGAAGAGAAAATTCGCCTGACGCAGTTTATTTTCCGTTAAGTTTTTAAAATAAAGTTTTACGGCCGATTAAAGTCCTAAAATTCGATTTTTGCTTTTTCACATTTGTCAGCGATTTTCCTAGGTTTCCGCCAGTTAAAAATGAAATTTTTGGACTGTACGTCGCCTACAATCACAAAAACGACTTGAAAATTTTAGTTGGATTTTACAAAAACGGTAAATTAACTCCTTTGAATTTTTTCACCCCAAAAAAATAAAATTTCCACGCAGTTTATTTTCAGTTCATTTTTTTAATAAACAAAAATACGAATGACATTTTTTTAGCCCTTTTAGTAATTTTTATGAAAGAGATTAAATGACCTTTCGTTTTTAGCCTTTTTTAGTAATGGGGGGCGTTATAAAAAATTATTCTTACGAGAGTGGGCGGTGGTTCGAAAAAGTTTGAGAACTTATGCTTTGGGTGTTAACCAAAATCTCGTTAATCCACTCATGCCCGTCAGTGTCGTTGATTTTTTTTTTCATGAATATTTCAAAAACTAAAAAACAAACGATTTAAACTATTTTGGATTCAAAATGGGGGGGGGGTTCATCCACCTTTTAAAATTGCTTACTTAACTTTAAATTTGTAGAAGTGGATCGGTTTCCGTTACTTGAGCGAGAGAAATGGGACGGAATGAATTCGGTCGAACGTCAACGAAATAACGCAACCACTTCAACTCAAAAAGCCGTCGATCAGAATCACAACAGAGAAGTGATATTTGCACTTCCCAGTTTGCAGTTGCATTTGAAAACGGAACATTTGCAAGGCGGCGAAACGCCCGACGTGTCAGGTAAATTGGAAAGCACCCAAAGTAAAGGATTCCTAATATTTTATCTACTTCAGTTTCCTAATGCTGAATGTAGTAGATAAACTATGAAGTATCTGTGTTTCTTTGGAAAAATTGTTCAAAGTCCAATGTCAAAATATTAATTGCTTGTTAATTGTGTTTAGGTGACAAGCCGAAAGTTGAGTGCAGCTTTATAACCGAATTTGAAGATCACATTTTTGTGACCGTCGATGCAGAGGCATTCTTCTTCTTGCACGATTTGATTACGTCGTACGTCAGAGAACGAGTGGTAAGAATTTCTACATTTACAATATTTATTTAACCATTTATTTTGTGTTTAGCTAAGTTCCTCCTTGAGCGAAAAACGAAGTCACATGGATTTGGACAAATCGGCGCGATCGTCAGCGTCGGCTTCTAGCGTCGCGTCTGAAGCGAGCTCGTCCAGTAAGACGTCGTCGTTTGACGATATGTTTACGAAAGATTGGCGAAATTATAATTCCAAAACGTGGCATTTGGAGCCGACTGTGCGGTTGTTGAGCGTGGCGGGGAAGTACATAGAACCGTATGGGATCGATTACATTTTACAGAAGTTAGGTTTCACGCATGCGCGAACCACGATACCAAAATGGATGCAGAGGGGTTTCATGGATCCTTTGGATGCAATTTTGGCTGTACTTACATATAAAATGGTGGTAGTGGTTAAAGGTGACGGAAATAAGAGCGATAAAAACAAAATTGAACCAAAGAAATAATATTAAGACAAATACTATTTATTTATTATGCAATCTTATGTAGCATTCCTATTTATTCTTCTCAAATTCTTGAAGGTGGGTCCTCAATTTTGAAATATAGAGGCGTCCCTGAACAGGGACGTGTGGTAATTTTGGCAGGCAGTAATGTAATTTATGTATTATAGAATATCTTCTTATTGTTATTATTAAATATAGCTAGGAAAAAAATTATGTATATATTTTGTTGGTAATTTTATTTCCACGTACAATAACAATTTTTTTTGCATAAAATACATTTTTTTTATTACAATAATAATTTTCCTTCTCTATCTCCCTCTTATAATTTATTGTATATCTATTTTACAGCACAAAACAGAGAATGAGATGCTTTAAGAACCCTGGTTATTATTTCTACAAAATTCTATTAGCGAGTGCACAAGTTGCATGTTTTTTGTTCAAATCAAGTGAAATGTACTCAGTGCAAGGTAATATGTAAAAGCAAAAACAAAAATTATTTCTATTTGAGGAGGAACAGTGCCATCACATCTCATTCTGTGCTCTATGTACAGGGAAACCATTAGAGCGCCAGATTGTGACAAACTTGTTCCAAGAACAGCAATAACTTCACTTGAAACAATTGAATTTGGAGGTTAATTTAGTCCAGGTGAATTTACAGGGTGGCCAAACTTCGTTGGTTTTACTCGGTAATTATAGAAATTTTTAAGAATAAAAGTAGTAAATGTCAAGAATCTGCACTTCAATACGAATAGGCTGAGCATACCGATTTGGGTTACCAGTTTTTGTCTACCAAGTTGTGCGCCATGCTGATTTGCAGTATTAATTTACCAACTTTTAGCTATATCTTGGTAATTTTTAAAAATAAATGTAGAAAACTATATATTTCTGAAAATGAAAAAAAAATAACGAATTGAAATATGTAAAAAAATTTCATAAGTTTCAGTTAAAAATAAAGTTGGGCGAGATATAGCATTCATCTAGTTTTTTTTTTCATCTATGTATATCTTGACCATTTTTAAAAATAAGTGAAGCAAACTATATATTTTCAAAAATGTAAAATAATAACGAATTGATATCTGTAAAAAAATTTCATAGCTTTCTCTTAAAAAAAAAGTTGGGCGAGATATAGCATTCATCTAGTTTTTATTATTTCAGCTATATCTCGGACATTTTTAAAAACAAGTGAAGCAAACTATATTTTCAAAAATGTAAAACAATAACGAATTGAAATCTGTAAAAAAATTAAATGGATTTCATTTAAAAAAAAGTTTGGCGAGATACAGTTTGAGTTATAGCTGTAATTTTTAATAAATAATTTGGCGCAAAACTTGATGATAATAATTGATAACCCAGATCTGCTTTTCAAACCTACTGTGATTTAGAAATCTGGTTCAGGACATGTTCATGACTTTTTTCTAATTACAAGTTCAATAATAACTGTGTTAGCTTACACAAGCAACAAAATATGTCTGCCCTGCACATAAAGTCATGTTTTTGTTCCATTCACCTCGACTATCACGCTCAAGTTAAATTGTACCCTGTATAGTCGTGAAAATATCACAACAAGCGCAAAACCAATGGTTGGCCTCGAACTGATTGGTTATACCCATATAACTACACCAACTATAACAAATGTCAAATTTAAACAAATTTGATGCAGGAAAAGTTGGGAAAAATGGGCAGATTGTTATGATGGAACGGTAGCACATTTTAAGTAATTATACAACAGTTGTGGTCCATTGTACGGCCTTATATTCAAATTAAGTTTTTACGACATCAAAACGCCAACATATCAGGCCGTATCACCTAATAACCAAAATTAAAGGAATCTATCAATTCACATAATTAATTTGGAAACGGATATAACATTTAAAAACATGCACTATTCCCTAACTTAATACAAAAGGTACCAATAATAAAATAGAAATAATTGAACTAATAATATTTAAAAAAAACCTTTGGTTGGTTAAAAAACTAGGGAATCTTGTATTTCGCATTGACCTATCGTCACCCTATGCATCGCCATTTCGGAAATTCCGTGATAATGCACAAACGCACCACCCAAGACGAAAAGATGAAAGATTTGATGCGAATGTAACCAAATGTCGAATTTTCCGGGGAAAAACCGTTCAGGTACTCTCATTGCGTACATCACCGCGCCGACGATATAAAGCAGACCCATCAGTATCAGCCAGCCCAAACTTTTCTGACTCATTTTGTTAAACCAACCCTCCATTATGCCGTAATGAATGGCCGGCACGATACCGCTCAAACCGAAAGTCATAAAGACGCCCGCCCTAAAGGGTCTCCATGCCGATTCCGAAAATTTGTCCCACAAACTAACCATTATACTTGTAATTCCTAGCGCGCAAACGACCGACAAGTAAACTACTTTTGGTTTAAAATGGCAGTAAAAACCGTAGTACAGCCACGGAACGAACGAACCCATAATTAGGAGTGCTATTCCGCAATAATCCAATTTCGAAAATAATTTGCCGATAAACTGAGAGTGGCAGTTTAAAGTGTGGAATAATGAAGAGAAACCCAAGCATATGATGGCGCCGGCGAAGAACGCTCCAAATACCACCTTTTCTTGGATCTGGATTTCCACGGTGGGTCGCATCAGGAAGTATATTGCGATACCTGAAAAAAAAATAACGTGGTTATTATTTATTCTAACACACCGGAACTATCCGGTTTAAAGCTATTTAAACCCATGCAGTTCTCATGACTGTTAACAGAAAAACTGAAAATTAATAACATATTAATGGAGAATACTATAAATAAGAAGGCGCAACAATATTAAATTTTGAAATAAATTTGTGATAAAGGTACTCAATCTGCGGTCGCAAAATTTATTTTAATTCTAGGTTTAGTTCATGAATGAAACCAAAGATCCTTAGCATGCGCTAAATAATTTAAATCGAGTTCAAATCAATATTTTAAAATAATTCTAATGTACGCGGCGCTATCTATTCTATAGTAGCCATTTTATTTTCCATAAGACCATGTAAGTCAAATTATTGTTGCTACAATTTTGAAATTAAATTAAATGTTTAGTAATACTTCTAAAACGACATAGTTTCGTTAAAATCAGTTAATTTTTTGGAACGAAGTTCCTTAACGCAGCTTGTGATAGCAGTGAAATGCCAGATAACCATAAAAACGTCACGTAAGGAAAAAGCGTTATGCCCCCTCTCTAGACGTTTGATTCCATTCGGCGTAGTTCGAATATTATCGTCAGGCGCTGGTCGTAATATTTGTTAATAATAAAAATAAATGAATTATTATTTTTTTGTGATTGTTTAAATTCATGTCAGTTACATTGCCTGATTTTTACAATTTTGTAATGGAGATGAAAGAAATAGAAACTGCAGAAAGTATATGGGGCATTCCACATCAAATCGACCACTTTTAAACCCGACCCCTTTCGATTTGTCTGAATTTTTTATACAGAGTGGCCCTTTGAAAACGAAACAGACGGGATTGTGGTCAGCAGAATTTTTTTTTTAAGAAATGCAAAAACACGTCAATTTTATCATCGAGGGGGACAACTTTTGCGACCAATGTCACTCCCGTATTGTTTCATCCCTTCGCGTTGCGATGACAACCCCTAAAATGTTAATAGGGATGATATGGCAAGTAACACTTCATTTGAAAGGTCTTGCTTCCCTGAATTCAGTTCTATAATTTTTTTTAAAGTTTTATCAATTATTCAACAAAAAAATTGAAGCTGCAAAAATGCGAAATAAATCCGATATTTCAAGACATTTAGGGTGACTTGTATAGATCTAGTTTAAAATTTTAAACTGTAGATTAGCCAATCACAATAGTCAAAATCCGAGTTTAAACCATAGTTACCGGTTAAACTTGTACTATACAAGTCACGCTTAAGGATAAAAAAAGGAAAAACGCTTGTACAAGTTGATTTTAATTTTAAGGGGGCTACTTTTACTGCTATAGTGCTATTTATAAACATTGACAGTTCAACTCTTGAAGCGAAGGGTGAACCACCCTGACAGTCTTGAATGCAATCAATCATTTTATAAATTTCTGTAAATGTAAAAAGCTAAAGTTTCAAAAACGCATTTCACTTTTCTGATAAAAAATAGACCCATTTTTTCATTCAAAATTCCAAGGGTGGTTCGCCCTTTATCTTAAGAGGGGCACTTTTTGAGGGTCCTTTTAATTTAATCAACAGATGGCGTCTACTTAAATATTTTTATAAAATACTAGGAGGCTTTTGTATTTCAAATATAGCAAATTCGTTGAGATAATACTATTCTATAAACAATATTCTTGGTCTTAAGCTATTTTGGGTTCGTAATATTAATTAAGATGAGTTGCTCTCTGTTATTGGTGGTATGGGAGCGGGTCAACCGGTGAGGGATGAGGTGACTTCCTTGAAAAAGGAAAATAAATCCCTAAAACTTGAAAATTCTTTGCTTCGTGATAAAAACAACTCACTTAGTGAAGAAATCAATTCGTTGAAGAGCGCAATTAGTCGTCTGACCTCTTTTGTGCCTCAAGTCGAGTCGAAGAGGAAATCTGCAGAGGTGGTTGGTAGTGTTGGAAATATTAAAAAGGGTCCTCCTGTTTCTGGGAAGAAGAATTCCGCATCGTATGCTTCAGCTTTAGATAGAGGTTTCAATCTATCTCGAAGTGAACCTATACCAACTTGCTCTGTAACGGATGGGGCTAATGGGATTTTGTCGAATCCACCTATTTCTGATCCTGACAATCAGCAGCCTGCTGCAGATTGGCAGGAGGTTCGATCCCGTAGGAATGGCCATAGACGACCTCGAGTCTTAGGTTCGGGTGCTAATTTTGCCATTTCGGGAACCGCGCGTAAAAAGTGGTTTCATTTAAATAATCTTGCCCCAAATACTGAGGTTGACTCAGTGCTGGCACATGTCAAGAATGTTGTGGGTATTGCAGATGTAGTATGTGAAGGTCTGACTTCAAACAATCAGTATTGTTCCTTCAAGATATGTATACCTGAATCTTTAGTACCCAGGTTTTTGGATGGTAAGGTTTGGCCTGCGGAGGTCGCTATTCGCGATTTCTATTATAATCGACCCACTGGGGTGAATTTAAGAAATATGAGTCAGGATGCAAATTTTTTAAAAAATCATCCACCTTTAAAGAGCACGGCCAAGTAAGACGTAAGTCGTCTGATGGGGCTAATTGTTACAATTGCGATCATGTTACTTTGATTGATTCCGATGTGAGTGCGCGTCTTGTTGGAGTTGTGAATCAAGCGAGAGTAAATAGACCATCCCGTTCTGAAATCGAAATTAAATGTTTTTATCAAAATGTCAGGAGCTTGAAAAATAAGGTTTCGGGTTTCTACAATTTTGTTTGCGCGCATGAATTCAATATCATTGGTATTGCTGAAACATGGTTGACGGACGACGTGGGGAGCTCCGAGTTTTTTCCTGATTCATACTGTGTTTACAGACGGGATAGAGACCTTCCAGCCACTGGACTTTCTAGGGGTGGAGGCGTTCTTCTTGCGCTTCGAGAATTTTCAAATGTTTCGGTTGTGGATGTTGACTTCATCACCTCAGTATTTATCTCTATAGATATTGTGGGTTGCAAAATTGTTCTGCCAGCCAAATCTTTTTTTGTCTTTGTTGTATACATACCACCGGATACATCATATTTTGTACTGGAATCTTTCTTCAAAGTTGATAGAGTTGATTTTGTACTCTCGTATTTATGCCTCGGTGGGGAATATCATATCCTCATCTCAACACGGGTTCATGGCTCATAGGTCAACCATTACCAATCTTGCTTGTTTCACGCAATTTGTCTCTGGAATTCTAGACGGTGGCGGACAGGTTGACGCCATCTACTTGGACTTCCAAAAAGCCTTTGATCAAATCGACCTAGACATTCTTCTGTTTAAACTGGAAAGATTCGGTTTCTCCGATGCGCTACTTAAACTGATGCGCTCTTATTTATTTAATAGAGAGCACTTTGTTGAATACATGGGTTATATATCTAATTCTTTTGTTCCCACATCCGGAGTGCCTCAGGGTTCAAATCTGGCGACTCTGCTGTTCATCGTATTTATAAATGATCTAGTTTTAGTCATCGGATGTCTTATCTTGCTGTACGCTGATGATGTTAAGCTTTATCTTTCCATTGCGCATGTTAGTGATTGCTTGCGACTTCAGAAATCAATCGACTCTGTTGCGCTCTGGTGTTCAAATAATAACTTGGACTTGAATATAGGCAAATGTTTTGTCATGACTTATACCAGGGCTAGATATCCTATTGTTTATCAATATAACATTGTTAACAGGGTAATCGGTCGCAGTGATGGTTGTAAGGATTTGGGTGTCTTCTTTGACGCAAAGTTAAACTTCATTCGGCACATTGAGATGATGGAGTCGAAAGCTCTCAGGTCCTTGGGGTTTATTATCCGCAGTTGTCGAGATTTCGCCGGTATTGAGGTAGTTAAAATTTTGTACTACGCGTATGTTCGTAGCGTTTTTGAGTATGCATCGATTATTTGGTATCCTATCCACCAGTGTCATGTAAGAAATTTGGAATCTATTCAGAGACGCTTCCTAAAATATTTGTATTTTAGAATACATAAGGTTTATCCTTTGATAGGCTTTGATCATGATTCACTACTGAGGATGTTTAACTTTCGTTCGCTGCATATACGTAGAATTGTAGCATCCGTTACATTTCTTTTTGGTCTGCTACATGGCAACATTGATTGTCGAGATCTTTTAGGTAAACTGAACTTTCATGTTCCTCGTATCACCAGCCGCAGCAGATCAACCTTCTACATAGATGCTTGTCGCACCAATTCAGCTGCTCGATGTCCGATAAGCGTAATGTGCACTAATTTTAACTTAGTGTCACATTTATGCGATATTCATGCAGATGGTTTAAAGAGTATCCACAATGCTCTCTTCGAGTTCCACTCCCATACTAATGCTTCAGAGTGATATACCTACGATAATTCCGCATGCGTATTTTTGTAAATTATTGTATATTTGTTTTTGATACATTGTATATTATATTGTACATATCATTTTTTTTTTTTTATTGTATAACATTTCAATTACTGTAATTGGGTTCGCCTGTTGTTAATTGAATAAAAATCATTAATAGTTAATAGTTAATTAATTTATAAAAACACAATTCATAATTAAAGTTTAATTATCTTTTTTTGTAAGTGAGTTTGTTTTGACATACTTAATACGAACTCAAAATAGCTTAAGACCAAGAATATTGTTTATAGTTTATAGAATAGTATTATCTCAACGAATTTGCAATATTTTATATACAAAAGCCTCCTAGTATTTTATAAAAATATTTAAGTAGGCGCCATCTGTTGATTAAATTAATAGGGCCCTGAAAAAAGTGCCCCTCTTAAGGGTTGAACTGTCAATGTTTATGAATAACAGTAAAAGTAGGCCCCTTAAAATTAAAATCAACCTGTCCAAGCGTTTTTCCTTTTTCTATTCTTAAATGTCTTGAAATAGCGGATTTATTTTTCATTTTTACAGCTTTAATTTTTTTGTTGAATAATTGATAAAACTTTAAAAAAATTATATAGAAGTGAACTCAGGGAAGCAATATGACCTTTCAAATAAGGTGTTGCTTGCCATATCATCCCTATTAACATTTTAGGGGTTGTCATCGCAACTAGAAGGGATGAAAAAATACGGAAGTGACATTGGTTGCAAAAGTTGTCCCCCTCGATGATAAAATTGACGTGTTTTTGCATTTCTTAAAAAAAAAATTCTGCTGGGCACAATCCCGTCTGTTTCGTTTTCAAAGGGCCACCCTGTATATTATACTATCCCACCAAAAACAGTTTTGTGAATTTTTTCAAAATTTTTTACTCAACCGAAAAAACGTTAAGAATTTTTAGAAAAATTGATGTTTTTTTTCTTTAAACGATCATAACTATTTCAAAAATTGACTAATCGGAACGATTTTTTGTTTTTTTCTTTAAACGTACTTTTCAGGTAAAAATATAAAAAAAATATTCAAACTTGTATTCTACAAAATTTTTCATTTTTTCGGAGAAAATCATTGATTTTTCAAATTTCGCCACTTTTACTTTTTGATTTTTTTATTTAAAAAAAAACTCTGATTTATTCCGCGTATAACAACGCAAACCCCATAATGGGCCGACATTTCTTTCTATATTTTTGTTTAATTGAAAAATATTTTTGCGTAAAAATAGAACAAAAAAAAATAGAAAGAAATGTCGGCCCATTATATTAGGATTTGCTTTGTAATACGCGGAATAAATCAGAGTTTTTTTGATATTTAAAAATCAAAATTGAAAAATCAATGATTTTCTCCGAAAAACTGAACAATTTTGTAGAATCCAACTTTGAATACTGTTTTTGTATTTTTTCTTGAAAAGTACGTTTAAAGACAAAAAAAAACTGTTTGATTAGTCAATTTTTGAAATAGTTATGATCGTTTGAAGAAAAAAAACATCAGTTTTTCTAAAAAATTTTAACTTAGTAAAAAAATTTGAAAAAATTTACAGAACTGTTTTTACGTATTGTACTATCCCACCAAAACAATTCTGTAAATTTTTTCAAAATTGTTTACAAAGTTACGAATTTTTAGAAAAACTGATGTTTTTTCTTCAAACGATTGTAACTATTTCAAAAATTGACTAATCAAACCGTTTTTTCTTTGTTTTTTGTCTTTAAACGTACTTTTTAGGAAAAAATACAAAAAAAATATTCAAACTTGTATTCTACAAAATTTTTCATTTTTTCGGAGAAAATCATTGATTTTTCAAATTTCGCCACTTTTACTTTTTGATTTTTTTATTTAAAAAAAAACTCTGATTTATTCCGCGTATAACAACGCAAACCCCATAATGGGCCGACATTTCTTTCTATATTTTTGTTTAATTGAAAAATATTTTTGCGTAAAAATAGAACAAAAAAAAATAGAAAGAAATGTCGGCCCATTATATTAGGATTTGCTTTGTAATACGCGGAATAAATCAGAGTTTTTTTGATATTTAAAAATCAAAATTGAAAAATCAATGATTTTCTCCGAAAAACTGAACAATTTTGTAGAATCCAACTTTGAATACTGTTTTTGTATTTTTTCTTGAAAAGTACGTTTAAAGACAAAAAAAAACTGTTTGATTAGTCAATTTTTGAAATAGTTATGATCGTTTGAAGAAAAAAAACATCAGTTTTTCTAAAAAATTTTAACTTAGTAAAAAAATTTGAAAAAATTTACAGAACTGTTTTTACGTATTGTACTATCCCACCAAAACAATTCTGTAAATTTTTTCAAAATTGTTTACAAAGTTACGAATTTTTAGAAAAACTGATGTTTTTTCTTCAAACGATTGTAACTATTTCAAAAATTGACTAATCAAACCGTTTTTTCTTTGTTTTTTGTCTTTAAACGTACTTTTTAGGAAAAAATACAAAAAAAATATTCAAACTTGTATTCTACAAAATTTTTCATTTTTTCGGAGAAAATCATTGATTTTTCAAATTTCGCCACTTTTACTTTTTGATTTTTTTATTTAAAAAAAAACTCTGATTTATTCCGCGTATAACAACGCAAACCCCATAATGGGCCGACATTTCTTTCTATATTTTTGTTTAATTGAAAAATATTTTTGCGTAAAAATAGAACAAAAAAAAATAGAAAGAAATGTCGGCCCATTATATTAGGATTTGCTTTGTAATACGCGGAATAAATCAGAGTTTTTTTGATATTTAAAAATCAAAATTGAAAAATCAATGATTTTCTCCGAAAAACTGAACAATTTTGTAGAATCCAACTTTGAATACTGTTTTTGTATTTTTAAACCGACTTCAAAAAAAGGAGGAGTTTCTCAATTCGTCTGTTTGTATGTTTTTTTTTTTTTTTTTTTTTTCTTATGTATGTTCGGGCATAACTTTTTACAGAGTGATCCGATTTTGATGAATTTTTTTTTATTTGATAGAGTATACCTCCATGGTGGTCCCATTTAAATTTCACAAAAAAATTCCATTCGTAAGGGTAAAAAATAAGGGAAAATTGCACCCGTAAGGGTAGAAAATAGGGAATGATTGTTTTTCATTTATTGATTTTTCACTTGTCAACCTATTCTGTTGAAACTTGGCGTGGAGAAAAACTTTATATCGAGCAAATTAATTAATTAAGGTAGTAATTAGTAGATTTTAATCACTAAAAATTAAAAAATAAAAAACTTTTAACAAAAAATTAAACCGACCTCAAAAAGGAAACTAAAAAGCATAAAATAAATATATTACATTTTGAGTCTTAATAAGTAATGTAAGTAACTAATTTTGAGTCGGTGCAAAAAATCAACGATTACTAAATTACTTTAAAAAAATTATTAAAACAAAAGTCACCCATTCTGCACCGACTCAAACTTAGTTACTTACATTACTTATTAAGACTCAAAATGTAATATATTTATTTTATGCTTTTTAGTTTCCTTTTTGAGGTCGGTTTAATTTTTTGTTAAAAGTTTTTTTTTCTTGAAAAGTACGTTTAAAGACAAAAAAAAACTGTTTGATTAGTCAATTTTTGAAATAGTTATGATCGTTTGAAGAAAAAAAACATCAGTTTTTCTAAAAAATTTTAACTTAGTAAAAAAATTTGAAAAAATTTACAGAACTGTTTTTACGTATTGTACTATCCCACCAAAACAATTCTGTAAATTTTTTCAAAATTGTTTACAAAGTGACGAATTTTTAGAAAAACTGATGTTTTTTCTTCAAACGATTGTAACTATTTCAAAAATTGACTAATCAAACCGTTTTTTCTTTGTTTTTTGTCTTTAAACGTACTTTTTAGGAAAAAATACAAAAAAAATATTCAAACTTGGATTCTACAAAATTTTTTATTTTATCGGAGAAAATCTTGAATTTTTCAAATTTTTCCACTTTTTATTTTTGATTTTTTGTGTTTAAAAAAAACTGATTTATTCCACGTATAACAACGCAAACCCCATATTAAAAAATATTTTTGCGTAAAAATAAAACAAAATATTTTTTAATTAAACAAAAAAAAATAGAAAGAAATGTCGGTTCATTAAGGTGCATGTCCCCAGCCCCCCCCAATTCGAATTTTGACTCCAAAATAGTCTAAATCGTTTGTGCTTCGTTTGTACCTGTTTGTGCAAACATTATTTTCGTTTGTACCCAAATAGTTTTCGAGAAATTTCAAAATTTCGCTGGGGGGGGCTGGAGACATGCTAGCCCCCCCCATGTCGAATTTTGACTCCAAAATAGTCTAAATCGTTTGTGCTTCGTTTGTACCTGTTTGTGCAAACATTATTTTCGTTTGTACCCAAATAGTTTTCGAGAAATTTCAAAATTTCGCTGGGGGGGGCTGGAGACATGCTTTTTTAAATTGCGAATTTTGGATTCAAAATAGTCTAGAACGTTTGTAATTCGCTTGAGATTGTTTGTGCAAGTTTTATTTTCGTTTGTACCCAAATAGTTTTTGAGATTTTTAAGAAAAACAAAGAAACTGACGCGCATGAGTAGATTAACGAGATTCTTGGTAAAACTTACAAGATCACGTTCAAAATATTTTTTATCGTTTGTACTTTGTTTGTGCTTGTTTGTGCAAGTTTCATTTTTGTTTGTACCCAAACAGTTTTTGAGATTTTCAAGAAAAACATCAAAGATACTGACGCGCATGAGTGGATTAACGAGATTCTGGGTAAAACTTATAGGATCACGTTCAAAATACTCTCTATCGTTTGTACTTTGTTGTGATTGTTTGTGCAAGTTTTATTTTCGTTTGTACCCAAATAGTTTTTGAGATTTTTAAGAAAAACATCATAAAAACTGACGCGCAGGAATGGCTTAACGAGATTCTTTTAGCACGGGGAAACACATAGAATTTTTTAAAATTTCGAATTTTGGATTCAAAATAGTCTAGAACGTTTGTAAAACGTTTGTGCTTGTTTGTGCAAGTTTTATTTTCGTTTGTACCCAAATAGTTTTTGAGATTTTCGAGATTCTAGGTAACACGTGGTAAAACAAAATTTCTTTAAAATTTCCAATTCCTGATACAAAAATAGTCTAAAACGTCTGTGTTTGGTTTGTACTTGTTTGTGCAAGTTTTATTTTTGTTTGTACCCAAATAGTTTTTGAGATTTTCAAGAAAAACAACAAAGAAACTGACGCGCATGAGTGGATTAACGAGAGTCTGGTTAAAACTTACAGGATCACGTTCAAAATATTCTCTATCGTTTGTACTTCGTTTGTACCTGTTTGTGCAAGTTTTATTTTTGTTTGTACCCAAATAGTTTTCGAGAAATTTCAAAATTTCGCTGGGGGGGGCTGGAGACATGCTTTTTTAAATTTCGAATTTTGGATTTAAAATAGTCTAGAACGTTTGTACTTCGTTTGTGCTTGTTTGTGCAAGTTTTATTTTCGTTTGTACCCAAACAGTTTTTGAGATTTTCAAGAAAAAAATCAAGGATACTGACGCGCATGAGTGGATTAACAAGATTCTTAGCACGGGGAAACACAGAAGTTTTTAAAATTTTGAATTTTGGATTTAAAGTTAAATTGCACTTGCACAGATTCTCAGATTTATTTAAGAGGAGCACTTTTTTCAGGGCCTTTTTAATTTAATCAACAGATGGCGCCTACTTAAATATTTATATAAAATAAGAGGAATTTGCTATATTTAAAATATAGCAAATTCGTTGAGATAATACTATTTTATAAACAATATTCTTGATCTTAAGCTATTTTGAGTTCGTATTGAGTATGTCAAAACACACTCACTTACAAAAAAGATAATTAAACTTTAATTATGAATTGTGTTTTTATAAATAAATATTACGAACTCAAAATAGCTTAAGATCAAGAATATTGTTTATAGAATAGTATTATCTCAACGAATTTGCTATATTTTAAATATAGCAAATTCCTCTTATTTTATAAAAATATTTAAGTAGGCGCCATCTGTTGATTAAATTAAAAGGGCCCTGAAAAAAATGCCCCTCTTAATATGGACTATTATTCACCATTAAAAATTAAAATAAATGATACACAATTTTTTGTTGTTATTTTTAAACGCACACCACCTATGAAATGTAGATCATTATGTTATGTTCAAGGTGATTTGCATGATTAACAGTAAATAATATACACACCAAACTTTTTTCAAACTAATTTTTTATTACGGAAAAAAAAATTGAATTTCTGAAGAATTTCAAGCAACAATTCAAAATTAATTTCTGTCGATCTAGGCATGATTCTTTGATTTAATGAATACGTGAATAATAAAGGATACTAAATGTAATGTCTGTTGTACTTATTTATTTTTATAAATAGTTTTGTTTATATAGTATTTTACAAATTATTTTACCAATACGAAATAATATCAATTTGTTACCAATATAAAATAATAATCCTTTAATCCAGGGATAACTTTGTATTCAACACATTACATCCTTCCCTTCTTAAGTTTTTAATCAACTGTTGCTCCATATCTTATGTGTAGAGAGCGGATTTATATGTAATAACAGACCCGTCTAAGGCAGTATCCTCACGGGGACGCATGGCATCAGCACGACATGCTTTCAACATGTTGCTTACCCATTTTAATATACGGGTACGACACAGATGCAACATGTTGAAAGCATGTCGTGCTGATGCCATGCGTCCCCGTGGGGATAATGCCTAAGGGTAACACCTCTTAAGTAATTGGTCAAACAAAGTCTATCATCAATATAAAACTCTTATTAGAGCTAATAATCGTTTTCTATTGGTGATTTATATTAGTCTATACCTTAAGACGGGTCTGTTGTTACATATAAATCCGCTCTTTACGTGTTCCATGTGTTTCCCCGTGCTAAGAATCTCGTTAATCCACTCATGCGCGTCAGTATCTATGTTTGAAAAATTTCTGTGTTTCCCCGTGCTACGAATCTCGTTAATCCACTCATGCGCGTCAGTTTCTTTGATGTTTTTCTTGAAAATCTCAAAAACTATTTGGGTACAAACAAAAATAAAACTTGCACAAACAGGTACAAACGAAGTACAAACGATAGAGAATATTTTGAACGTGATCCTGTAAGTTATACTCAGAATCTCGTTAATCCATTCATGCGCGTCAGTATCCTTGATGTTTTTCTTGAAAATCTCAAAAACTATTTGGGTACAAACGAAAATAAAACTTGCACAAACAAGCACAAACGAAGTACAAACGTTCTAGACTATTTTAAATCCAAAATTCGAAATTTAAAAAAGCATGTCTCCAGCCTCCCCCAGCGAAATTTTGAAATTTCTCGAAAACTATTTGGGTACAAACAAAAATAAAACTTGCACAAACAGGTACAAACGAAGTACAAACGATAGAGAATATTTTGAACGTGATCCTGTAAGTTATACTCAGAATCTCGTTAATCCATTCATGCGCGTCAGTATCCTTGATGTTTTTCTTGAAAATCTCAAAAACTATTTGGGTACAAACGAAAATAAAACTTGCACAAACAAGCACAAACGAAGTACAAACGTTCTAGACTATTTTAAATCCAAAATTCGAAATTTAAAAAAGCATGTCTCCAGCCCCCCCCAGCGAAATTTTGAAATTTCTCGAAAACTATTTGGGTACAAACAAAAATAAAACTTGCACAAACAGGTACAAACGAAGTACAAACGATAGAGAATATTTTGAACGTGATCCTGTAAGTTTTAACCAGAATCTCGTTAATCCACTCATGCGCGTCAGTTTCTTTGTTGTTTTTCTTGAAAATCTCAAAAACTTTTTTTTTATTTTTTAAAGAAATTTTGTTTTACCACGTGTTACCTAGAATCTCGAAAATCTCAAAAACTATTTGGGTACAAACGAAAATAAAACTTGCACAAACAAGCACAAACGTTTTACAAACGTTCTAGACTATTTTGAATCCAAAATTCGAAATTTTAAAAAATTCTATGTGTTTCCCCGTGCTAAAAGAATCTCGTTAAGCCATTCCTGCGCGTCAGTTTTTATGATGTTTTTCTTAAAAATCTCAAAAACTATTTGGGTACAAAAGAAAATAAAACTTGCACAAACAATCACAACAAAGTACAAACGATAGAGAGTATTTTGAACGTGATCCTATAAGTTTTACCCAGAATCTCGTTAATCCACTCATGCGCGTCAGTATCTTTGATGTTTTTCTTCAAAATCTCAAAAACTGTTTGGGTACAAACAAAAATGAAACTTGCACAAACAAGCACAAACAAAGTACAAACGATAGAAAATATTTTGAACGTGATCTTGTAAGTTTTACCAAGAATCTCGTTAATCTACTCATGCGCGTCAGTTTCTTTGTTTTTCTTAAAAATCTCAAAAACTATTTGGGTACAAACGAAAATAAAACTTGCACAAACAATCTCAAGCGAATTACAAACGTTCTAGACTATTTTGAATCCAAAATTCGCAATTTAAAAAAGCATGTCTCCAGCCCCCCCCAGCGAAATTTTGAAATTTCTCGAAAACTATTTGGGTACAAACAAAAATAATGTTTGCACAAACAGGTACAAACGAAGCACAAACGATTTAGACTATTTTGGAGTCAAAATTCGAATTGGGGGGGGCTGGGGACATGCACCTGGTTCATTATGGGGTTTGCGTTGTTATACGCGGAATACATCAGAGTTTTTTTTGAAATAAAAAAAATCAAAAGTGGCGAAATTTGAAAAATCAATGATTATTTCCAAAAAATAAAAAATTTTGTAAAATACAAGTTTGAATATTTTTTTAATATATTTTCCTGAAAAGTACGTTTAAAGACAAAAAAACGTTCCGATTAGTCAATTTTTGAAATAGTTAGGATAGTTTGAAGAAAAAAAGCATCAGTTTTTCTAAAAATTCTTAACTTTTTTCGGCTGAGTAAAAATTTTGAAAAAATTCACAGAACTGTTTTTGGTGGGATAGTATAATATGTAAAAATTTCAGACAAATCAAAAGGGGTCGGATTTAAAAGTGGTCGATTTGATGTGGAATGCCCCATATGTAATACAGCCAAAAAGAGTAGTAAAGAGGTCACGAAAATTTATAAATATCAACAATCAAAATATCCATATCAAATTACATTCAGAGTTGAAGAAAAGACGTAAGAAACTTCGTTCCTGACGGGGGTCTGCTTTTACATGCTTTTAATTTCGAAAATATTCATCATTAAAAGCTCAAAACCTCATATCACAAATTCTTCTTCTTTGTTAATTAATCGCAAATTAATTATTGCTTATTTTTTAATAATTTATTGGAATTTAATAAGATCCCTGCGCCATTGTGGTGGAAATTGAACTAGAGCATGAGACATTGATGAATTGAGCACTGGAGATATAAAATCATGGAACTTATAGATGAATTTAGGTCTCTGGTTCAAGTTCTAAATCCACTCATAGACGGCGCACATAGGGACATATTTGACAGTAACAATCGGCCAAAATCAGATTTTCAAGTTAATTTCCGTTCCTCAATCTCGAACAATAACGTTTAAATGTACAGTACAACCCCTCTTAACAGACACCCATTTCTCATCGAATGCTACAAAGTGTCCTTTCAAAAATTTAGAAGATATTGCTACCTACCTAATACCTAATTACTAATTAGATTTTGAATTTTTTGAGGAAATTTAAATTTTCGTTTTTCCATTGTAATAACAATTTTTTTACGTTTTATATTTTCTATGATTTAAAAAAGGTCAGAAATATGAAAAATTGAAAATACTAAAAATGTTCTAAAACCAACAGCGTAAAAAAGCAACTAATTATTATAATCACTGAATAAAGGCGAAAGTAAATTATTATCAGTCTGCAGCTTCTGTAATTTTTAAGACAATTTATTATATTTAAGGAATCGTTACGTAACCCGGACTGCAAAGTAAAAAATTTCTACTCTACAGAATGATAAAAAACGGTCTAAAAAGCAATGAAAAATCAAAAATTTTGCAGATCATTGTAAATAGGGCTTATATTTTTTCAAAAACTGAAAAATTACAGGAATAGTAGTTTTCGTCACAAAGACGTAAAACGAGATTTTACACTCGAGGGAGGAGTTTTGAAGACGAGGCGAGCGTAGCGAAGCCGAGGCGCACGAACTGCACCAAGTGGTGTAAAATCTCTTTACGTCCGAGTGGCGTAAACTGCTTTTCGTTGTGACGGGACCACCTCATTTTTATTTGTGACTGTATGGAAGCCGTCCCTGCACAGGCCGGAAACCACTCATTTTACGGCCGGAACGAAAATTAAATTTAACGACATTGAATTGTCTGTAGAATTTCATTTATTAGATCAGTCTCTTTTTGGCGGTATTAATTAAATAAAAAATCGTTTCCTAACACTAATCTAAGCACGACCAGTGAATCTTTCTTTTTTTAAGGTAAATTTAAGCCAAAAAAGCCGAAATACGTCCTGTTTTTTTATATTGAGAAAATATTGTGTAACTTTTAACCCCCCCCCCCCCGGGGGGGGGGGAGAAGGGGACGTTAATTTAAAATTTGTAGTTCAAATTCTCGATATATCAAAAGTTTCATGACTTTATTCGATTATTTTAATTTACACCCCCAGAAAACCACCATAATAATTTATCAATGTAATTTTTTTTCATTATTTTTCCTGTAATCTAGAGTACCTATTTTATGCGTTTCAAAGTTTTGGACGATTTTTAATGCCAAATGCCCCAATGTGTGGCGTCTTCTTTAGTTGGAAATCCCAATTGTTTCTATGAATTATACCTTAATCAACAGATCCTTACGTTCAAAATTTGGTTTGTTTTGCTATTCTGTAGAGATATACCGCAGCGGTGTCCCTCTTTAAAAAACACTAGAAAAAACAACAGGTAAATAAAAATATGCTGTGCAAGGTACAAGTGTTTCCCCTAATCTAAGCTCAAAACATTGTACTATTTTGATAATAGAAAACTTGAGCGTCTTATCAGATCAACAAACTGCTAAAACTTGATTATGAACTGATATTACCCATTTATTGTTTGTATGCTACAACCTATTCAACTAAAACTTTTGTGTAACAAATAATTACTGTTATGGCAAGTTCTTTATTCTTAATAGCAATTATTGCTATTAGCATTTGCTCTGCAACGGCAGCAAGCGTCGAGTCTTCGGAAGAAAATGGTAAAATCGTTCACCTTTTTAACAACTTCGACTAAAATTACAATTTCAGAAAAATTGACCGTTATTCAACCTTACATCTATGAAAATGTCGTTAACGAAACATTGGCGAATTTGTCCATTGCTTTGCAGGATTCCGATCCTTACTTTATTCAGCAGGCCGAATATATAATCAACAGTTCTAGTATCAAGTAGGTCTAAATTTTAATTTTGTGTTCTTAATAATTAAAATTCCAAACAAGAATTATTTTTTAAAATAATTTTTACTTTATATTTCAGTGGTGAAATACTAGGAGTAAAAATTAAAATCAGTGGATTTGCAAACTTCATTGCAACTAACATTAAAAATGACGTTGCGCTATTACCCCCAGGATTTAAAACGACGTTTAACATCAAATTCGAAGAATTAAAAGCTACCGTAGCTGAATATTACATCAACGGCATGGCTGTTTTTGTTCCTTTTTACGGAAAAGGATTGGTTAAGTAAGAAGTTTACAAGTTTCAATTTTAGAGAACTACAAATATAATTTTAGTTTGGTAGCAAAAGAAATAAACGGTGGAGCGTTTGCCCAGATTCAAACATCTTTATCAGGAAAGCTTACACTAAGAACACTTGAAATCAAACTTAACATTTCTAAAACTGACGTAAGTTGAATAATTTATCTCGTTAGAATTTTATGCTTTATCAGTTCAATAAGTCTTTTTTAATGACTAAAGATTATGATCACCTATTGTTCTTCGATTAGGATATACATAAGTATTTACTTAATAATTTATTTTTAGTTGGTCGTCACGGGAATACTAAACAATGAACCTTTAAGTGAAATTGTCAGCACATCTTTGTCGGAATGCTTTTCTGAATTCGTTAACTTATATAACGATCGTTTGGGAAAGTTGCTTGGTAATAAGCTGATCGATTCAATAAATAATATTTTGAATCCTCCAAAACCGGAGAATAAGTATGGTTCCGAAGAAGATGATAACTCTGACAGTGATAGCTTAGAAGAATACGATTCAGAAATCAGTTCAAGTATCGAAGAAGAGTCCATTAACGTGGGCCCATACAATTTTAAAATTAAAATAATTGTATAAAATTGTATAGTATTATCTATCAAGCCCGGAGTGTTCCTATTTAACTTATAGTTAGCGTGAGCCGAAAATGAATTCTGTAGCCTCTACGAACCTAGTAAAATAAGACTTTCCAGGCGTGTAGTTTACTTAGCGACTAGAAAATAGTAATTTTTTATTTGAACGATTAAAAAGTACTTTCAAGCCTAGGTCAAAACGTAAACACTTTCCACTTGCAAATAAAAAATTGTATTTTCGGGTCGATATAATAAAAATAAATTTTTACAATATAAGAATAACAAAACAATAACAAATAGAATAAATCGTTATAAAAATATTATATTATAAAATTAAACTACTATCAATAAGATTTAAATTTTTCTTTTTTACAATTTGTTTACATCTAATCAAATAAATTGTGCACTAAAATATCAGTGTGATTTTATCCAGGCAGAAGACCATGGGTAACACTTACTACGACTAATTAATTTTATAATATTTTAGTTTTTAGTGGGTCGTATGCAATTAATGCACTTCATAGATAAAAACCTGCTAAAAGTTTAATAAGTATCAATCACGCAATAGCTGAAACTTTCGCTTCTTTGTATTCACCCATTGATTTGCATCGTTTTTTTGGAAATACAATGAGATAATATATAATCTGCATGGCTTTCACATATTTTTTTATTCATAAATTCATTTTCTGTTGCATAATGAGACAAATGCAACTTCTTCATAATAGCAAAAGTAGATTGACAGGTTAATTTATCATCATTATCGGTAATTATGTAGTAGCAGCTTTATTTGTTTTGTGAAATTCAAGTTTTTCATTAGTAGATTAAATTATCTCATAAATAGCAGTAACCCAGAAGCGTCAACTTTTTTTTGATTTCTTCATAGCAACAACTACTCCATTTAATTTGAGATTGCTTTAATTTTATCTATTTTGATATTACCGTGTAGGTTGCTTTTTTAATGTATTAGGCCGTTTTGATTGTTATGTATTATTTGACAACGCTATATTCCATTTATGATCAGCAATAAACTTCATTATTATTATGACAATGAAACACGGCCCAGTATAATTCATGCATCAACCACAAAGTAACATCAACTTTCTTATGACTTATTCCCCGTGCTTCGAAGAGCACAATAAGCCGGAAGTCCCTCTAAATAAGTTAATGAATCTGATTTTTCAGTCAAGATTACAAATATTTGAAAAGTATTGGTAAAGGTTTTCTAAACTTTTTACATAAAGAAAAACCACTCACAGCGCAACAATTCGGCTATCAAAAAGAATGATATATGACAAATGCGATTATGTATCTCATGTTATGCATAAAATGACTAATCCTGCAACAGAAATTCTTTGACCGAATATATCGCATTTTAATCATTTAATTTAAACAAACAATTATTATAGAAGTAAAGAATTTATTACCGCGTCATTATTTTGAAATATTAAAATATATCTGCAATTCCTAAACTTTTGATTTTAAATTTCTTTCAAGGAGTAGCTTAGCGCATCCTAGAAAAAGAGAAAACGGTAGTAGGACGATAGCCCAAAATAGAAGATATTATATTCACTAAAGAAAACTCAACGGAATTTGATAGATAACATTAAAATGAAGCGTTTAAGGTACGGATGAATCACCAATATTAATTAGTTTAGCAAGAAATCAACTTTAAAGTTTACATTTCCTACGCAAATATCGACTATATTGACGCATTCTATTAGAGGTCCTGGTCTTGTTGTGGGGTGGGGCTATAAGGACTACGGCTGTAGTTATAGTTCTAACACCGTGCTAGAATAAACATCTAATTAATATCATAATTTAAGAGTTTTTTTGGGTTAAAATTTCCGATTTAGGTTATTTGTTGGCCGTCGGGTATACTTTTAATGAGTTGACCTACACCTAGAAGGATTTTTTTAATGAGTCAAGAGATTCAATTTTCAGATAATATTTATAAACTTCTGCTAGGGAGTGGTAAACTGGGAGAAGTCACTTGCGTCTAGCCGGAACCCTGCAACAAAAATCCTAATGCGCGCGCATCAACAAAAGTTATGATCAAGATCTTAGATCAGTTATATAAGATCGATGATCAAGATCTTCAAAGTGTCAACATTTTCAACATAACCCTATTTAATTTTTATTATGTAACTGATATTAATTCAAATTTTATTGTCTATTTGAGATGAACTAAAAATTAAAATTTTTAAGTAATTCGAGTTATAAGAATGATTAAAAATCAAATAATTTTATAGTTTTTATTGAGCCTTGATTTTCAAGCAGTGAAGCAAACATGAGTGACGTCACTGGTGGGGTAAATGCTAAGATATACTTGTAAATACCAACAATAAATGAAGAAAATAGTTTATTTTAGTATACCGTTAATATAAATCTCGATACAACCCCAACCAGTGACGTCACACATTTTTGCTTCAGTTTCTATTCAAGGAGAGATAGGAAAGGGCGTGTCTATAAGTTTAAATGGTCTAAGGGCCTAAAGACCAGATCTTGATCACAACTTTCATTGATGCGCGCGCATTAGGATTTTTGTTGCAGGGTTCTGGTTAGACGCAAGTGGAGAAGTCGGAGCTAATCTCGTAAGAATAGGCGAAAAATATTAACAAAACGCCGTCTAGCGGCTGAAATTTCAAGTATAGTAATGGCTGCGCATAACTTATTTGACAGCTGTCAAAAATACTGTTTTAGCCATCGATCTTATATTACACTTAAATAATAGATCGTTGGTTTTAGCAAGGTTTTAGCCAGCCATTTTCCATCTTTGGCAGCGCCCTCATCGGTAATATTTTATGCCTTAAGTCCATGCATTTTGGACCGTTTACTATCTTCATCTACCTCAAAAATTCTTAAATTCGTGTTCTGGGTTACCGTCCTATCCGCGGAGAAACTAATTAAAAAAATATGATAACATCTAAGATATAAGAGCTGTAAAGTGGAGAATACTATACAAATGTATACGTGTGCTTTTCTTTCCAGTACATAGATGGCGCTACTATTTATTTTAAATTAACAAGTAAATCACGATATTTAAAAAATAATAACTCCAAATGAGTAGAGCCATCTGCAAGTGGGGGAGAAAATTAGTAAGGCCATCTATTTAACGGGGGGAAAAAACATACATTTAAATTTGTATACTAGTACATTTTCAAAAATATTCAACAAAGTTTAAAAACCTCGTTTCATTAATTAATTACGAGTTTATATAAATTTTATCTTGGTAAAGTATTTATCCAAAAAAGTTGTGGGATTGTTTTTTTACCTGTTTATGACATGTCTTGTGAATTCCCCTCTTAATTTATTATTTGTTAGTTATTAATTATTACATTAATGTGTATTTAAACATTTTTTGGTTTTCCCACTACTGGAGAAGATCCTATCGATATCCACGTAATTATATAACATACAATGAATATGTACGTGTGCAACAATTAATATATATTGATCTTTACCCTCTGAAAAGCACATCTTGAACAATCTACAACTTTTATCAATATTTAATTATTATAAAGAAAAAAATATTGAATGACCTTAATGGTAGCTGATTTACTTTGTGACATTCAGTTTTTCAATGGTCAAGGTTTAAGAACAATCTAGTCGATATGCCCAACTTGTTCTGCAATAATAGGTTTATGAAATAATAGGCAAGGACGGATCCAGCCGGAGTTAATAAATAGTTATATTTTGTTAAAAATCTTTAAGTTTTAGCTCATTTAACCGTTTTTTCTCGTATTTTTTTAAATTCTCGGTGGGATAATTACCCTTGTATATCCCCTTAGTTTCAAGTTTTACAGTAGCAACTACACAGTTTTCAGATTAAGGTGTAAGCCTTATTAGACAAAACAATCAGTAGCTGCAACTTTAGTCTTGATCGTAAAGGATTACCATAATAGACTACGCATTTAAATATTTAAATAAAATCTTCATAACTTAAAAAAACGAGCTTCTTATTAAACTACGCCACAAGTCTTTGGTATTTGTTATAATTTATAAACATTATAAGCAAATTATTGTGCTTCATAATAGAGAAACAAGTACTTTCGTTTTTCTACACTTATTTAGATTCTCACAAAAAATGGCGTTGTTGAACCGATTCTTAACAGTAAACGACAAAATGAGATTGGAAAATGGAACAAATTTGTATATTTTTATGACAGTAATAAATTAAACAATAATATTAAATTCTGGATGTAAATTAGTTTGACTTGACAAACATTAAATTCTACAAAAATACAATCGCCTATTAAAATTATTAATTATTTACAATCTTAATTTCGTTCACCTCAAATTTAAATATATAAATTAAAATATTATTACATAACTTTTCAAGGTATGGTTACCAGAATCGATATATTAAAATTAGTTTAGATTTAGACAGATTCACATTTACGTGGCGGATATGGACGAGGTGGATCAAATAACCTAACAAGAATTGGAAACGGCCAGAAGAAACGCAAAGAATAGGAAAGCAGAAGGTTTAAACAAATTTAATATAGAATTTATAAAATATGGTGTAAATATGTGCTGGAATAAATGTAGAATTCTAGAAGAATAGTCAATAAACAAAGTCAAGCCAATTTTCAATAAAGACATGCTTTTGAATTTTGTCAATGAAAGACAATTTTCAAGAGAGGCAAATCCCTTCAAAAAAATTATCAATATCGTCTTCAGAATTATCACAAGAATTTGATTTTGAATAAATTTCGTTCATTGAATCTCATTTTTTCAGTGCCATATGACTCCTGGTCCAATCTGGGTAACGTATCTTACAAAATATATAACTAATTCGTTTAAGAAGGGCCATTAATTCAGGGACTTTTAATTTAATCAACAGATGGCGCTTACTTAACTATTTTTATACAGAACTTGGAGGCTTATGTATTTAAAATATAGCAAATTCATTGAGATAATACTATTCTATGAACAATATTCTTGGTATTAAGCTTTTTTGGGTTCGTATTTGGCCAGGTATTGAGTAAGTCAAAACACACTCACTTATAAAAAAAAATATTAAATCGTAATTCTGAATTGTGTTTTAATAAATTAATATTATAAACCCAAAAAAGCTTAATATCAAGAATATTGTTTATAAAATTTTAATTATCTCAACGAATTTACTGTATTTTAAAAACAAAAGCCTCCAAGTTCTGTATAAAAACAGTTAATTAAGCGCTGTCAACGCCATCTGTTGACTGAATTAAAAGTCCCCGAATTAAAGGCCCTCTTAAAAAAACTTACTTATGGCCTGTTAATTGATTGGTATTTACAAAAGAGAAAGAATCCAGACAGAGAAAGTAATAATTGTAAAGAAAATTAAAATATACGAAATAGAGCAAAAGGACTGCAGCAGAGGAAGAGGCTGAAAATATATTAAATAAGGACAAGCGCGAAGTAATGGAAGAAGCTATTAATAAAGATGTTAATGTAACTAAGCCGATTCCAGAAAAGATTTAGCCTTTCCAAAAGGCTGAAATACAAAAAATCAAGAATAGAAAAAATATTTCTAAATCGCGATTTTATACAGACAGCAAGGAAAAAATTGAGTTGAAATATTAGAAAGAAAAAGGAAAACTCGAAAACGAAGCCTGGAAGAAAGAAACAAAAAGAAAGTTATTAGAGCAGATGAGATTTTTATCTTTTTTTTATTATATTTTAGCTGCTATATTTTATTAGAACCAAAATTCGTTTCATGAAAAACTATTGTAAAATTTTTACAATCTATTAAACTTTTCTTTAATTTTCAGTTAAATTGGAAAAAAAAGCTGGCGGTCTTCTCCAGTAATTCAGTAAAAAATATTTTTTCACCCCTTTTTTAAATTTTGTATAACTTACGTCAAACAATCTCACATTTTACGATATGAAGCGGCCAAAAAGTAATAAGAATATTAATTTTTCTTAGAAGGTGCCTAATCCTATTGAAAGCAAAATTTGTTAACAACTAGGGTAGTATAGTGTAAGTTTTCTTCGATGGCAAAGGTGCGGCTATTTATGTGCAGTGGACATATGTAAACATCGCGTCAGCACTGCCTTCGAAGAAAAACTACACTATACTACCCTATGCTGTTAACAAATTTTGCCTTCAACAAGATTCAGCACCCTGCCATAACACAAAAATGATCCAACAGTGGTGCCAAAAAAATTTACCTGAATTTATTAGTGTTAAAGAATGCAGCATCTCCAGATCTTAACCCTTTAGATTTTTGTATATGAGGTTATATGTTTAGCAAATTGGGCAATCCAAAAAAAATAAATTTGCAGAAATTTAAAAGAGTTTTGACCAAAGTATGGCATGAAATACCAGACTAAGTGGTGCGTGCAGCATATAATGATTTTAACAGAGTCTGAAGGAACTTTCAAAACAAAAAAGGTAAAGAACTGAATAAAATTGTGCAGACTACTTTATAAATGTATAAGTAATTTGTAATAAAATTTTTATATGTTTTCGTAGAAAACGTTCCTTTAAATTTAGTGTTTTTAGTGGGACAGTTAATATTTTACACACTGTAAGTTACAATAGAGGCGCCTTAATAAAAAATAACAGATTTTTAATTAATATAAGAAATCCTGCCTACGTCTGCATTATACAAATTATATATTTATTGGTTATTGGAAATAAAAAAACAATATATGCATGATAATATTACATTGTTAATTGAATTATCAATAAACTTGAACATAAACATTGAATTTTTTATTATTATGTACATGTTAATCCCTCATGTAATTAATTATACAACCTCTATCAGCTATGACAAAAAAATTGAAAAAAAATTTTGTTGTGAAATTTTCAAAATTTGATTTGATTAATTTATAAAATTGATCTTTCTTATTTTTAAATAACTTGTAAGCTTTCTAATGATTTTTTTTACCATAACATTTAATTTTGAAGTCATTGGTTTTATGAGTTCTCCAAAATCGTAGAAATACAGATTTAAATACAAATAAAATTGGTTGCAGTTTGCAAGTATCTGATTGATAAAATTTTAAATAACTACTCAATAATAATTTTAATCTTGAACTTGAACGTATTTTTATATTAGCATGTATTGCATTGTCAGTTCAACTATTGATAAGCCATATCCAACCAGATTTATCAATTTTTAAAGCCACTTGAACACGTGCGCGATTATACCACCTCAAAAAATTACAATAAAATTATGAAACTTTTTTCCAAATTTCATAAACACATTTTCCTTCTCAAGTCCATCGCTAATCACAATTTGAATTTACAAATTGCATTCCTCATTATAAAATAAATAATTTGTAAACTTTCTAGCAAATTTTTTTACTATAATTAATTTTGAATCAATTTTCCGCGCTCTAATTCAGACGAAACAAAAATTTTCCTTGTAACAGAAAACTTTTGGGTCACTTCCATAAAAGTGATGCGAAAACTTTTCTAAAAAAGTTGTTCACTAGTTTGTATGCATCCTAATATTATACAAATAGGTCAAGAATTTAATTAAATTAAAGACGGTAAACTAGAGGTTAACCTTTCAATTTTGTGACCCATAACATAATTAATTTCAAAAAAATCAGGACAAATGGTAGCAAAACAAGTATAACAATTTTCTCACCTATAAATGCGACGCATCCCAGCAAATGTGTCCAAATGTTAGCCGTTTCGGTGTGCAAACGGAAGATACTTCTGAAGCAGGCACGAAAACTTGGCATTGGTGGCCTATGACCGTGAGTAAGAAAATCATTATCTTGAAGCCAATCGGGCAACTTATTAAAGTGACAAACATTCCAGCTGACCTGAATGAGTCTACGAACAACGTGTTCCGCCTGCCCGGCAGCGTTATGAGCAAAACCGGCAATATCTAACTCGTCGCCTACAAACGTTAAAAATAAACCATTTGCACTTGATTTACTTCCAAATTTGTGTTTACCTAAAACGGCAGCTTTAAGAACATCGCTCATTTCATTTTCTAAAATATTGTCGTCCTCCGGGGTTGACGGCAGCGGGCAACCGATGCAGTCTTCTTCCACCTGAGAACAGTTAAAAATTCAACTAAGTTCTTGTTACTGCAAGGGTAGTCACGTTGTATACCAAAGAATTGACATCCTCCTCCAACAGATCTTTAATTTCAGAAGTTATAGATTCGGTATCGGGATCCCAAAACTTCCGCTTTCGTAAGCCGGCATCTTCTACCTCCTCCATGGGTAGACTCTCGTAAGAATCGCCCGAGTTATCGGGATCGCTGTAACGAGACATCCTACCTCTTTGTATTTGGGCGACCTTCAACAACAAAATTGTAAATTAAAGTCTCTTTTAGATGGGCAATGACCAGGGTCCAAAGTTCAATGGCAGTTCAAGATCGTTTCACTTTACATAATCTATTGAACGTATGATACTGATTGCGTTTGGTATTGATAGAAGTATGAATTGTGATCGTGTGTGGGTGAAGGAAGGATTAGTGGAAAGTGCGCATTATAAAATTATGTAAGTAAAAGATGATTAATTTTCCGTGACGAATTTGCCTTTGTTGGGTCGAAACAATTTCACTAACCTAACATCAAACGAATTCGACGAACACAAATTAACACACAATGGGATAAAAAGTAACCAAAACAGCGAAACACGATGGTTTAATTTGTGAAAATGCACACAATGCACTAAATTGACGTTTTTCACCTCACTTTACAGGTCACAGCTGATTGTCAATTTTTTGGTAGGAAAATGACATCTGGATATTGGGTTGCGTGTATGTCAAGGCGTTCGGATCAATTTTGTTAAAAATTTCAATATTTTTCCAATAAACTTTGATTTATTATTAACTGGAATCTAAAATAAACTACGGAAACGGAAAAATTATGTATTAATTCAAATCAAAATCGATAGATGCGACGGTTTTGATGCAGTTGTTGTAGTAATCACGAGAACTGTTAATGATGTGTGAATTAACTTACATTTTTTAGTAAACGCGAAAACTAAAAAGGCTTATCTGATGTCTGAAAAATGCATTCGATATACTAAAAAATAAAAGAAACCAGCGCAGCCTAAATTTTTTCGACGGTTTTAAACGCTTGAACAAAAAAATCTTTTCAAGTGGTTCCCCGTTGTAAGCGTGAAAAATGTGTGACAATTCTTAAGTTTTTATACATTTTAGTACATTTTTTTCATTTACGGATGTCAAAATAGATCTGAGACACCAATATCACGACTAAATTTGTAAATAAGGTTGAAACAATGTTGAAATTTTATAGTTTTTTTTAAATTAATTTTTAAATACAAAGACGCATAAAAATAGTCTAAGGGTCACTTCAAATTCTCAGTACTACTCGAAAAATCAGTCCAACACTCGACCCAGTGTCTGCTCAAATTCCAATATAGCAAATGCAAAATTGTCTGTCCTTAAAGTATGCCATATTTAAATTTTACAAGAAATCTCCTAAGATGTTTTTTTTGTTAATCCTCAAGTATGAAAAAGTGGTGTTCTAGAATCCGGTGTCAAGATTCAATGGTTCGACCAAAAAAAGTAGTAATATATGGGGTTTTAGGGTTTGATTCTCGTAATATCAAATTATCATTCATTGCCCCCGCAAGGGCACAGGTAGATAACATTAAAAATACTCATTTTTCCTTTGGACGTTTTCGTAAATATTCGTTAGTTTCAAATTTAAACGTTAATTTTAAAGTCTTTGTGTGGCCACACAAAAAAAAATTTTATTCTGTGACTGTGACGCGTATTGAGTTTTGCTCAACTTTGACATTTCGCATTTATAACCTTAACATTAGTAATGTAAATATTGAAATTTGACACCAACTTTGATTCTTAAAAATCACTTTACTGACACTGACAAGAATATAATAATCTTAATCTTATATAACTTACTTGGTTTGTTTTTTATTTTAACTTTCTTATTATTCACAAATCACCACAGTGGTATGGTGTGATCGCTGCTTAAGTAGAAGAGCAGAAATCCTAAAAAAAAACTACTAACAAAACAATGACCTAATTAAAGGAATTTTTTAACATTACAATATTTGGACACAAACTTTTTAGATAAACTATATGTAGATATAATAATTATCATAGCTTTTATCTACTATTATGTTCACATTGCGCTAACTTGTTATTTATTTCATATTTATAATGCTGTTTTTCTTATAAGTATTAGAATTATTGATCGTTCAGAGTTTAAAGTCAACGTAGAAGCGTAGCGATAAAAAATCAATTAATTTAATCTTTGTGTACAAGGAACAGATAAGACTTTTTTTTAGAAATAACTCTTTTTAAAAATGCAGGTTTTATTTTTAAATGTAATTAACCGTTAAACTTAAAACTTGAATGTAAGTGGATTCTGAAAATTCGCCACTCGGATTAGTCATGACATCATGAACGACATACTGAGTTGTCTTGCTTTCTGTTTCATAACAGTCCTAACGAGGTTATTGCTTCAGACTTGTCCGTATAACAAAATAAACATAATTATTTTATTACATAAAATATTTATGTTTAGAAATATTTACCTCAAAAAAAGACCAGCACTCTTCAGCTGTTGCTACTCCTCTAACGTGTCATTTTTTATAACACACAACGCCCTTGGAACGCATTGATCGTTTCGTTGGTCGTATCAACTTAAAATCACCTCCCCTGAGATCGAGTTGCACACCAATCGAGTTTTCAACTTTGGCAAGCTGCTCGTCCGTGGACGGGCTTTTCAGCTAGTAGTCAATAATAATTAAAGTGCTTTGGGCCAGAAGGGTAAATTATATGATATATTTTCAATTTAGCTCGCTAAGAATATCTGTATTAATCGCACGGTATAATAATCGTATCAGTATAATACTTGACTTTTATAAATTAAAAAAATACATCCAACAAGTTGATACATTTTTTTTTGAATTTGTGGCATTTAGTCTTTTTGCCTCAAGCCGTTCAATTGAAATCATAGGAAGACCTGCCTTAATTCATATAAAACCATCAGAGTGACTAATAAAATAATAAAAATCATAAACCACAATTTCTGATGAATTTACATAGGTACATTTTTTAATAAATAATTATTGCTAAGGGAGTAATTTTTTAAGGGATAAAATGAAAAAAAAAATATTTATTTTTAATTAGATTTTACATAATTTTTGGTTGGATTCTTAGGGTATGGGTATGGATTTTTAGGTAGCGTATGGGTATTAAGCCCTTAGCAGAGAATATAAGTATTTTCATTAGGAAATATTCCCTCAATTGGATCTTCGGGAGAGTGGAATGAAAGAAGACAAAAGTGATCGGTACCACCATCCATTAGACTCATGCACAAGGACACGTTAAGAGTAGGAACTTGGAATGTTTGCAGAACAATATCTACTACTTCTCCAGCCATGATACTAAGATCAGAAGTGATGAGTAACATGAGTAACAGTGACATCAAGAAGGATGAGTAAATTCGCCATGGGCTATAATTCAATAAACCATAGGATAATACGCACAAAGATAAATTTGGAGCCTATCATGACAACCATCATACAAGCGGATGAAGAGACAATTGACGAATTCTATGCATGGAGAGTTGGAGGCGGCTACACAAAGTGTTTCAAGTAGAGAGATGGTGGTTGTGACTGGTGACTTTAATGCTAAGGTAGGTAAGAAGAACGGACGACGACTAACACATCAAAAACATTGTCGGAAGACATGGATAAACTTCTGCATCGACAACTACATAACATTTGCAAGTACGTTATATCAACACCACATCCGCAGATAATATAAGTCTATCACGATGGAGAACAACAATAAGAAACGCAAAAACTTACCCTGGTTCGGAGTACTGCAGTGATCATAATCTTTTAGTGGCTGAATTTAAACTAAAGTTTAAAACAATGCGGAAAGCCACAATTGAATCGAAAACTAGAAGCAATAAAAATGTGGAAGAGTTTACCAAGAGAAATAAAGATAAATACAAAATAAACGAAATATCTAAGAATACAAACATAGGAACACACATGGTGACACACTAAAGTGATGATTGAGTCTATCATTAAAGAAATTTCAGCAGCACAGTTTCCCAAGAAAAAGAAACAATGGATAACGGACGCCGCCCTTCCAATTATAGAAGAAGAGACAGAGAAGAAAAGAAAAACTTACAATGAAATAAATCAGATCATGCAACGGGAGTTGTAGAAAAGACAGAAAAAAACTGCACTTGTGACATTTTTGGCAATCAAAAAGGTAACAATCTAACGAACTTGAACTTTATGGTTGGAATTTAAAGTTATCTTCTCTCCAAACTTGCAAACCTGAAACCAGGGTTTCCATTTTTTTTATTATGAGCTGCCACCAGCAATTTTATCTTTTACAAAGAAAACTACAAAGATTTTAATAAACAAAGTATATTCGAGAAGCACATCAGGAGAACGAAGAATTTACACTCAATAAACTATAATCAATTTATTTATTTATTTAGGGTTAATTATGTACATATCATAAATACATACAGCAATTATACAGCTAGCAGCTGCTTCTCTATTCCCAAATCGCTAAGCTGCGTTTGGTTTTGTAAGCATTTTACATTTTTTACCTACGACGAGGAGCCAGCCCGACGTAGAACTCCCCAGCGTGGAGGACCAGCGAGACGGCCTGAAGAAAGTTGTAACTTCACCCGGATTCGAACCGGGTATTGAGCGTTCGTAGTCAACTCGCTTGACTATAGATCGTCTCTACTTTAGTTTATTTAAGGGTAGTTCACACTACATGATTTATCATATGACTTGTCACATGACTTCTCACATAAGAGATTTTTTTACGTTCACACTATATTATTTTTGATATTATATTATATAAGTTATGGCTTTTATGATTGACTGTTGTGATGGTATGATTTTAGCCATGACTTTTCTTATGACTAAGTCATATGATAAATCATGAAGTGTGAACTACCCTTTAGAAAAATAATTTAAATTAAATACTGCAAACGAATTCAGTTTATAGAACTTGAAACATTAGAGTCAAAATTATAAATATACAAAAATTAAACATAATACTTGTGAAAACTGTTTATGGTTCCAAGACTCTAACAGCCAATTACGTAGTAGTACAATTTTAGTTTCGTCTAAATAGTTCCAGTAACTTCGATGTCGAAGATGCAGTACACTCTGGAAGGCCAATCGCCGAAAATATCAATAAAATGATGATAGGTAATGATGAAGTTAGACCGCGATGCGAGCAGTCGTAGCATTGCCTTTAAGCTACAGATCGACCCTAAAATGATTTTGAACCATTTCAAGAAAGTTGGATTCAAAAAGAAGCTCAATGTTTGGGTTCAACACGAATTGACGCAAAAAAAACTTAATGGACCGTATTTCCATCTCAAAATCCTTGGTTAAACGTCACGAAATTAAGTCATTTCTGAAGTTGTGCAAAAAAGATCATGGTCGAGCAGCCCAAACGTGGCCAAGCCAGAATTGACGGCCGGGAAGGTTATGTTGTGTGTTTGGTGGAATTGGAAGTGAATCATCTACTATAAGCTGCACCCGTCGGCGACGAAAAGGCTTGGAGTATCAAAAGTTCGTTGCTGGTTTTAATTTCAACGAAGGACCATGAATAAAATTCTGTTGGGAACTTTATGTAAACTGAGAATTGAATACAATTAAGTTTCCAAATCTCAATCGTCTTTATTTAAAAACGATCTTATTTATTATACCTAATACAATAACTTACATATTCGACAATAAAAGAAGGTTAGTTATTTGCTTTAAAATGCATTTCACAAGTATGTTTTGATTACATTTAAAGTGTTACAATCCTACGTTGCAAATATTTCTTCCTTACAATACATACAAGATAAAAAATATAATTTGTTCCCTAAATTTTTATGGTTAAAATTTAAAAATACTAATTTTAAACATTCTGCCACATCGAGTGATGATTATTATTGATAATACGTTGAAAATGCAGTTTTTATTATAAGAAATGAAATTTTCAAGATGTTTAATATTAAAAATGCCAATTTTTAATAATTAATTAAATTAGTGACGCGTTTGAATGGATTAACAAGATTTTTATGAATGGGTGATGCCGAAGGTCTCACAACCACACCCGACACTCATAGGAAGTCAACGCGGCCGAAGACCACTGGACCTCCTAGTAAATCAGAAAATGATCGTTTATTTTTCTCGGAAAGTTTGCAAATTACACTTAATTTATTTTTATTATTTAATAAAGTTTATTATTCACCTTTATTTTTAACGGCTCGTTGAAAGTTTTATGAAATTGGCTGTAATTTTAAAATAAAGATTTATTTTTAATATTATATTTTTAATATAAAATCAGCTAAATTAGAGAAAAAGATTTAATTAGCATATTAGCAAAGGGATGACATTTTTTGACGATGGCGATGGGGAAGTTATAAAAAGGAAATTTTGAAAAAAGTTAAGTTAAAAAAGGAAAGTGGCAAATTCTTCTAGGGAGGGCTGGAAAAAATACATTTTTATTTTTATTTGAAATATTAATACAAAATACTTGAAAGTTGAGTATTTAAAATACTTTATTAAATACATTTACTTTGGTAAGTGTATGTCCCCTCCTTCCTATTTTGAATTTTTAATCCAAAATTGCATAAATCGTTTGGTACTCTTTGTGCAAAAATTATTTTTCGTTATTCCGGCCGTTAAATTAGGTGTTTACGTCCTGATTTGAGGTACGAAAAGTGTTTTTTTACGTCCTAGGACGTTAAAAAGGGGGGTCATAATTTTTTACGTCCTAGGACGTAAAAAAGGGGGGGTTATAAAATAAAACATGATATATTTACGCAAAACATCATTAATTCGAATGAAAATGTTTAATATTTATAACGCAATTCGAAAATAACGAAAATTAATATTTATAACGCAATTCGAAAATAACGCACCTCTTGATTCTTCTTTGTTCTCCTCGCTGTTGTTTGAAGAATGCGCCCGAAGATGCCCGTTCTTTGATTGATTTTGACATTGTAAGTTACAATTTGTAACACTTCACAACACACACGTCCGAAATTTTTAAATTGAGAATATGAATCCTTATCTCACCAAAGAGACAAACTTGACAAATGACTTGCAACCTTCACGCCATCTATCGATAGTTATCTCAGAGCTATTATATAAAATCGCGAATTTTGTAGGATATTTTCCCCAAAATAACGAAAAGTTGTTTATATGATTCTGACGTCAGGGTCGCGAATAAAATGAATGATTACCAAACCAATCAGAAGAGCCAGATTTCCATTTTCAATACATAGCCTCTCACCACGTTGTTGCGAATAAAAATGAGGTAGTCCCGTTATAACGAAAAGCAGTTTATGCCACTCGGACGTAAACTGATTTTACGTCCTTGTGACGAAAACTACTATTCATTTGTACCTAAATAGTTTTCTAGAAATTTCAAAATTTAACCGGGGGGGCGGAGGGAAGTAGAGACATGCTTTCATGAAATTTTGAATTTTGGATTAAAAATAGTTTTTTTAGATGCTTTTCTTGTTTGTGTAAGTTTTAATTTAGTTTATATTCAAATAATGCTTGAAATTTTTGAGAAAAACATCGAGGACACTGATGCGCATGATTGAATTAATGAGAATCTAGTTAACACCTACAGTATCAAGTTTAAAATACTTTCAATAGTTTGTACTACTTATTTTGTGCCTGTTGTGCAATTATTATTTTTGTTTGTACTCAAACAAAATAGTCTTGAATTATGTCGAACAATTTTGAATCCAAAATTCGAAATTTTAAAGAAGCATATCACGGCCCTCTCCAGCTAATTTTTTAAATATCTCGAAAAATATGTTAAAAATTTGAGTTCAACCGAAAATAATAACTGCAAAAACAAGTATACACAAAGCTCAAGAAATCGAAATTATTTTGAATCCAAAATGGAAAATTTGTAAAAAGCATGTCTCAACCCCCCCCCCCCCCCATTAGCAATAGTATACCAAAAAAAAACTTTTTAACAAAAAATTAAACCGACCTCAAAAAGGAAACTAAAAAGCATAAAATAAATATATTACATTTTGAGTCTTAATAAGTAATGTAAGTAACTAAGTTTGAGTCGGTGCAGAATGGGTGACTTTTGTTTTAATAATTTTTTTAAAGTAATTTAGTAATCGTTGATTTTTTGCACCGACTCAAAATTAGTTACTTACATTACTTATTAAGACTCAAAATGTAATATATTTATTTTATGCTTTTTAGTTTCCTTTTTGAGGTCGGTTTAATTTTTTGTTAAAAAGTTTTTTATTTTTTAATTTTTAGTGATTAAAATCTACTAATTACTACCTTAATTAATTAATTAATTTGCTCGATATAAAGTTTTTCTCCACCCCAACTTTCAACAGAATAGGTTGACAAGTAAAAAATCAATAAATGAAAAACAATCATTCCCTATTTTCTACCCTTACGGGTGCAATTTTCCCTTATTTTTTACCCTTACAAATGGAATTTTTTTGTGAAATTTAAATGGGACCACCATGGAGGTATACTCTATGGAATAAAAAAAAATTCATCAAAATCGGATCACTCTGTAAAAAGTTATGCCCGAACATACATAAAAAAAAAAAAAAAAAAAAAAAAAACATACAAACAGACGAATTGAGAAACTCCTCCTTTTTTTGAAGTCGGTTTAAAAAGTACAATTAATTAAGGTTAAAAATATATCATGATTCATGACGCAGTCAAAATAGCAACTTTAATATTCTGCATTAAAATTTTTGAATTTCAAGTTTTGTAAGTGCTGCTGTAAATGAAGTTTTGCTTCGACCATAGTACATATTATTATATAAAAAATGTATAGTACATAATTCTGTTTACTCTACTTTGACCATCAGAACTTGAATAATTTCAAAAGACGCGCCTTATGAAACCAATGAAATATTTTTTTCAGTTTTTCCAAGCAATGAAAGACATAATTTATAATTAAATTGTTTTACCAACCCGAAGAAAAAAGATACTTGCGCTAGAAACATTTTAAAACGTGCAAATTTAGAGGGAAATGTCGCTGCCGCCCCCCCCCCCCCAAATCGAATTTTAAGTAAAATTTGCGTCAAACGTTTGAGCATCGTTTGAGCATCAATGAACTTCCAATATTTTTGTTTAAGCCTCAACCGTCGCGGAGTTATTTGTAAAAACTTTGGGAGGGGGGGGCTGTAGACATGCTAGCCCCCCTCCCCCAAGTTGAATGAATGATGCTCGTTTGAGCATCAATGAACTTCCAATATTTTTGTTTAAGCCTCAACCGTCGCGGAGTTATTTGTAAAAACTTTGGGAGGGGGGGGGCTGTAGACATGCTAGCCCCCCTCCCCCAAGTTGAATTTTGGTGTGAAAATGGTGTCAAACGTTTGAGCATCAATGAGGTTTCAAATTTGTCGTTTGAGCCTTAACCGTCGCGGAGTTACTTGCGAAATTCTTGGGGGTGGGAATTGATGTCTATCGATAGAGATTCGTTTGAGCTTGAATGAGCTTCCACTTCCTTCATTTTAATTTCATTTTCTGCAAAGTTACGAGTATTTCAAATTTTACTCCGGGTAAGTACCGTACAAACATTTTCAATTTTAATTCTATTTTATCGGATTAAAATTTTTTCAGTTAAAAAAAATTAATCCTGCTTAATTACCATCATCATTTTGATGGAATAATACGGAAGGTGGAATTTTAGAAAAAAATATTAGGGGTATTCACACTGGGTCGTGTATTGGTGTTGTATTTATACACCATTGTAATATCCTAGCAACGTCTAGTAATACACAACTTTATTTGACGTTACTAGGATAAATACAAAGGTGTAAAAATACAATGGGATATACACGTCAGTATGAATACCCTATTATGTCTAATAGAATATCGTAAACTAATAAAATCAAATACTGTTATATGTAAGTATACAGTGTGTTCACCGATAGTGGTAGCAGTAAATAATTCTTAAATCTTACTAGATACAAAAAAAGTTTAAATTGTTTTTTATTCAACTCCAAATTTTCTATTGGAAACTGCCAAGATATGTTTTTTTATGCTTAAAATTTAACCGGAAGTCAACATTAATTTTTTTTCAAATGGCAACATGTTTTTTTTTAACATTTTTGCAATTTTGTCTCTATAGGTATTCATAAAATTTTCATAAGATTTCATAAGAAAATATTCGAGAAAATGTAAGATTTAAACAAGCAATAATAATGTACTAATTATTTACACATAATTATGTAGAGTGCTATGAAAAACAAAACTTCATGGCATAGAAAACACAACTGTCATTTATTTAATAAATTTTTCAAAATTGCCACCGTTTTCTTCAAAAAATGATTCTAATATTTGCAGAAGTGTTGGTGATTTGGTAATAATTGATAGCATTCTAAATTAATTTTGGTTTTTAAATTTTCTAAATTTAAAGATAGATTTGCGTAAAATTCCGTTTTTAAATGGCTTCATAGAAAGAGTCTAATCTTGTTATATCATAGAATGGTGTTTTGTTTTTCATAGCACTCTACATACCTGTGAGTAAATAATTAATAAATTATTATTGTTTGTTTAAATCTTGTGTTTTCTCGAATATTTTCTTATGTAACCTTATGAAAATTTTATATGTATTTATAGAGAAAAAGTCGCAGATTGCGAAAATATTAAAAAAACATGTTGCCATTTGAAAAAAAAATTTTATGTTGACTTCCGGTTGATTTTAAAGTAAAAAAAGATATATACCTTGGCAGTTCCCAATAGAAAATTTGGAATTGAATAAAAAATTATTTAAACTTGTTTTTGTATCTAGTATACTGTTACCACTATTGGTGAACACACTGTATATGTCTACCAACTTTCCCGAAAAACTTTGCGACGTTTGAGGCTCAAACGAAAAATTTGGAAGCTCATTGATGCTCAAACGTTTAACACCATTTTCACCCTGAAATTCCACTGGGGGAGAGCTAGCATGTCTATCCCCCCCCCCCAAAGTTTTCGGGAATAACTCCGCGACAATTGAGGCTTAAACAGAAATATTGGAAGCTTATTGATGCTCAAACGACGCTACAACGTTTGACGCAAATTTTACCCAAAAATTCGATTTGAATGGGGCCAGGGCCAGCGACATTGTTCAATATTGCACCCTTTTATATATTTATATTTGTTCAATATTTTGTATCCTTATAATCTTTGCATTTAAATATTTATACTTCATATAACATTTCAAATTTGCCACAGTTTTCTATACTGTGCGCAGGGTTTTCGCGTTGCTGTTAGAAGCGCGCGTATTATCAGGCTTTATAGCCAGTACCATACGAAAGCTCAACAAGTACCATACGAAAGCTCAACAAGTACACTACGAACGTTCGAAAAGTACAGTGCTCCTTTCTTGCATAGGAAAGTAAAACAAATCATGTATTTTAAGCAATAAAATCATTAACAACAGTGACTAATGGTTTTCATTCATCTACAACAACAATTAATTGACCTAGTTCGTCGTTCAAAGTATAAGTTTTAAAATTTATACACACCGGTAGCACCGAGGCATCTTTTCGATATCCAACAATCAAAGGAGAACCTCGTGCCTACCAGACATTTACTTCAAATTTAGCAGAAAAATTTTAAATAATTCTTTTTTTAATTTAAAAAATATAATTAAATGGCAACAAAATGTATTTGAATAATGTATTTAAAATACAAAATACATTTTTATTGTATTTAAAATACAGAGATAAAAATACATATAGAAACTCATCGAAAATAAAAATTACATTTGTAGTATGTAAATTAATGTAAATTACATTATTTGTATTTCAAATACGTATTTTAAATACTTGTAGTCATGGGCGTCTATAGGATCATTTCAAGGGGAGGGGGGCAAAATAAAAAAATAATTATAAAAGAATTGTAATCATTTAAAATCAAAAATTTTAAATAATTTTGAAAACTTGCACTGGTGAAATATTAAATGTCTAAAAAAAATTTAAGCAGTCAAGAGCCGGGGGTGGGGGCAGCTGCTCTTTTTGTCCCCTATAACGGACGCCCATGCGTGCAGTTGAAATACTGCCCAGCCCTGCTCTAGGCTAGGCCCCTTAGCTGCTCCTCCAACTACTTCAGCGACTTAATCTCATGATTACATTACAAAACTACAGTGGCGGATCTAAAGGAGCGGCTAAAGGGTTAAAGATTTCTCCCCATAATATGGAGTTCATATTTTGAACATGGAAATAATGATGAATTAGCATAGAAGTGATAAAATGCTGAAAATTTACTCGAAATTCAAGCCCCATCTTATCGACTCCCCCTCCTTTCGGCGCTTTATTTATATCTACATCCACCACGGTGAAATTAAATTATGGATAGATACATACCACGTGAACAATTACCTATAGATAGGCACATTTTTATGGTCAGTTTAAAAACTTTCGTTTAACTTTCTCTTAGATTCATCAATGCACACATAATAATTCTTTATTATTATCATATCCGCTCATGTAGTATCACCACGTTATCTATTCCTAATAGCCTTTCCGATTAAACGTTGAATACACGTGTGAGTGTTGTATGTGTTATCAGACCATTTATTTTTTAATCCTGATTAAAAATGTAAATTGTATCTATATTTTTAGCAACTGTTTCCTGCTTAATGGTGCCGAAGTTCGTCGTTCAAATACTATAATAATAGTGGTTCCCTTTAATAGCTGCAATTAAATACCTAGTAAGTAATAAAGTAGGTAGTACTCGTGTCATCAATTGTCACTTTTGTGTAAGTTTTGAATGTACTAATCAAATTTCTAGTGTCGCGTTTCAAAATACAGAGATAAAAATAATCATAAATTCAACCTTTGAAATGGAAATCATTCACCGTGTCGCGGATATGTAGACTCTTAAATTCTACTAATAATTTTTTAGGTCCTCGAAACTGATTAGATATTAATAAAAAAATGGAGTTCGATAAGCATAATTTAAATGAAGACAATAACGTAAGGCAAAGAATGATGAGCGATTCGGATCAAAACTGTAACATAAAAGACGAAAAAAAGACAATAAATGGAACCCTAGACGGAGCTTCAACACAAAATGGAACATTAAATGGTAAGCAAATTTTATATAACTATTATTACAATCATTAAATTAAAAATTTAAAAATTATCAATCTAAACAAACGCAATAAAATTCAAATTGTTTTATAAATTTTTGGAAATTATGCGTTAGTGCTTTTTCAGATACTGTAATTTACGTTTTGAAATGCAGGCACCGCATGGAGTGACCCCGAAGAGGATCCATCGGGGAAACTGCTTAAAAGACAAATAAATTCAAATTGGAAAGTATGTCACTTTAGCCAACTTCCTCTGTGGCTGCAAGACAATGACTTCCTGTTAAACGGACACAGGCCCGAGTTACCCGACGTTCCTGTTTGTTTAAAGAGTATATTACGAATTCACACAGAAACTGGTAATATATGGACACACATGTTAGGATGTTTCGGATTTATATGTGAGTAAAAGTTTTTTTCTAATAGCGTTCGGAAAGTCCTACTTTGGGTTAGAAAAAGTGCTTCTTTTTCGCACTAGTGCGGGAAAGTTTACAGTTTTTTGTGCTTTTTTTTTCTATACTAAGGATCCTTTAATTATATTTTATTTAGTTATTTATTATTTATTTATTTATTTTATTTTTTATTAATAGGTATTGCCGTTAATTTTTTAACGCGGCCTCAATCACAAATAGAACTCTTACTAGAAGACAAAATAGTTTATGGTTTATTTTTTGCCGGTGCAATTTTTTGCCTTGGTTTTTCCTTTGTGTTCCATACGTTATGCTGCCACTCGCCCAAAATGAGTAAACTGTTTTCCAAGCTAGATTATTGTGGAATATCCTTGCTGACCACATTCTCATCCGTTATTTGGCTGTTTTATGGTTTTCATTGCTATCCCAAATTAAAAGATTTTTATATCACGATGGTGTGCATATTGGGACTAATAACGTTTTTAATCAGTTTAATAGACAAATTTTCGCAACCAAATTGGAGAACGTTCAGAACTGGAGTCTTCATGACGTTCGGATTGTCTAGCGTTTTACCGGCGGCACACTACGCATTTTTATTGGGATGGTGGTTAGATGAAATTAGTGTCAACAGTCTGATTCATCTGCTTTTAATGGCCGGATTTTACCTAGTTGGAGCAACTTTGTACGCCATGCGAATTCCAGAAAGATTTTATCCAGGAAAGTTTGATCTTGTGCTACATTCGCATCAAATATTTCATGTATTTGTTATTTGCGCTGCCTTGGTGCACTTTAAAGGTGTCACAGAATTAGCAGTTCAAAGATTAACTCAACATACATGTGCAATATAAATAGATTTGTTATTTAATTTATTTTTTGATTTATTATAAATTAATTTTATGATTTTTATTTGTTTTTATTATTTGTATGATTTTGTATAGCAGGACCTTTCATTATTATAGTACCAGGTTTGCAATTTTATTGTTGGTTTTGGAAACATCCGATCTACTTCGAAAAATTGTCAACGAATTGACATCAAATAGTTAAACATATTAAAATTTAGTGGCGCCATCTGTTGGCATTCTTTTGAAGTAGATCAGGTGCTTCCAAAAACAAATTTATAAATTGTAATCTGATACTGTATAATCAAAATCTCTATAAAAGAGAAGATTTGACGGTATTCTTTTAACTACGTTTTATGTTATTCTGTACAAAAACAGTAGTTTAACATGTACAGTCCAGTAAATCTTGAAGTATATTATGCCCGACATTTTCAATAGTTACAATTGACTTATACGGCAGTTTTTTAGGGAACGCTCGTCCAGGATTGCTTGAGGATATTCCACTTTAGTAACAACAGATTTTGCAATTATGGATTCAAAGCAACAGGGCAACATTTAAAGCTGTTACACAATCAATGATGCATCGTGTAAATGTTTGTATGGAAACCAATTGAGGTCATTTTTGAGATCTTTTATAAAAGAAATTGCATCTAATGAGATATAACCTAATTTATTATATCAATTACATTGTAATTAAACACTTTATTCTTTAAATAAAAAGTTCTGTAACTCGACGAAAGTGGTAACCCTCGCTTTCGGCTCGTACGATAAAAAGTTCCACTTTACTTCCTGGGTGCATAAATAACTATTTAACTTTATTCATGTTAGATTTAACGTACCAAGTAATGTAATAATCCAATTCAATTTTATCCAAGTACAATCTAAGTAGATACTGAAAAAAGTAAAATAAAAAACCATCAATTTGGTAAAGTTTATTTCAAAAACACCCGAAAAATTTACCACTTTTTCTAATTTGACCCAACTAATGAAAATTGGAGGAGTAAAACACTATCTAAATCTAAAGTTGATGAGGATTATATACTTTTATCAGAAAACTCAATGAACTGGTCTTCCACAAGTTTTTCAATTTTTGTTGCGGTGGTGTTAAAATCGTGAAATGAAAAAATCTGAAAGATTGGAAAAGCATTAAGTAAGAAGGATCGATAATAATCGATTAAGAGGTAGGTCGTCTGCCTATTCTAAAAATTCTTCAAAACAAAGATATTTTTGAAATGATTACTCATCACGACCGACGCCGGCGCCGATGGTCTTCTTCAAGCTATTATTCGCCTCGAAGGTCTTCCTCAGGTGATTATTATTCATCACAAAACAGTTTTTTTTTAGAGCAAATGTAGGTTCTCAGGTTTATTAATTTTATACTTATTATAGTTAGGGCCGGTTCTACCAACTCTGATTAAATACTTTAATCGTGATTATTTGGTGTTAATCACGGTTCAATGAAAACAGCGTTCTATCACAGATTACTAGTACAGATAGCCAACCCCATTGTTAAAATGGTTAACACATTTTAACAATGAAACCATGTTAGTACTGGAGACGGCTACCAGAGGCGCATTTTTGGGAGACATCACGACATTGAACTATGGTGGCTACTGGATACGCTTCATAGATGTCGTTTCTAAAATATTTCATAAAATCTTAAGCAGAAAATTAATTATACATACATTATGCCGTTGTAGTATCATGCCTTGAAGGAAAGTAAACCCTTAAGCCGTAGGTAAATAAAATTTTCTACTTGAGATTTCATGAGATATTTTAGAAACGACATCTATGAAGAGTATCCAGTAGCCACCATAGTTCAATGTCGTGATGTCTCTTAGAAATGCGCCTCTGGTAGCCGTCTCCAGTACTAACATGGTTTCAGGTAAGAAATGTGTTAACCATTTTAACAATGGGGTTGGCTATCTGTATACTAATCTGTGGTTCTACCATCTATAAAGCAGTTTAATCATGATTAAAAAGTGTTCAAACTAATCGCCCGATTTTGACCCATTTTCTCAAACCAATAATTTGCATAAACCAATAATTCACCTTTCATCCAAAAAGTTTCCATGGTCCAGTATAAATTTTTCCATGCACAACTGCCCTACTAACTACTTATAAATGGGTTTCAAAAAATTTTATTCAAATAGTAATTTACCCCCACCACTTTTACAAATTTTACCCATAATCCCTTAAAAATTTACCCATAATCCTCTTAAAAAATTGACTTACGTAAGTGACACGTTAATAAACTTCATATGTAGCCCAGCTATCACAGCGACTAGACGTATTTCTTCGATTTTTTTATTTTCTCTTCTTACCATGGATTTTTCAACCTTCGATTTTTTCTCAACCGATTTCGATTTTCTTACCACCAGCGTCCCCCACCATCCCGATACTTCTATCACACCTTCTTCATCGATCTCCAATTTTTTGGATTTTTTCGTTCCCTATGATGACATCATCAGCGCCTCAAGTTCTCAGGATAACGTTTCGTCCCCCGAACAGTTGCACGTCTCCGACGACAACTGTTCTGTGGACGATAACGTTTCCGACAACTTCACCACCGCCACTTCCCCTCGGACAGATATCGATGTAGTTTTGTCCTTGCCACCCGACACATCGCCGGCGCAAGACGAACCTGCATCGATACTCTCCACTACATTCCCCAACACCATCGATTCATCGATCTCGAAATATGATTCTTCTGATGATTTCGAGACCTTTGATGATCTTCATTCCACTCGGACGGATATCGATGTAGCTTTGTCCTTGCTAACCGCCTCATCGGCGGCGCAAGACGAACCTGCATCGGTACTCTCCGATCAACTTCAGCTCGGCTACAATTCGACGACTTCTTTTCACGACTCCTCTTTTTCAATCACCAACACCATCGATTCATCATCGGTCTCGAAATATGATTCTTCGGATGATTTCGAGGCTTTTGATGATATCCAACAGCGCTTAACTGTCATTAACGCATCCAACGAACATCTCTTCAACATCTTCTCCACCACTTCCACTCGGACAGCTATCGATCCAGCTTTGTCCTTGCCAACCGTCTCATCAACGGCGCAAGACAAACCTGCACCGGTGCTTTCCGATCAGCCTCATCTCAGTCTCAAACCAGATCTTCCTCACGGCCTTCCATTCCATCAACTTCCGGCCGGTTACTACCTCGTGCGCATTCCCGAACCTCACTTGCCTAATGATGTAACTCATTACAAGGTGCAGAATTGCGGTCTAGCGGAGAAGCTTTTAGCTCCCCCACTAGCCCTTTCTAATCCTTCGGCAACTGAGGTCGGTAACTGCAATCGGGTACAACCGCGCCGTGAAGAGCGCAGCCACGACTCACCCACTCGTTTCCACCCTTATCCGCCTTCTTCGTCGAATATTCGAGAAGAAGGTAGGATTAAGAGGCGGAACGTCAGCAATGTCAGGACGGTGTTCACCGACGAACATAACTCCTCTCTCGAGAAAGTGTTCTCGCGTACACCTTACCCGACACCTGGCGAGAGGGACAGTCTGGCTCGTCAACTTGGACTTCGAAGCGACGTGATTCAGATCTGGTTTAAAAACAAGCGATGTCGGCTGAAATCATCTAAGATCGGCAAGCGATAATGGCCAACGGTTTTTTTTAAACCACGCCATTAACGTTAGCAGATCAATTAGTTTAGTTTCACAACTAAACTAATTCCACGCAAGCCTTACCAGCTACGTGGCGCGTCCCCGGGTTGCGGATAGGGGAATGGCCAAGCGCAATTTTCGCGCTTGGTTAGCTGCGAATATATTGAATAAGCAGCCGCGGACAAGGTACACCACGATATTAAGCGGACTAGTTCCGTTTAATTGCTTTCATCTCTTCTTCTACAATTTTTCATATTTTGCTAATTCATTAAGATCGGCAAGCGATAATGGCCAACGGTTTTTTAAGCCACGTCATTAACGAGTGCAGATCGATTAGTTCGGTTTTATTATCGAATTAATTCCACGAAGCCTTACCAGCTACGTGGCGCGTCCCCGGGTTGCGGATAGGGGAACGACCAATCGCAATTTTTGCGTTTGGTTATTAAACGGTTATTAAATATTAAACGGACTTGTTCCGTTTAATTGCTTTCATTCAACGTTTCTTCTCGAAAGCTTCATATTTATGAGCGGATCAATTAGATCGCTTTCATAATCTATTTACTTCCACGAAGCCTTATCAGCTACGTGGCGCGTCCCTGGTTGCAGATAGGGGAACGGCCAATATTAAGCGGACTTGTTTCGCTTAATAGCTAAACCATTAAGTTATATAACAAGTGCTTCTCAAGTACAAACCTGGAAGGGCGAACCTTAACTCATGACCAGCTCATGGTCGGAAGGTTGGCGACAATATCTATTATTCTATGGTTGGCGAACAGATATAAACTAGCGAATTACCTAAAAAGCTAAAGACCTTAGTCCATGACCTGTTCATGGTGCAGAAGGTCAATTCTAAAAGCTCTGCTCTTTCAGTAGTTTGAAACCGTTTGCAACTATCAGACGCGTGCGCAGTTTCAAATTCACGATATAAATTTTAATTTGCGCATGCGTCTGACGGTTTCAAACTCTTCAAACTGACTGAAAGAACAGAGATAAAGAAAACTGACTTTTAAATAACTTTTGTACTTACTGTACTACCTTAGAACTTAAAAGGATGATGATCGTATCCCATGGCCAAGTCATGGCGCTATATTGTACCCAGCTCCAGCCAACATTGGTGTAATATTGATTTTCTATATTGCTCTAATATTGGCTGAATCTTGCAATATTGCGCCAACATTGCTACTTTGGTAGGACGGACTAAATGACCTTAATACATGACTTTCATGGTGAAAGTCATATTTTTACTAATTTGGTCTTTTTGTCAAGGAAAACCTCAGGACATTCTGAAGCAATATAAAAGAAATAAACAATATGCTGTTATGTGAAGACAAGTCTCACTCAATAAAAGATAGCGTATTAATTTTAATTGTTCAATCATTTAAATTTAAATAATAGCGATATACAGCAATTGCAAATCAATTCACCTCTTCTGCTTCATATGCGTTTAGCAATATATTGAATTCGAATATTTATGGCTAAAGATACAAGAATTTTAAGTAATTTTACAATGATTAAATTATCTGCGGTGTTTTTACTTAACTACTTATCCGGTGAAACACAGTTAATTTAACAGCCATCCAAATACACGATTACAAAAAAGTGTGACATTTTCTCGTATGTGCTGTTTTAGCCAGCAGAGCCATTGACTGCATTCAAACGTAGCTGTTCCGATGGATTTATAAAAATATTTATAAAAAAAAATTTACCAAAGGCAACAGAAGTAGTTAAACCCAGTCAAAAAATTTTTATGGTCAGTGGTAGCCACAGAATGATCTGCTGCGTGACTGGCTGACGATTTAAATCTTACCATATTATATCATCAGTGCCACTTTATAAAAATTGAAATTTGGCGTTTTAATAGATAACCCCCGGGTTTTGTATAAAAATGTAGGGTTCTAGTTTAGTTGTTTTTTTTTCTGGGGGGGGGGGGAGTTTGAAGGGTACGATGCACTCGCCATCTTGAGTAGTTTTCTATGGAAAGTTTTTTAATAAAAATACTTACTTTGCCCTTGGCGAAATTACATATTTTAAAGTGTTTATTTTTGTTTTCTAGAGTTAAATGAATACATTACAATTTTTAAAACAACATTAAAATAAAGCGTAAGCCGTAAGCGTATGGTTGAGTATAGAGCGGAAATTCTGGGTTCAAATCCCGGATTGCACAGAATTTCTTGGCTCGGCCTTCCGGTAGACATCCACACTATGTGGTGATCCCTGATATTTGTGTCGACGTCATTACCGTAAATACGGCTGCGTCACACACGCAAAGTTTGCAAGATAGGTTAGGTAGACAGAAAAAAATGTGTACTTAAAAGTAGAACAATTTGTGCCTAGATTGTCTACAGGTACAAATTGTGTAAAAATTTAGCACAATTTGTGCTATAAAATAGTACAATTGCGCTAGAGATGACTGAGCCTGACTTATATTAAGTACAATTGTACCTAATTTTCACCCAATTTGTACCTGTAGACAATCTAGGCACAAATTGTTCTACTTTTAAGTACACCTTTTTTTTCTGTGTAAGCAGGGAAAAGCCATGGGCCTTCTAGGCCTGCAGAGCTGCAATATATAAAATGAAGCGTTTCAGATATGAACGAATGTCATATATCAATTAGTTTAGGCAAAAATTGATTTTAAAGTTTACATTATTGCGCAAACTTAGTTTCTATTGGCATCATTCTGTTGTCAGTATAGTACTTGTATAATTTAAACTACTCTTAGCTGCGAGGCATGGAATGTGAAGGGGAAACTTCAAAATCTGTCAAAGTTCCCTAGTTGTAGCAACAACATTATTGTATTAAAATGTTATTTTTAATTGATTTACCACTTTTTTTTTAAGAATCCAATCTCGAGCTTAGGTTAGAATTCGTTTATGTTATTTATCTAGTAAACGAAGAACATTTTTACAGGTATTTTGGTCTTGAGCTTAGGTTAGTGTTAATTTATGTTATTTACTTAATAAAGGAAATTCCTTCTAAGAATTTTTTTTATTCTAAAATGATTTCCTTTGTTACTTCGAATGGGCGTGCAAAATAAAAGTGCAAAGTATCCATGATCACTGCTAAGGATTTAATGGCCTTCTCCTTTAAAATTTCTAGTTCTGTAGAAAATTTCATTTCTTACAAAAACGTCCTGGTCAGCATATTTATATTTTTACATGTTTTGTCGTAGAAAACATTCAAAACCACAAATATAAGCAAAACTCATGCAAAAAAGTATCAGACGAATTATTTACACCTAACATTAATTTTAACTTGTAAAATAAATTAATAAGCTAACCTAATTTTGAGTGCTACTTTTGTTTTAAAAAAAAATTATAAGTTAAAAAAAATAGATGTTATTTCTATCGATTTTATGTTAAGGGTTTTGTCATGTGACGTGTGCCACAATTTTAGAATAATAATGATATAAATTTAAATCAAAGTATTTTTAGAGTAAAAATGAAGTAAACAATTAATTATGTGTTATAATATAAACATTTTACAACAATTATAAAAAAATAAAAACAGTACAAAAATACAAATCAACGGTTTACTCTTTGAATAAAAGGAAATAAAAAATATTATGAATTTAAAGTTGTGAAAATCAGATCTTGAAGTTATGAACTTGTAATTACCAAGTTAATTATTTTAACTTGCAATATTTACAAAATTTAAAACTTTTTATACGTATTTAGAGAATAAAAAGATTTTTGATTAAATATAATTAATTCTGCGCTCTTCTCGTATAATTTATATCCAATAACATCTAAGGATGGTCGCGTTTTAGACCGAAACATGAAGACGCAAATATATATAGGTAAATTATTATCTGAGAAGAGTAAGAGTGCAGATTAAATTGTTTAATCTATTAAATACCTCATAAAACCTCTCATCCCACTGTAAAAAATCATTACAGGTATCGTAAAACTTTAGTCACAAAATTAAATTTTACCTCTATTAATCAAAAAAAAAAAAAATGCGCTTTCAAAAATTCTAAGTTTGTTTAGCAATTTTCCACGCTAAACTTTAAGAAAAACTGTTATATTAAAAATATTGCTCATTAAATTTGGACAATTCTAATGAAATGATAGTAAAAAAAGTCATTAAGAGAGCATTGCATTGCATTTTATAACAAGGCGACGACTTTTCAAAAACTATAGGTAAATAAAAAATTATTACAAACTGCCGGAAAAGGATCGATTGTTACCAGATTTTTCAACCGTAACGTGTTAGAAAGTGGAAGTCCAATTGTCCATCAGTCAGTCCAGTGCCAGTGTTGCGAGCGAGTTCGTTTAAATCTAACAAACGAAGCGCGAACTTTCGCGTGGTTAAATTTTTCGATCAGCAACGTCAAGTTATTTTTTTTTTAATTAATTCTTCTGTGTGCAAAAAAGTGAAAAAATCAAAGAAGGTAAGCCCAAATTATTTTCTTATCACCTTTAGAAATTAGAATTTTGTATAATATTATTTTATCGTGGCGCATCAACCCCAAGTGGATGATACACTGATACCCCCTCATTAAGTAGTTTAAAAACATTTTGGAAAATGTGAGTGTTTAACAAGTTTCTATAGTAATAATTACTGTAATCGATACTTATGGACCGAAGGGTGCTAATTTTGAAAATGAGGAAATATGCAGTTGGATTATTAATTTCCGTTCGGTGTTCACATTTAAATTTTTTTGATTTAGCCATTATGCGTCATTTAATTAAACGTAAGGTGACGAATCCAAACAAAATTTTGAAAATCGTTTTAAACAAAGAGGCGAATATTCACCTGGTCTGCTGTTTCCTTCCGGCCGAGTTTCCACTTTGCACGCTAGCTGATGGTCATCTATACGGAGGGACGCGACCTCCTCTTGACCTATTATTTATTTCAAACCCACCCGTACTTATAATCCATCTCAAGATTGATATGTTAAATTTTGCAAATACTCCAAAAATAGTTTGTTTGAAAGAAGTTATTGTTGAAAGACATGGAACTGTCTGAGAACCATAATTTATATTTGCTTTCCATTTATAAAATTAAAATTTCTGATGTATGTATCTAAGTATCGAATTTAAATAATTGATTAGTGTCGACGACCCTCTTTACAAAGCGAGCGTCGCGACGTCGAACGCGGGTTATCTTCTAAAGGTGCTTGGTGGATAACATACGAGGACGGATCACTTCAAAAATTGATAAATAAATAAGCAATAAAATTTGAACTTCGAAACTTCGATCGAAAAGTCAGACGTTGAAATTTGTAGCGTGGTTCAGATTCCACGTTAAACTGTATCGGGAAATTTTAGCATAAATAATGTTAAATTTGTGACTCGCAAAATTTAAAAATTATTTTCGGTCACAGTTCAATTAATTTATTACATTTAACTAAAAAAGTTGCGTAGAACAATTCAAACGGTACATAATTACTCACAACACGGAGCACTAATAACAAAAATATGTTGTGCAAACGTTGTTATGATTAATGATTCTATTTCAATATTTGTCGAGTCGATTATGTATTAGAAAATAACAAAACAAACAGAACTCTTTGGTGTTAGACTAATTTTCCATAATTATAAATTGTAATTACACTTTTGAATTTCCCGCCGTCTAAAAAATAAATTGAGATTATATTAGGCAACTTTTCATGGCAAATTCGGATGGATCTACGGGGGGGGGTTAATGAGGTTAATTACCCCCTCACATGCTTACGTTTAATTTAGGGCGGTTATCCCTCTAAATTACAGTTTTACATCTCACTAAAAGTCACAACACACAATCGTGGTAAATAAATAACTCCCCCCTTCTAGAATTGAGATCTACATCCTAGCTTAATGCAGGGTGTAGATTGGAAAATTGTAGAATTTTAATGCTTGTGATAATAATCTTAAAAAAGATACAAAAAATATGCTAAGTGATTTAACGAGGGGAAACAAACGTAAATTCTCGTAACATAAAGTGTCCTTCACACTATGCAACTTATTATAGGATTTTTCGTTCGATTTCTTTTACGATCTTGATTGAAAATTGACACCGCCCTAATCGTACAATTTGGTTGTGAGTTGTCTTACGAGTTGAGATTCGAGTATTTTTGAAATATTTTTTGTGTTAAAATAATAGTAATTTTAAAATCATACCGAAAGTAGAAACTCATTTGAGATTTTAAAGTTAAGCTTAGAGAGGATGAGGTGGATTAACTGAAAAAAGTTTTAATAAAATTTGGACCTTTTGATGTTAAAACAGCAAAATTTGGGTAGGTACATATATCACATTCGCTTCCAAGTTATTGGCTTCATTAGTATGACGCTCCTAGAATTGCTAACCTAAATTGGCCGATATTGACGCCGTGCTTAGTGTCCATATGAAAAAATTTTAATCATAATAGACATTAGCACTGAAAGGGGAACCTACCTACTATCCTAAAAAAACAAAGTTTGACAAATAACCTAAAGCGTCATCCACAACAGACGTCCTTTCTTAATTCGAGGAGTTTAACCCTTTCAACGCTAAATTCAACTATAGTCCACTGCTTATAAAAACCAACGACTATTGTCGCCACGTCTCTCAGGCACTGTGTTGCGTCATATACTAAAATAATCACTATTTTATGTTTTATATCAAGCCTTGAACGGGTTAAATAATGCTAGTTTATTTTCTAAACGCTTGGTCATCTAGCTTTCCCACTTGCGTCACTTTCATTTTTAGTCAAGTTCTACATATTGCCGTATTATTTTTTATTAAAATTTTACTGAATTTTGCTTATTTTTGTAAAATTTCAGAAGTTGAGAATTTGGCTTCGAAGAGCCTAATAAGTTGGGGGGAAAAACTTTTGAGAATGAAAAATTGACAAGCAACTTATAAAAGTGCTAAATTTATTTTTGAAAAAAAATTATATAAAATTTGTAAAAAAATAAATTATAATTTTTGAGTATATACGTAATTTTTATTTTAGCCAAGTGATAAAATTTAATTTACTAAAAAAAGAGTTTATGCAAATTTGTGTCTTTGTTAAACAAATGAAATTTATAAAATTAACTAGCTGACCCGGCGAACTTCGTACCGCCACAGAATCAATAATTTTTGCGATGTTTTAATAGTTATTCTGCTATTCGAGATGGCGAGAAATCCAACAAATCAAAGATCATAAAAATCGGTTCGGCCGTTCTCGAGTTATAAATGGTGTAACTAACACGTTGTTCTTTTATATATATAGATTTCACGATCTGTGGGATCAGAAATCGGGGGGGGGGGCATTAAAAATTAGAAATGAGAGATCACTTTTGGTTTTTTTAATTTTTAGTTAATTTTAAATTTAAGCGATTCCTTTTAGGTAGCGTGAATAAATTTATCTGGACAGTTAGCTAACTAATATATTTAAGGTCGCCCACTATCAGACACAGTATACAATTAGTGCGTCACTAATTTGATCGTGAATCGAATCACCTTCCAGGGATCATTCCTTTTATCGATAACTCGATGATACAATCCAAATTCAGGATTCGATGCTTTTCATTGGTAAATGAATTTATCTGTACAGATGTACATTACATTACTTGCGACAATATTAGGTGGTGCTCTCTACGCGACTAAGTACCGAACTAACTTTTAGGTCAAAAAGTGAATTTTCTTCATAAATCGTTTTTTAGTGAATTTTTGCGATGTTTTAATAGTTATTCTGCTATTCGAGATGGCGAGAAATCCAACAAATCAAAGATCATAAAAATCGGTTCGGCCGTTCTCGAGTTATAAATGGTGTAACTAACACGTTGTTCTTTTATATATATAGACAAGGCTACGCGATAAAACGCCGTGTGGAACAAAATACATTTGGAACAAAGAAAAGTTAATGGTGATTTTTCTTTGATCACCGAATGATATAGTAGATGATTCACTCATTTGGATTATTTTTAATTTGTTAAGAAAACTTTTGAATTTTCTACGTCAAAAATTATCTTCGTCAATATACTGTAAATCCCCCTTGTCTGTTATAGAAGTTATTTGCGTTTTACATTAACAAAACGCCACCACGCGGAATAATTTCAAACTTGTTTGTAACGTATAGTAAGTACCAACATAAACATCATAAACAAACATTTTCTTTTGTTTACATTAACAAAACGCCACCACACGGAATAATTGAAACTGCTGAAAAACCACTGAAAAACGTAATGTTGTTATTGACGTTGACGGACGCCACCAACGGTAATGTAAAACGCGAATTACATACGAAATCACTGAAAAAAAGAAAAATTTTTTGCTGAACTATTTGAAATTTTGCTAAAACTTTGTGAGAATTTAATTTTTGCATGTGCCACTTCCTGCTTACACAAAATAAAACAATTGAAAAGTCTTATTTTTGTGCTTTGCGCTTTTAGCAGTAAAAATTTTTCTATTAAAAATATCTACTTGATTTTTAAGCTGAAAAATGGTAGTTTCAAAAAAGAAAAAAAATTTGATAATTAAGATACCTGAAGAATAACATGTTATAAGGAGCGAGAAATTTTTTAAAATCTTATGACAAAAGTTTATTTTTTTAACGCTAGAAGCGCTACCGCCAAGATTTCTTGCTAATTCTCCAATAAAAGAGCAAATTTTCGCTAATTTTTCAATAAGGGAGCGAGAAAGTTTGACTTTAGCGTTAAAAAAGTGAACTATTCTTTTATGAAATTTTTTAACTTTAGAGAACGCTAACGTCAGCTTTCTCGCTCCTTACTGAAAATACGTGTATTTTATTGATTTTTTGTGATCTTCAATTGTCTCCAGTGCTTGTGCTGTTGAATATAAAGGTTTTAATTATTTTAAGATATCAAACTGTATATATTGTAAAAGAATAAAAAATTAAAATTGACTTTTTTAGTCAACTCATTATGAGAATAGTAGTTTTCGTCACAAGGACGTAAAATCTCTTTACTTCCGAGTGGCGCAACTGCTTTTCGTTGTGACGGGATTATCTTATTTTTATTTGGCTGTAGTGTATAGAAGCCGTCCCTGCACAAGTATAGTCCATTTGAATATTAGGGGTGTTGATTGGTTAGTTTGGATTTTTTACTCCCTAGGGCGTAAAAAGGCACTTTTCCAACCTCAAATGAGGCCGTAAACCACTCATTTTACGGCTAAAACAACAAAAAATCTTTACTTCAAAGTTTGAAATTGTAAAAATTTGCATATTTCAGGCTACAATTTGGACATGTTCGATAAGACACAAAAATTTGAAATTTACAGGATACTTAGTTTTTACCTCTGACTTCAAAAAGCTTTAAGACCCGCTTTGTTATTTCTACCTCTCGCAGATATAAAAGCGTTTAAAGTGAAACAAAAAGTATGGCAATTTGTTTCATTTTTTATATTTTTTAACAAATTAATCGTGTAAAAATAAGTAGCCACAAAAAATTAAAAACTAAAAAATTAATTTTATATTAAGACTTTCAAATTTTGTTTCGTCTACAAGACAACTGTTATAGATTTATTTGAAACCTACTAACGTTTGAATAAAAATAAACAAAAACAATTTTAAATTTAAAGAGTTTTTTAATTCTGGTCAATAACATTTTTTGCGTGATTTTGGGTGTAAAGTGACTACTTTACGACCTGTTTTGGACTCGTAAAGAAGGTCTTTTTGTCACACTTTGTTCGGGTACCTTCCCGAAGGCTATTATTCCCCTCGCCTGGCGGCTCGGCTCATAAACCACGCCCTTCGTGGTGAAAAACAACCCTTTACGTCCTTGTGATATAAACTACTATTTGGTTTTACAATGTTTACAGTTTCAAAGTTATCAGAAACTTAAAACGTTCGTATTCTTAATTGTCTGTAGGAAAGCGGAGTAAAACAGTGATAGGTCGTCGAAATTTTAATTGTATTTATATCCATAAATCTTTTTGAGAAAAAGGTTCGGTAGTATTAACAAGTATCAACATCAGAGTATAATACAAAAAAAATTTTCTACCACAAATTTGATAAGAACAAAAGTCAAACATTGCTCTAGGTGTTAGTATAATATGATGCCCTGTGGTTTGTTACAGCAATCCCAATTGCTCGGGAGAGCAATCCCAAATTTGCAAATTTTCTAACTGAATTTATTTAAAATTGCCAACTTTTAGTAAGTTTTGCAACTTTTTGTAAACGTAGATATATAGATATGAAAAAATGCCAAATTGACCAACTTTTGAGTGCCATTGCCAACTTTTTGCCAAATTTTTAAAATATTGAGGAAAAGCCCCCCCCCCCCCCCCCCCCACCCCCCCATAGACACGTCCCTGGCAGTCCGTTAATTGTCTTTGCTGAACTGTCACAAAGACTTTTTTTTATGAGAAGTAGCAAAAAACTGCCACTCAGTTTTTAACATAAAATTGCTAAATTGTTTGCTTTTCTTTAAAGACCTGTACATCCTCCAGAGGTGGAAATAACAAACCAATCTTTAAAGTTGTTTAAAGTTAAAGGTAAGAACTCAGTATCCTGTAAATTTTAAATTTTTGTTTCTTATTGAACATGTCCAAATTGTAGCCTGAAAAATGAAAATTCTTAATATTTCAAAATTTGAAGCAAAGATTTTTCTTATAACTATTAGTCGACTCAATTTTAACTTTTTATTCTCTTACAATATATACACTTTAATATCGAAAAATGATTAAACTTTTCACAAAAAATTAATAAAATACACGCATTTTCAATATATGAATTATAATTTTTTTCTTTTTTGAAACTTAGGTACCATCTTTCATCTTCAAAATGTCACCTTGATCAAGTAGATATCTCTAATAGAAAAATTTTTACAGCTAAAACCGCAAAGTACAAAAATAAGATAAAATAAATTGTTTTATTTTGTGTGGACCGAAAGTGGCGTGTGCGAAAATTAAATCCTTGTGCCACCGCACCGGGCGCCGTCTTAAGGAAGCGCCAAATCCTTATAATATAACAAAAACAAAATATTATTTCTCATTTAAACTACTACTATACTAATCTTTCGGAGGTCGAAGTTATAATTAATGTAAAAATTATAATTATGTTAGCTTAGTCTCTACGTAAGGGGGGGGGATGAGCGATCTTGCACCACCTGAAAATCTCGTTAAAGCCGCCGCTGCTTATAAAGATACGAATTAACTATTCTATTTCGACAAAAGTCAGTGTTGCCTTGGAAAGTATTAGAAATTTCCTTATCTAGGTATCAGAAATTATTAGAATTTCCCAACAAAATAGAAAATTTTTTGATTGCAATCCTAATAGATGAAAATTACAATCCCCAATTTTATTTTCGTAATCTCGTTTATAATTTATGTTTTAAAAATTATTTTACTTATATAAAAATAACAGGAAGAGCGTTGTTAAAATTAAATGGTTAATTTTATTCAAATACAAAAATTATATTAAAAATATGTAAATATTCGTATAATCACAAAATAAACAATTAAAACGCTAATGTGTGTATGAAATATTTCTTAGAAAGTGCAGTTACATATTATAGCATAAGACCTCGAAAGTTTCATCGTGGAATCAATCATTCGAGAGTGAATTTTAGAAATTTTAACTGTCACCAATTCCTGAAAATAAGTCCTTAAATCAAAACTCACCGTAAACTACATTTCAATTTACGTCCTGCTTAATCTTATTAGACTAAGATATTTAATAAATGGTCCCTATTACTCAAAATTAAAAATCGATTTGTAAATAAGGGTGCCATGGCCGCCAAAAAACATTAGAATGAAAAACCGTGTTATATGAGACTTTCAGCAGTTTTTAGACGTGTTAAAGCAAAACCGTGAGGTTAAAAAGTACGAAAAAATAAAAAAAAGTTTTTTTATTCGATTGGTTGAGCTAGGTAAGTATAAATACGATTAAGGGGAAACACCTCATTTTCGACAGGAAAATATTGAACGCACTTTAAGGAAGATATAAAACTGTGTTATTAGGCTAATGAAGCTTTCGTGATTGCGTGTTTACTGACCCTTGAACCCAAAAATATTATATTTTGTTCGAAAAAAAAATTTATAAACTCAATTTTGATATAGGCAAACCTTGTAAATTATCGCATAATAAATCGGCAATGAAATCGTACAATGCAAATTACAATTAAAACCATTGCACGAAATACCACAGTCGGTTCTTTTTGAAATTATAATTTACTCCAGCAATTGCGTTTTGTCATAAAAAGCGCTTAGTGTTAGTACTTTTATTTATTTTGTTGCACAGTGGTTGACTGTAAACAATAGAAAATCGCCATTTAAATTCGGCATTCGTGGAGAAAGTTAATTATAGGTGGATATAATATCCGACTCTATTGCAATTCAATTATTATTATTTGTAAAAAAATTCACCAATAGGTTGTAATTTTGGACAGTTTCACCATGTATTACGTGAATTTTTGAAACTATCAATTATAGAATGCAAAAATTTGCCGTCAATCGTGTGAGCTTCCTTTCGTGCAGTTTGAAATAAAAATAAGGAAGTGCAGTTGAGCTTGGAAATTTATCGATTAAACTTCACACGTAGAGTGGAAAGCACTGGAAAATCTTGACTAATTTATTACACGTTATCTACTGCAGAAGGTTTTGTAGCAGGATTATTATCAGACAAATTAATTGCACGAAGCTTAGAAATTCAATCTGAGGTCGAATAATTTTGTTTGTTGAAGATTACAAAAATAAACTTTTATTGAAAAACTGATTGATTTAAGAAATTTTGGTTCTATTTTTTTAAAATTGGAAATGGTAACTCGTATTTGGTTTAAAATTCTCTCTACCTTAAAGATTGACGCAACTTTCTATGAAAATATTATAATTTGTTTTATTATTTTTGAAGTCATAAAGCGAAGGCTTCCGTGGCGCCAAGCAAGTGGCGTGGCATTGGCTTGGCAAGTGTGGCACGGCAAAACATTAAAGATCCACTGTGATACTACGACACTATAATGTTGTATCCTTGTATCGCTCTAGATTTTATTGGCTGTCTCATGGTTTTGAGCTCTAGGGTGATAAAAATAAGTATTATAATAATTAAATTATAAAATTGCTGTTTCACACTGAACGACATAATCTGATTATAATAAAGCTTTTGAATAAATTGCGTTTTTAAATTTACAAATGTGTACAAATTTCTAGTTAAACATTGCATATATACATACGTAAGTTGGTTCCGTGCAGAATACATGTTTATAATGACATAGCATTACAGAACAAAAAGTGACCTTTACATTTTATTGGTTTCCAGAATTTAGATTTTACAGTACTGATTAAAACAAAAATAATTTTCAGCCCATTAAAATAGGTCATAAATTTAGGCCATGCTTCACAGGGTTCCAATTAAAGTCACCACAACACCGTCATTCATTCCAAATTTAGCTTTCTCAATAATTTCTGAATAAAACTCTATAATATTCTGGAGCTAATGAAGTAATTTTATACGAATTTTTCTTCCTCATTTATTCTTCTCGTCATCTATTTGTCTATTTTCTGATTAGGTGGGACCAGGGACTTACCCAAGGAGGGGATGAGGGAGTTTCCTCCAATATTTTAGGAAGTTGTCTAAAAGTTGGCAAAATCACTCAAAAGTTGGCCAAGTTGGCATTTTTTATGTTCCAATTTAAACCCGATGTATTATTTGCACAAAGTTGGCAATTTTGATAAATTGGAGATTGCTCCCTTCTGAAAAAAAGTTGGTTGGGCACGTCTCTGGATGGAACTCTTTATTCACCAACTTTTCTGTACTAGTTTTTGTCCTCTTTGAAGATGTATGTTATTTTTTGACTTTGTACATTAATTCTTGTTTAATATATTGAAATATGATAACGCTGGTACATTTCCCGATATATTTATTAATTAATTACTACCTACATCTTACATACTATAGGGGAGGTGAGGTAGAGAGGTGAGCTAAGTGAACGGGCTAAGGACCGGACTCTAGGCTAGAAGCCCTAGGTTCGATCCCCAACTCGGCTACAAAATTTATTTATCATTTCTGTTAAAAAGCAATACGAAGAAGAAGAAGACATCCTACATAAGTCAACCAGAGATACCACGTTTAAAATTTGCCACAAATATGGCATAGTTTTTAAGAATATAACTAAAAAAAAATTTTGAAATTTTTGACTCTTTTTCTAATGAAAGCTACAACAGCTCTTTCGAGTTCATTTAAGTTTATTTCATGAAACAAATCATTCATTCGAAAAGTTTGAGGTTTGCTCATGTTTCAATGTAAATAGTCTACTCACTCTTTCTTGAAGTATACAAAATCTTTTGTTGTGTGGCTACCTAATTGCACCAGGGGTTTGTTTGACCACGTCGCCATTTATATATTATGTATTGTAGTAGATAAATCTAACCACCAATTTTAAATTAAACCAATTAATTAATTATTATTATTATGGCTAAAGCTCTAAAAGAGCTATTCGGCCATCGGAAGTAAGTAGTAATTATCCTTTAAAATCTTATCCACCTACGTGCACCAGCTTAGCTCAGTCGGAAAACTTATCGCCCCGCTAACGTGCAACCTTGCATTATTTAAAACAAAAGTTTTCCTTGAAATTAAGAATCTTCAATTATTCTCTTTTTTTCCAAATTATACTAAAATAAATAGAACACACTTGGTTTTACTAATACATTTTTATTCTCAATAAAAATATAAACAGCTGCCCCCTGGCTCTTGGCTGATTAAATATTTTTTAGACATTTAATATTTCACCAGCGTAAGTTTTTAAATTTTCTAAGAATTTTGATTTTAAATGATAAAAATTCTTTTATAATAACTTCTTTTTATATGTGGGGGCATTCCACACCAAATCGACCACTTTTGAACTCGACCCTTTTTGATTTTCCTGAAATTTTTACATATTATACTATCTCGCCAAAAACAGTTCTGTGAATTTTTTCAAAATTTTTTACTCAACCCAAAAAAAGTTACGAATTTTTAGAAAAACTGATGTTTCTTTTCTTCAAACCATCGTAACTATTTCAAAAATTGACTAATCAAAACGTTTTTTTTTTGTTTGTCTTTAAACGTACTTTTCAGGAACAAATACAAAAAAAATATTCAAACTTGGATTCTACAAAATTTTTAATTTTTCGGAGAAAATCATTGATTTTTCAAATTTCGACACTTTTGATTTTTTTATTTCAAAAAAAACTCTGATTTATTCCGCGTATAACAACGCAAACCCCATAATGGGCCGACATTTCTTTCTATTTATTTTGTTTAATTGAAAAATATTATTTGCGTAAAAATAAAACAAAATAATTTTTAATTAAACAAAAAAAATAGAAAGAAATATCGGCCTATTATGGGGTTTGCGTTGTTATACGCGGAATAAATCAGAGTTTCTTTTGAAATAAAAAAATCAAAAATCAAAAATGTCGAAATTTGAAAAATCAATGATTTTCTCCGAAAAAATAAAAAATTTTGTAGAATCCAAGTTTGAATATTTTTTTGTATTTGTTCCTGAAAAGTACCTTTTTTTGGGTTGAATAAAAAATTTTGAAAAATTTTGGTGAGATAGTATAATATGTAAAAATTTCAGGAAAATTAAAAGGGGTCGGGTTCAAAAGTGGTCGATTTGGTGTGGAATGCCCCATATATATCACAATTTTTTAGACAAACCAAAAGTGTATCGACACTTTTGGAACTAAAAATATAAAAGTTGACACAATGTAAATTATACTAAAAGTATAATTTTTTAAAATTTTATACTAAAAGTATAATTTTTATTCACAAACGTTTTCGCTATACCATAGCATCGTCAGGTGACTAAACAGAAAGTGTGAAAAAAGCCTTTTTTGTGTCGATACACTTTTGGTTTGTCTAAAAAATTGTGATATATGTTTATCAAGTTGCACTACTTAGACTACACTGTTATACATTATTCTTTTTATATTTTGCTCCTCCTTGAAAATGATCCTATGGACACCCATCTACCCTTGCCTTCTTTTAAAATCGCAATCCTCAGTATTATATTATTGATTATTGTACTAGGGGCATAACTAATGGATTTCAGTTGTGATTTTGATTCAAATTGTTTTTTTTCCATTTTGGTTTCTAAAATAAACTCTAGATTTAGGAGGAGGGGTACCGCTTATTGTATCCTCTTAGCTCATTTAAAAGACCCAAACCTTGTGTAATATAACGTAATGCACTAGCGGTTTCAGGGGGGAGTAATTGGGTAATTACCCCCCCCCTCCTAAGAATTATTATTTAACATTTTGTTTTTCATTTTTCAACAAATAAAGATCAATCTATGTTGAAATTTACATTGATATAGGTAAATTACCCCCCCCCTAAGGTAGTTGGCTGAAAACGCCTCTGACGTAATGTTATATTAATATTAATCAGGAGCGTAACTAATGAATTCCAATTATTCGGTCCAACCACAGCCTCCCCACAGATGTAATTTTGGATCCAGTTACTAAAACAAAAAGTGGGCCCTTTACTCACATAAACGTTTGCATCTGGAAATTTATATAACGTGGCCATGGACTCCGGCAAGCCGAGCGCCTCTCCACTCAGTGGGTAGTAAACCTCTCCATGTGTGAGGGGGGGGGGGGGTGAGCACATACATGATGATCATTATTTGGTCTCAAAATTCAGTTAAAATTATCTTAATGTAAATGGCTTTTGAATAAAAATGCCGTCTTAAATCAATACAATAATTGAGCCCAAAACATGACATAATAAACATAATAATGTAAAACATTTTTATATAAGTTTGTCATGAATGTATTACAAACAATGCAAATAACTAAAAAAGAAGATTTGTAAGCACTAATGATGACTTTCTGATGATTAAAAGAAGAGGTACTTGTAAGCGCACCCTTAAATGTTGCAAGTATACGCGCAAAAATTGCGATATCTCATGAACGATGACTTCTAGAAAAAAATGTATGAAAATCCTTTTTGTAGAAAATTGCACAATCTACAAATTTGATAATAACTATTTTTGTGATAACGCTTATCGTTTAAGAGATATGAAAATGTTTCCGAAGTTTAGACTTTTTCGTCTATTTTGAGTAGACTAAATGAGTCTTAGATAACCCTTACAGTTAACAATTAAGAAATAATTTTATCTGGACGTTACCTCACACACAAACAAAAACACCCATTTATAAAGAAAAACATACCATTCTTTAATCTATTTTATTCCATAAATTAAATCGAACAAGTTATAGATAAAAAATAGGTACAAACCGAGTTGATCAATATCCATGCCAAAATCTTCTTAAAAATTATTTCTAACGCTAAAGCAATGGTAAAATTGTTGAAAATTTAACGTATCAAGAACAAAGAACACGTGTGAATGGATTCCGAATATTTCAGCCCCGAGCGGGACTTTTAAGGGTTAATTTTAAGATCTATTCATGATAACATGGCTAGTAATGTAAAAAAAATGCAATTTGAGCGGATTTCATTAAAGTTTGTATTTCTTATTTCCAATGAGCGAGGCCAAAGGTCGAACAATCACATCAATTATATTAAAATATTTGCAAGATTAATTCTATTCAAATCATTTTTTTAAGATTTAATTGCAAAGGTTTTGTATTACTCGCCCTTTTAACTTTCTGGTACAGGAGGGTATTCCATACCCCCCAGACCCCCCGGTCTAGCAAACGTAACATACATACGTAACATATGTATCTATTTAAAACAGTTGCGATTTAATATAATCAATAACACACTGTGATGGGGTTTGTAACCGGGGGGTTTGGGGGTTATGAAAAATCCCCAAGCACAGACAAAGTTGCGAGGTTTAAGTTTCCTAAGTATAAGTTAAATATGACTTAGGGTGGATTTCATAAAATTTTTAACAAGCCATTAAATATAAAAGAGGATTTCTATTGGCTTGTTAGAGTTAACGGACGTTTTCTATTGGTTAACTACGACCTTTTAGTTAAGTCGGCATTAACGCTTTTATTATGAAATCCGCTCTTAGGGTCTTCACTCTCCAGGTCGGAATTAAACATTTGAAAGTCTAAATTCACATTGAATAATAAAACTAACTGCAGATTTTAAATATCAGAGATAATAATTTACTAGAAATCTCCTCCACCTCCGTGTCATTTATAGATGAGTCCTTGATTGGTTTGTTCATTTATTACTAACAGAAAAACAATTATAATCTAAAGAAAACACACGCATTTGTCACATCCGTCCTGAATAAGGCCAAAGAACCAATGCGCCCCGGTGCGCTGTAGCAAGAAAAGGTGAGCTGTAAGGGCGCAAGCCCTCCAATCTTGTAGTTTGGTAATGAAGTATTACTTAAATTAATCAATTGTAAAAAAAATTCAGGAACAAATTCGCTAAATGAAAATGCATAATTTGTAGATTAGTCATAATCTCGAGCTCGAGTACGACTCACTCATCAGTTCTTTTCCAATAACTCTAAACCGGCAGAAGATATCAAAAATTTTTGTCTTTTCCTTCTGAACATTTTTGAGCTTTTTAACGTTTTTGATATCTTTCACCATTTCCGAGTTATTGCGGAAAAAACTGGACTTGATCATTATAATTGTTATAATCTCGCTATAATCTAATTGCCGGATATGGTCCACCCAAAACGTGGAATGCGATAAAAGAATTTTTTTATAATAGCTTTTCTGGTGGACACGAATTTCCGAATTTTTCATTCACTTTTATGACTATTAAAACGTAATAAATTAAAATAATTAAATTAATTTTTTAGTATTTAATCCAACGTCTAATTATCCAATTTATTTCTCTTCAACAGAAATGCGTCGAGGACGGAACAAAATTTTAGCGCTCCTGTCATTTTTCAACATAATTTTTATATCCAACTGCCTAAAATATGACTGCTCCAAATTTGAATACGACAGATGCATCCAAATGGCAGATCCGTTGGTAAAGGAAGTCCAGTTTATATTCCCAGACAATATCAACGATGTCGATCTGGTTTGTCGAACGTGGAATAGCTTTGTCGACTGCCTGAAAGGATATACGGAAAAATGCTTTTCTACTCAACAGCGTCGACAATTTAACAAAGCTGTCGAAACACCCATAGCGTCGGTTCATCAGATGTGCACTCAACCATCCTATCAAAAAGGTAAACAAACTGTTCGGTTCAACAACAACGCGAAATTTAAAATAAAATTATTTTTAGAATATCTACGTTACGCACCGTGCATGAAGAGTACAGTGGTTAAAGGGGGACGTTGTGGTCCTCACTATAATTTATTGGTAGATCAGGTCAACCAGGGAGATGTAATTTCCAAAGCTACATTGTGTTGGTTAGTATTTTTTAATTCATTGGGCACACTTGCCTTTTTTTTTGCAGTAGTATTTTTTACCATGCTACTTTTTTGCCTCATTTAAATTTGGATTAACTAAGTATGAATTTTAGTTCCCATAACAGATTCAAACAGTGCGTTGTGCGAGAAACACAGAAATCTTGTGATAGAGGCGTTTCAAATGGACCAGCCGCTAGCTTTTCAGCACAAATTATAGACAAAGCGCTGAGCTTCCTTCAGGATCAGTGCTACAATTACATGTAAATATCTGCTAGTAATGTTGTGCTTTTTTCTAATTTTTTTTTTGTTAGACCAAATTCTGGCGACTGTGCCGTGGTTCGTTCGGATGATTCGTCGTCGCGATCAGATCCCGTCATGGTTTCGACATCACCTGCAGATGTTTACCGTTGGGAAAATGCACCACAAGTTGCACAAAAAGAATTGCCTACTGCTCGAACTGTACCTCCAAGTGTGAGTTCAACGTTTTGGCTACCATCCACAAATTTTGAAACGTCCATCTCTCCAATTTCTCGATCGGTAATTGTTTTTTACCTGTTTTGAAATGCAAATAATGAATGACTGTTATAGGAAACAACATCGCCCGTTGTGACTCCAGAACTGGGATCCAGATCACGTCCCGCATCTTATGGTAGATCTGGTAGTTGGTTCAACAACAAAGCGGATGAAACTTCAAACGTAGTTCAAACGATATCCGAAGTTCCACCACCTTCACGGATACCCGCGCGTTCCCCGGGAGCGACAATTTCATCTTGGACTGTCGTAAATCCATCTTTGGGTAATAATTTTATGATAAAATTTTCCAATTTTTATCCATTAAAATTTCATTTTAGAATCATCAAACAAACCAGAATACGATAAAATGACCCCAAATGGTGTTTTATCGTCTTCAACCACTTGGTATCCGGCCGCTGGAAGTCAACTCAGTAACGAAGTCGACGAACCCAACCAAATGGGTTTGGTAAAACCGGACAATTCGGTAAACGGAATACGAAGTAGCCTTTTAGTTTTGCCTTTCGTTTTTCTCATATTTACCGTCTTCAACTAACATCCTGATACATAAAGAAATAGATAAATTTAGAAATTGATATATAAAATCGGTGTCTATTTTGTTAAAAATGAAATTGCCATTATTTTTTGAAAACAAATAAAGATGTAAGTAAATAAACTGTAAATATATGGTTGTTCGAGTTGAGTAAAAAGACCATAAAACGCTTATCAAAAATATAGACGGTCGCTCTCACTCTAACTCGAGTATACTTACAATTGCAATAAGTAATAAGTACACAATCATTACTAGTCGCTTAAAATATTTTAAGATTTATTATGTAATTTAAATATTTAATAATAAAATAATACAAAATTTAACAATACAAAAATTTGAATTTTTTATTTCTTTGTATGTCGTCTTGGTGAAAGTTTTGGATTCGTTTTTGAGTTTTTCGATAAGAGTAAAAAGGCAGTAGCGTAACTTCAATTTTGAGTCTGAGACCAATAGTTTTGGCTGGCCCCCCAATTTAAAAAATTCAAAATTTAGTCAAAATAAAATATATTTCCTTCTATAAAAAAAGTAGTTCAAAAATTTTCCATGCTTAATTATTCAAAGCTAGATTTTTCTTTTCAATTTTTGATTTGCAAATCAAGCACTCTAGGGACGAATTTCAAGCCATAACAACCAAATATCTAAGCCGTTTGATCTGATCCTTTGATCTAATCGAAACGCAAAATCAGAATATTCAAAACATAGCTGCTGAGGCCTTCCCACGCCTTTTTATTATTTTTCTTGTCCGTTGTTGTTTTGGTACCCCACGTTGCCAATCTAACACCATTTCAATCGTACCATCCGCTTTAACTATCTACTACTAAAGATATAAAAGCTGATGTAAAGATGGAAAATGCTATAAAAATTTAAAGATGTACTTCCCCTCCCCCCGGTAAGTAGATGGCGTTACTAATTTTATTTTCCATTTGCAAATGGCGTTAGTGCTTTGGAGTTATTGTTTTTTAATTTCCAAATAAACTCACGATATTTAAAAAATAGTAACCCTAAATCGGTAGCGCCATCTGCAAATGGGAGAGAAAATTAGTAACGCCTTCTGCTTACCAAGGAAAAAATCATACGTATAAATTTGTATAGAAGTTCACTTTTTTTACTCAAAATACGCTACCGTTGAGATTTATTGGTAATTCTCGAAAAGAAAGCGATAAAGTTTAACGTTAACTTATCTAGCGTTAAAAAAGTGAACTTTTTAAATGAAATATTTTGACTCTAGAGATGTTAACGTAAGCTTTCGCTCCCTATGCATTGAAGGCCACTTGAGGATTTTTATTAATTTCGGCGAGTTATATTAACAAATTCGGGAATTTCACATCTAAATGTAATAATTTTAGCATCTAGGTACACCCAGGGTCTAATTATTGATATGATTTTTTTTTAAACAATTCTGAATAATTTTAACTAAAGTACGTCATTCATATTTGCAATTATTTGGGGTTTTCACTTGAAATCCCAAGGGCAAAGCCAAAGATCTCATATTATTAAGTACCCAAAGTTTCTTGTGGATTTAATTATTAGGCCATGGTATGGGTTTACATCTTCATTCTTCGATTGGCTATTTGATGAATTCTCATCTCTGTGCGTTCATTTGAATTATTTTGAAATCAAATTATTTCCAAAACAATATTTTTCGAACTTCCACGGTGGACTAACACCTTAATGCAGTGGTTTCCAAATGCTACTGCGCCCCACCCCTTTTTTAAAAAATTTAATCTTAGGTTGAATGAATTTTCATTCATAGTTTAATTTAATTAAATTACATTTCTGTTAAAGTTTTTGCGCCTCTTTTTGCACCAGTTCGTGTATCGCAGTTTTTACAAATCACTGAGCTAAGGGGTAATTTGTGGAGAAAAGCGGAATTTTTGAAACTTTTAAATATATGAATACTACAGTAGCCATTTATAAGAGAAGGGGGACCAAAAACACAAAAAAGTAATACAAAATTTTCAATCTAATAAATTACCTTATGTAGAGCGTCATTTTTTGTGAAAGGTAGTGACGTCACGATGCGCACAAACGAAAATTCGTGCGGTCCATTCCAAGCACGTTCTCCCATCAATTTATACTGCACATTTATAGTCACACCTCTGCCTTCTAAAAAAAAATTACGCTCTACATATTAACATTAAAACTGTGAATACTCCAAAAACAATAAAAAAAATTCTAATTGTTTTGAGTAATTGCGGAGGAGGAAGGGTGTAAAAAATAAAAATTTGGTTTAATACTTTTAAAACGTATACTCCAAAATTAGTTAAAAAAATTGTAATCATTAAATAATTTTTGAAAAAGGTCAAAATAAAAATGTTGAATAATTATTTTAAACTTTTTAATTAAATTTGTATTGTAATACTCCCAAAAATTGTAAAAAAAATCTAATCGCTGTAGAGATAGTTTTTGAAGGGCTTGGGGGCGGAAAAATATAAATTTTGCTTAATATTTTTAAAACTATTTAACTACTATATTAATTATTAAATCTGTGAATACCCCCATAAATGACGATAAAATTGTAGTCGCAAATGAGAAAATTTTGATTGGGGTAAAAAATAAAAATTTTGTTCAAAAGTTTTATGAGACTCGTTAATAATTTATTATATTAATGGGGTAGTTTTTGAAAGAAGTAAACAATTAAATTTTTGTCTCTTTAAATATTTTTACGTTAAACCAGTGAATACTCTAATAATAGTGGAAAAATTATAATCGCAAAGGGTAATTTTTGAGAAGCATCAAAATTAAAAATTTTGTGTAATACTTTTTAATTATATTAATATTAAAATTGTTAAGTTATTAACTCGTGATAATAAATAAAAATGATATTTTTACATCGAGTTATAAATTATAATAAAAATAATCAAATTAATTTATATTTTTTATAAAGCTTTCACTTTTTTTATTTATAATATATTAACAACCCAAAAGTAGTAAAAAAATTTTAATTGTCAAGGGGTAAATATTAAAGCTTTTAGGTAAAAATTTTTAATCTCTTTAATTTTATTAATATTAAACTCGCAAAAGTTCAAAAAATAAGAAAAAACTTTAACCGTTAAGTTGAATTTGGGGGGGGGGGAAGTAAAAGTTAAATTTATGGGTAAAAATTTTTGAAAATCTTTTTAATATTAATATTAAAATAATTTGAAATTATCACTAAGCTTTTTTTGTGTTTTTTTCACATTTCTTCATTTAATATTTACTAAAAAATAATATTTAAAAAAAAACAATCAATTGTTTTTCTATTTCTTAAGATATTTTTGATTTTTCTGAATTTTTTGAGATTTTTCGAATCTTTTGTGTATAGATATTTATAATAATTATATCAAAAAGTGAAAATCTGATCGCATTAGAGGTAATTTTTGAGAGAGTGGGAATTAAAATTTTGCTTAATAATTTTGAAACTTTTAATATTATTAATCTTGTGAAAGCTCCAAAAATAGTGAAAAAATTCTAAAATCGTCAAGAGTTAATTTTTGAAAGAGGTAAAAATTACAAAAGTTCAAAACTTCTTAATTTTATTGATATTAAACTTGTGAATGCTCAAAAAAAAGCCAAAAAATTTTGATCACATTAGGGGTAATTTCTGAAATTTCGGGTAATTTTTAAACGAGTCATCCATAAATTACGTGCACAAAAATAGGGGGGGGGGTCTGAACAAACGTGACGCAGCATAAGTTTGACTGAAAATCATTAAAATAATCGTTTATTGGGAGGGGAAAGTCCAAAATTTGTGACGTAATATTAAAGTAGATGGTTGAAAAAAATGTAAAGAGCTCAAAAATTCTGGAATTTTTCGTGATATAACTTATGATCAACTCCTAACTTAATATTCATTTTAAAACTTTTGGAACCTTGTGATTTTTCTAAAAATAGTTAAAAAATTCTAATCACAAAAGTAACGAGTAATTTTTGAAATTGATTGAAAATAATCTCCTCACAGGACAAACTTGGTTTTGGCACCATTAAATTGAAAAGCAATTAAGTCAAAGTAGAATTTTTACACATCTAATAAAATTTTACTACTTAAAAATTATATTTTATTTACAATTTTACTTAAAATGTACGTTAGTCACTTCGATATAACTAAATTTGTTTGTACTTTTTTGAAATAAATTTCCTCTTTTCATACTAATTAGAACTAACTAAAAGTGAAGGCATAACCACTGGTATGTGGAGAACACAGAGTCCAATTATTTCTTTTTGCACCAGGACTCTTAAAAGACAATTAAATTAAATTTAATTGTATAAAAAAAGAAGAAGATAATTAAACATAATCACATCATCAAGCGGTTAAAATTTAGGGCACTTGCTATTGTTCCTGCATCAAAGCATTATGGTTCCGAATGACTCGCATCACCGTATCTTTGAGAGTTTGTGGCTTACAGTACTCCTCTAACCAACTAAACACACCGGCAGATAAATCAGAAAAATTTCCAACCGAAACGCTCCGGAACGTTAGAAATAATTGTTCCATGAACATTTGAAAAATTGTGAACTTAACTTCGTCTGGAATTCTTGTTTCTGTGTGACCGGGTTGTAGCTGCTGTGCTTTGACTATTTGTTCATAATTTGTTTGCATAATTCTCAAAGCAACGACTTCCTTTCTTAAGGCGTTCCTATCTTCCTCCTGCTTTTTCTTTTGTTGTTGCAGGTATTGAATGTAGTCGATCGACTTCTGCAAGACAGTAGCTTTACTAAGTTTGTACCCCGACATGTCGGTTTGTTGGCAAGTGGGCACCAGTTCTTGAAGGGAATCGTACCCCTTTTTGATGGCATCTCGACGTTTTTGTTCCGCCTGCGTGTGTGCCTCACGTCTGCGTTCCTTGTAACTTAGGGGAGAACTTTTCTCGGTATCTTCGTCGTCGTCGTTTGAAAATTGAGAACCACCACTTCCCATGCTATTAAATAGCAAATCTTCGCGACCAAACTGGTTGCTATTTTCGTTCTTCATGTTTTTCCAAAATTATTTTTAATCAATTTGACAGTTGAGGAAAACGTAGTTGGTAACTAAATAAACATTCGTTCATTATGGGGTCATAAGTTCACCTGTGCTAATTTTGTAGGTTAATTTACAGGGTGAACATATAAGGACGCACTTTCTTGATTCTTGACATTATTTTAGAAAGTCAACACGCACTTTACGATTTTGTCATGGCCGTCTTTGTTTAAGAGTTTTTCTACGTCAAGCAAAGCAAATCGATTGTGAAATTATCATAATTTTAATTATGATTTTGCGGCTATCGTTCAATATTCAGTATTGTTGGTTGCATATTATTCTGTATGACCCAGACAGGCTACAGTGAGATATCTCACAAAAATGCAATTTTGAGATAAGTATTGAATAAAATTGCTGATGATGATCATTTTAAATTGAAAATGAATTGAATTGCGTGATAAATAATAACAAATCTCTGGTTTTATATTTTTTTTTCTCCATCTTTTGATCCAACGAATTTTGGAAGTAAAGCGCGCATCGAACAATGGGGCGTAGCATCTGCGAATGTCAGCTGTCATAATAATTATCAACTAATCTGTCAAAATCGTTAAGATAACTAAAATTTAATTTCGATGCCAATTAATAATTAGAAGTTAAATAAGTAACACAATTTCTTTCCAATAATATGGTGAGCCACCATTTCCAATAATTTTTCTATTTACATTTTGAAATAATCGAGAATCTCGAATGTTCACGTCATATTTTTCAATCAACCGCTTATTTTTAGAGTTTCTTTGGGTTTGGTCAGTCGGCCGAAATTGATATTTATTTGGATGATCAAGATACTCGAAAAAAAGTCGAAGTTAAAACGGAAGATGGAAAAAAGGATCTTATGTTGTTGTACTACGACGGGGAGACTGTATCTGGAAAGGTGGTTGTCGTAGGTTTGATCGGTACGAACGTTGGGTAATTTTGGTTTTCTTTAGGTTAACGTGAGTCTCAAGAAGGTCGGTAGTAAGTTGGAGCACCAGGGTATTAAAATTGAATTCATAGGACAAATTGAATTGTTTTACGATAGAGGTAACCACCATGAATTTTCCAGCTTGGTGAAGGAGTTGGCTCGTCCTGGAGACATGATCTCTCATACCAGTTATCCATTTGAATTTAGTTGTGTGGAGAAGCCTTTTGAAGTTTACACAGGTTCGCAGCTTTTTTCAAATTTTGTTTTGAGCTAAAAATTAATTTATAGGCGCCAACGTGAGATTGAGGTACTTTTTAAAGGTCACCATCATCCGAAGATTAAATGACATTGTTAAAGAAGTAGATATTGCTGTTCATACACTTTCCAGTTACCCCGAAATGAATAATTCCATCAAAATGGAAGTCGGAATCGAAGACTGTCTCCATATTGAATTTGAATACAACAAATCAAAGTTTGTTGTTTTTCCGACACCAAATCAAATAATCATCTAATTTTGTTCCTTTTCAAGGTACCACTTGAAAGACGTGATTGTCGGTAAAATCTATTTTTTGTTGGTTCGCATCAAGATCAAGCACATGGAAATTGCTATAATTAAAAGGGAAACTACAGGGTCCGGTCCAAACATTTTTAATGAAAATGAAACTATCGCCAAATATGAAATCATGGATGGGGCGCCTGTTCGAGGTAATTTAATTTTAGGATTCTATTTAGTGCTTCTGAACCGACAACTTGAATTTTCAGGTGAAAGTATACCAATTCGTGTATTTTTGGCGGGATACGAACTGACCCCTACGATGAGAGACATCAATAAGAAATTTTCAGTGCGTTATTTCCTCAATTTGGTTCTGATGGATACGGAAGATCGCAGATATTTCAAACAACAAGAAATTACCCTTTGGAGAAAAGGTTTGCAATTTAATTTTGTTTACTTTGAAACTTGAGTAGTAATGGGGGCCGTTTAGGTGATAAAGTGAGGAAGTCAAATATGCAAAGTCAGCAAACTTCAGAGTCGGAAAACACCATGGAACCAATTCCCAAGTTTATTTCGTCGAGTAATTACAGTGACATAGGTGCAGATAGCACGAATAACGAATCGGATCAAAATAGTAAACAGGAAGTGTTTACGGAAATTAAGTCGCCCTCGACGGATAATTTGCAAGGTGGGGATCCTTTCCTAGACCAAGATGCAGTAGCACCGAGCCAGAAGGAAGTAGTAGATGATGTAAATGAGGAGAAGGAAGAGTGACATAGGCAATAGTAAGGGCAGTCTTGTTTTTTAACTTAAAAGTTGTCATCGTAACCACTCGCTTGCAAAAAAGAACTTGGCGAATAAAATTCCAAGCTTTTGTAAAGTAAAAACTGTTATTGTAAATAATTCTTGATTTGTAATGATTAAGTTAAAAAATTGAACATCATAATTAATATGAAATATAGAGAACCAAATAGTAATTAATATATTTGTACGGTTTGAATCAAACACGATTATTATTTTTGACGTCAACTAATGGTCATTTTTTCAAGAACGAAGTTGAAACTTTAATAATAACTTGGAATTTGTTACTTCTATAAACATAATTTTAAAGTGTAATATTTAAACAAACTTTTATGTTTAATTTTTATATAAATACATGTAGATACAAATATATAATAATTATTGCCGTTAAAATTTCCTTTGTTATCGATCTGAATTTTAAGTGGGGCATATTTTGTACGTACTGTTTGTATTTTTTAAATTTTTACTTTCTACTATTATTATTTTTCAATAAAAAGTTAGCGTTTGAAACTACGGTAACTTACAAGAATTTTTTTTTATTTTTTTCAAAATTTCAATAAATTATACTTTTACCTGACTAAGGACTAAACCAGTGGTGGCGAATCTATGACTCGCGGGTCAGACACACAAACACAATTTTTTTGAGGGCTACCTTTAGTTTTTGCTCTTCACTTGCAAAAGTAAAAGTTATAAAACGGAATAGAAACGTAACCTTTTTAGACGATTTTAACAGTGAAAACCAAAAATTAGGGTCAACTTTCCTATTAACAAGTTTTCGGTGCTTCCAAATTACGAATACCCTTTTTTCCACACTGCCCCCATTTTCAACTGACCCACGAGCTAGTATTAAAACACAATTTGACCTATTTTTTTTTTACCAAAAACCTCAAAATTTTTGGATTTTTTTTTCAGTTTTTTGCTTATATCTCGTAAACTGAGCATAATTTAAGTACCATAGTTGATTACAAAGTTATAGAGCAGTAAATTTGGTTGGTGAAGCGAATTATTAACCGAGATACAGCCAATCAAAGTTAGCCAAGTTTCTCAAAATGTAAAAAAAATATACAAAAAGCGAAGGTTTTGCCTCTATAACTATTTATTACCATCATTTCCATGTTAATTATGTTAATCGCTCATCAATATGAACATCTTGGAACATTTATGACCACCTTCTCCCCCCCCACCCTCCTCCAAACATAAAAATGCCGCATAAATTTTCATTTCTTACATTAAAATGAGGCATCTTCACGTTTGGAGGAATGAGAAAGGGGAGGGGTGGGGTGACGGTGGTCATAGATGTTTCAAGATGTTAATATTGATGAGTAATTAACATAATTACCATGGAAATGATGGTAATAAATAGTTATAGGGGCAAAACCTTCGTTTTTCGGCCATTTTTTTACATTTTGAGGAACTTTATCTAAATGTGATCGGCTGTATCTCGGTTAATATTAAGTCTAAAAATTCTATTTACCAACCAAATTGTAGCAAATTTAGTCCTCTACAACTTTGTAATGAACTATGGTACCCAAAATATGCTTAGTTTACGAGATATAAGTGAAAAACTGGAAAAAGCCTAAAAATTTTTAGGTGTCTGCCTCCCCCCTAAGTTAGCTCAGGGTCCTTGAGATCAAACATTTTGGATAGACATCCTAGGGTACCCCCAAACAACCTGTCAGAATTCCATTAACTTCCATTAATTATTTAAAAATTTTGATTTTTTTTTTAATTTACGGATTTTCAAAACAGCGGTAATTTTTAATACTTACTTACTTACTTCCGATGGCCGAATAGCTCTTTTAGAGCTTTAGCCTCCTCAATAATGCCTTTCCAATTGCTGCGGTTCAACTCTTTGTGAGCTTGTTCACTGAGGTGGATTTGCAGTGGCTGGTGGTTCTTGGGAATAGTAGCAACGATCAGCACTCGGCCTGCATGCCGGGGAACCCTGACACCTACAGGCACTCTACTCGAGTCTTGCAGCTCTTGAGATAAGGGTTAGGCAGCTGGCGGATCACGATGACTGTCATGGTCACTCGCTCGCCAGCGGTTGTCACAAAATCCTGACCGATAGCTTTCTAGGGGGAGGTTGCAGTATAATTGTTAAGTCTATATATAGCAACTGAAACTAAAAGTTCTATCAATCAATCTGCTGCGGTTCATCGCTGATTCCTCCCAGTTATCTTAATTTTTAATAGGTAAACTTTTTAGTTTATGGTATTAGAAATACAAAAAAGAAAAAAATCATTCAAATCCATTCACTATAACTGATGGGTTCCGTCATTTTTCATTTACATATAATACCTAATTGCATTGGACTATTATTTGAACATCGCATAATTCGAAAACTGAGATTAGCGGAGGGGATTCCCACATTTTAATTTTCTAATACTTCTTACTTCTTCTTCAACTGAATAAATTCAGCCTAAACCTAGGGCTTGTTATTTCCAGCCACTGCGTCGTTTCCTTGGCAGTGCTAGATCTGTGAGCATATAAATTGTTTAACGTTCGATAGGTAGTTTAAAGCTAGACTTTAATTTTCTAATAACGTGGTAATTATTCAAATAAATAAATCAATTTCTTTTAACGTGTTTATGTAAAAAAAGTGTTGAAAGATTGTATAATGTTGTAACGTTCGATGGTCTTTTGGCTTTTGAAATATATTTTATACCTCAATTCTTTTATGGCCCTTGCACCAAACTTCGGAAGTGAAGTTGGTCACAACGCCACTTGATCCTTTTAGAACAAAAAAAGGGTAGCTAACTTTACGGGTATTTAGTCCACAGTCGGAGAATATACGGGTCTCGTATTAGAAAATATCTAATGTATTGAAGTGAACTCGGCGAGATACCTCAAAAAAAAAGTGCACCGGTAGCTCGTGATTATAGGAACACTTGAACTTCTCCCTAAGGGTGCGTGGTTTCAAGACAAAAATGAAATAATCAAGTCGAAATTGACTATAATTAAAAATTTTAATTTTATTCAAAATTAATAATAAAAATTTTTATCAAAGAGACCCTTCTGTGACAAACAATCAAAAATAACAAAATAACGCATTCGCACCCACTATTGTGTATTCATGTTCGCAAAAACAAATTTACAACAAATACAAACTTTTAAAATCAAAAAAAAATCGAATTCAAAGGCCAATCAAATTTAAGTTTATCGGCGCCACAAATTTTTAATATCGCCAACGCGAAATTTATCAAAAATGTCAAATAAACGAATGAAGCTCATTTACCTTGTAATTGTGAAGAAACTCCTCATCTGACACGCAGGAACGTCGAACCATCAACCAAAAACGCACAATCAACTCTTCCTCCAATGCACTCTTGGAACCAGAATAATTACTAATAATCCAAAAATGACAAATCAAAAAAATAACCGCCGCTCGAACTCGCGACAAACTTTTCAAAAATTCCAAATTATTGACCAAAGAACTCTTGATCAAAAAAAAACGCCAATCCAAACTTCACAAAATTCTGGTCCTCATAAGACCAAGACGATCTCACTGATTAATCACTTAAAATTAACGCCTTTTTTGGCGGCCAAAACTAACTCAACAAAATGACTCAATGTTGACTCTCTCACGACCCTAGGTCGATTGACTTTTCCAAAAATTTTCGTCTTTCCGTCGATTTTTGATATCGCACCGAACTTGCGTTGTGGGGATAATTTTATCGCGCGCTCACTTTTAAATTTTTAAATAATTCACAATACAAAATTAATTCACAATTTCAAAATTTTTAAATAAAAATAAAGTTTTCTTTGTTTGTGTTAAGAGTTACAATTAACGTTCATTGGTCTCTTTGATAAATCGAAAATAATATAAAAAAATGAAAGAAAAACAAAATTATCAATTTCGACTCAATTTTATAAAAAATTGATTTTTTTAAAAGTCGTTTCACGACAGTATTTACCACGAGAAGCTCTTAGTGTCCTCAGTGACACTATTTGCGAAAGATGGAAATTTGGGCGCCACACAGAAAAAAAAGGTGTACTTAAAAGTAGAACAATTTGTGCCTAGATTGTCTACAAGTACAAATTGGGTGAAAATTAGGTACAATTGTACTTAATTTTAGTCAAATTCAGTCATCTCTAGCGCAATTGTACTATTTTATAGCACAAATTGTGCTAAATTATTACACAATTTGTACCTGTAAACAATCTAGGCACAAATTGTTCTACTTTTAAGTACACATTTTTTTCTGTGCAGTTGATAATAAAGAAGTTATCATCAACAAAATAAATTTTTTAATTTGCAGCCAAATGATGTCAAATAGAAAATGTGTAAAATCATTTACGTGAATATTCGGGAAGACTTTCACACCAAGCTACCATAAAAAAATCTGATCAAACAACTGGATCAATAATTGATCCAGAAAAATCTCAAAGAAATCACTTCCAAACTTTTCAACCACACTTCCACTTGTTCGACCTTGATTTTCACTTTCTGCCAACTCCCTTTTCAAAATTCACTAAAATTGATTTTATGGTTGCATACTTTCAGGCGTAAAATGTTATTAAAAATTCAATTTAATAAATATAGCATCTGAAAGCACACAGGGTGTTACATCCTCAAGAATTTAAAGCTAAAACTCTGAATCATTCCCTTTATTTTTGATAATCCTAAAAATATAGTTTTGAGATGTTCCTATTTTTGGAGTGTATGGGTCGAGTTAAAAGGTTTACAAAAGATTGTCCGTTTGATTTGTTTTATTGCTGCCATCCTCGCATTCTTTTATTTCACCTATTATCTGTTATTTCATGCATTTCAACTATTCATGAGTCCTGACAAACAGCAGACTTAAAACTGCAGGCAGACAAACGAAGTTTCCTAACGCAGCTTGCGACAGCAGTAAAATGGCAGAAAACGTCACGTAAGGAAAAAGCGTTATGCCCTCTCTATAGACGTTTGGTTCCATTCTGCATAGCTCGGATATTATCGTTAAACACTGACCGCCATACTTGTTAATAATCAAAATTTCCATATCAAATTACATTCGGAGTTGAAGAAATGACGTAAAAAACAAAAAACTTCGTTCCTGACGGGGGTCCCCCAACCTCACACGTTTTTTTATATATTTTCTCTCGCTGTAATTACAAGTTTTCCCCGAAGAATTTATTCCATAATCCAAGCAAATTAACAACGTATATTTTGTTAAACAAAGCGTCATATGTACTCCCCAGGAAAATTACACCCGTCCAACTACAAAGCCTTTTTACCTTTACCCTTTTATCTATTCTGACGTCTTACTTTTAAGCCTTATTTTTGACTTGACCCCACATGTTTTTACAGATTTGGTACCTTGGCAACTGGTTGATTTCCAAAATGAAATTTTGTAAATTTCTCCAAAAAAAATTTCCAAACGTAGGAAATTATCATAACAAATTAGTCTTATTTTGACGAACACCCCTGAATCGCTTTCACTCGACAGAGGCGGATCCAGCAACTTTTTCAAGGGGCGATTTCATAGATTATTAAGAAAAATACCAAAATTGATGGCCTTTTTTTCAGTAATTTTAGTTTTTATGTTATATTTATAATACATAATTTTTCCAAGGGGGGGATCGAGATTGATACTCGAACACATCAGGATACATATCCGATTAGTCAAACATCATCTTATCCCAAAATTTGTTCATTTTCGCTTATCATCACTAACACATCAACTTAAAATGTTGAAATGAGCTGAATAAGTGTGCATGAATGATTCGACTACATTTTGTGACCGCGGTGCACAAATGTGATGCACCAGCTAAAATTGATTTTATATTCTAAAATTATCAATTTTTTTACGTGCTATGAAAGTCTGACTTGATTAAATTTCAAATTTATAATTCTGTTTAAATAGAGATGATGCTTTTGAGATACAAAAATGACTTGGAATAATAACAATATAATCAAGTAAACATTGTACTGCTGACATTGCTTAAAATAATCTGCTCTTTTTAGCGATAATTTTATTTTTTAAATTGTACCCAATTTATTAATTTTATTCCAATTTATGTAGTTTTAAAGTGTTGAATAACTAAAAGTGTCTATACTATCTCCTGCAGAGATGGATCAAACCTTGGACAAATCACAAAATTTTGGAAATACCTTCAGTAATTTTGAAATGCCTAGTACGACCGAAATCAAAACTCAAACAAACGCGAAACCCTTTTTTACCTGTGACGTTTGTGGCTTTAAATGTTTTTTAAAACAAAGTTGGAAATCACATTTGGCGGTTCATACCAGGGAAAACCCCTTAGCCTGCAAAATTTGTAACTTCAAATGTTTAACAATGCAAAGTTTGGAAGAACATTTAAGAATCCATAGCTGGACTTGTAAAATCTGTGACTTGAAGTTCTCAACAAAACATAGTTTGAAGTTACATTTAATAACCCACACCAAGGAAAAACTTTTTTCCTGTGGAATTTGTGGTTTTAAATGTTCAACAAAGCAAAATTTGAAAATACATTTAATGGTCCACACCGGGGAAAAACCCACTTCCTGTGAAACTTCTTTGAATAAACTGGACAAGACTTCTAGCGAAGAAAAGCCCTTAGTGTGCGACTCGAAGTTTTCAAGAGAAGATAATTTGAACACGCATTTATTGATTCATAACAGGGAAAAAGTTTTTTCCTGTAAAATTTGTGATTATAAATGTTTAACAAAATCGAATCTAAAACGGCATGTAACTACCCATTCAGAAGAAAAACCCTTTACCTGTAATATATGTGACTTCAAATGTTCAACATACCATAATTTGATACTGCACTTAGATATCCATACCGAGAAAAAGCACTTTACCTGTGAAACTTGTAAATACAAATGTTCAACAAGATACATTTTGGAAGAACATTTAAAAATACATACCGAGGAATAGCCCATTGAAATTTTACGACTTCATAGAGTTGTTAATCTAAAATTGTCTCGAATTATTTATTATAAGCTAGTTATAAGTAAGTTAGATTAGCTAATCTAAGTAAGTTTTCCTTTTGTAAAATTAGTGGGAAACTTTAAAGTTATTTGCAGTACACAGTTAAAAAACTGACTGTCGTTCTGTAAAGAAACACAGAAGTTAATTCTTTCTTTAAATGTTAAATTGAAGAATGAAACCAAACAAATTTATATGTCCTCCATAAAATTTTATTAACATCGACAAAAAATACCTTACTTATTTAAATGGTTCACAAAGTTGTTCTAATTAATTTATAAAAATGAAACCAAGCATACAGCTGTATATTTCTACAGCAACTTTATTATTTAAAATTTAACCTAACATTCTGATACATTACACTTTAAACTCTCAACCAGTACATTTGGTTTCGGACTCTGTTGTAGTCGGGTAATTGTTCAATGGGACCTACAGCAGCAACAGCGGGACAACGATCGTAAAGGTATTTATAGCAAACGTCTCGTACATTTTGGGCAGAAATGGAGTTAATGCGATGAATCAATTCATGGGGAGGAATACGTCTTCCGAAACATAATAATTGACGGCCAATATCTTCACAAACGGCAGTCGAAGTGTCTAATTGTAACAAGGTATTAGCTATTAACAAAGCACGGGCTCTTGCAACTTCAGGTTCCGTTACTTGCGTGCATAATCTCATGAACTGTTGTTGAACATTAAACATCATATCGTCTATTTTCAATGGGTCGGAAACGAAGTAAAGTCCCCACAATCCAGTATCCTAAAAAAATTCGATTATTACGGCCTAATTTAACAAAAAATGTAGTTCACCTTGTAGGTAGTATTGAAACTTTGATAAGAGTGACATAAATCTTCAGCGGCGGCTATACGGGCCAAAGGCATCGCATTTTGTTTAGCTCCTGCTTGCGAACGATCCCATGCACCCAACAAGGTACTGGCGATTGTCAAAGTGAGCGCATCGGGATTTGTCCAACCGGTACTTTCGACGGCTATTGCGACGTGAGCCAAAGGATGGCTGTCTTCGCGCACTCGAATTTCCGAGCCGGTGAAACGGCAAGGAGTCAACATGGGAATATCGTCTGGACCAGGATTGCATGCTTTTCCAAAATGACACTCGGCAAGTTTCACCAATTCGTCGTGATTCACACCGCCAGCTCCAGCTATTACAATACGACTTGGAACGTAGTGGCACTTCATGTAATTATTAAGGTCAGATGAGTCGATGCAACGGATGTTAGCAGTTGGACCTAACAATTATATTATAATATAATAATTCACAAAGAAGAATTAGATAATAATATATGAGTTATTCATGTCACATGTACTATTTTGTAATTTTTTTTCTTTTTATTGAAAGTGGCTTACAAATCGAGGATGTAATAATATGAAACTAGAACTGAGGAATCCTTAAAAATCAACTTTTAAGATCAAGTGCTCGCGTAGGAGCATCTGGACTAAAATAGTTATTTAAGTTACAAGGAACGTAAGGACGTTATTATTCAAGGAAGATGAATTAAAGCGAGGCGGAGCCGAGGCTTAAATTACCTTCCGAGAGTGATAAGCCTTACGTGCCGTGTTGCTAATTAAATTTTTCCTGCTTCCGCGGAGCACCGGACAATATTTTTCTATAATATTACAATTTGACATCGAACGTCAAATATTTAATTAAAATTTTAATTTCATTATTTTTAATTTATAAGTTTGCTTTGCCTGTCCGTTCCTTAGAAACGATAAACGAATATAAATCAAATCTGTATGACCATCGTTTATTATTTTCCTAGGAAAATAAGTGACACTATTAAGTTCCGTCACCAACGATAACTAATAAACAAACGCAATGAACAACTTACGTCGGGTGTAGCCGTGCACATAAGACACACTTACGTGATCGGGAGCACGAAAATATCTATTAAAATTAAAAATGAGAATCAAAATGTGGGGTAAAATTCAAAGCATTTGAAAGGTGGATTTAAAGGGAGTAAGGGATAAAATTTTTTTTTAAATTATCATCTTGTATAATTTCCCAACGGCCATTTAGTTGGGTACTCTTCTTAGTGAGCACCAGTCTCAACGCACAAGATTTTTTAGACTTTGATCTAAGAAGCAGCCATGATGGAATGAGAACACGGACTTCTTAAAATAATTTAAGAAATCCGTGAATGAGAAGTAAACTACATGAGTTTTCAAGTCTTACTGTCTCGTTTAATATTCACTTCTATACATTTTTTAACTAAAAAAAAATGTATTTACAAATTTCATTGCTTTTCCTTGCAGGATGCATCATATTTATGTTATTTGATCCTTCCTTCCGCTGTTAGTGCATTATTATTTTGAATAAGTCACGATTTACGTTGAAAGTTTACTTTATTATAATAAATTAAGGGCCTATCTTATCATGTTTTTTAATCGTCAAGTAGTTACTTGACGATTTCTTTACTTTAGCTTTTTAGCCTTCTAAAGCAGCTTACTGGCTAGTAAAGTTATTAGCATGATAAAGTTGGCATACTAGTAGCATAAAATGCAACCAAAAGACCCAACTATTTTACTCAACTATCAAAAATCTCAAGTGAAATAATCATCAAGTAACTACTTGACGTTTAAAAAACATGAAAAGATCGGCCCTAAAACTCATAATCTCATCTCATTGAGTAGGAGTGGTCTAGGGGGATATTTTTAGTAAACAAAGTAATGGTTACTTAGGTTACTTTAAGTAAGTATAGTAATAATCTATAGTATTTGCTTTAAGGTACTTAAGGTTACATTTTTTGCACAAACAGCCAAAAACAAAGTACAGGCGATTGCAACTCTTTTGAATTTGATTCTGTAGGTGATATCCAGAATTTCGTTAACTTAATAATGCGCGTCAGTGTCCGAGATATTTTTCTTGGAAATCTCAAAACTATTTGAGTACAAACGGAAATGAAACTTGCACAAACAAGTGCAAACCAAATACAGACGTTTTAGACTATTTTTGTATCAGGAATTGAAGAAATTTTGTGTTACCACGTGTTACCTAGAATCTCGAAAATCTCAAGAACTATTTGGGTACAAACAAAAATAAAACTTGCACAAACAAAATACAAACGTTCTAGGCTATTTTGAATTTAAAATTTTAACAAATTCTATGTGTTTCCCCGTGCTAAGAGAATCCCGTTAATCAACTCATGCGCGTCAGTATCCATGTTGTTTTTCTTAAAAATCTCAAAAAGTATTTGGGTCCAAACGAAAATAAAACTTGCACAAACGATCTAGACTATTTCGAATTCGAAATTTAAAAAAGCATTTCTCCAGCCCCCCTCCTCCAACAAAATTTTGAAATTTCTCGAAAACTATTCGGGTACAAACAAAAATAATGTTTGCACAAACAGGTACAAACGATGCACAAACGATTTAGACTATTTTGGAGTCAAAAGTCGAATTGGGGGGGGGGGACATGCACCTTAAAACTACAGGTACATAATATTAAAACTTTTGTTTTGTTTAGTTATCCTATTCTGAACTTTCGTTTCTTTGTCGCTGATAACTTGGTAAATACATTACTGTTAAACTTGTTAACACTGCAAATGCAATGCAATGCAAAAATAGTGAAATAATTCTAAAAAAAAGAGAGTAGTTTATGATGGGGTTTAATTTGTCTTGTTTAAACATTTTGTTTAATATTTTAGAAAATTGGTAAATATTGTCATTGCAATTTTTATGATAAGAAAAGCACCCTTTTCGTTTGAAACACCAACATTTGATTTTGATAGTACATTTTTCCTGCCTGCGAGTCTAAGCAGGAGTCCAACATGCCAATTGGCATGTTACAAGCCAATGAACAATGTCAAAAAACAAACATTTTCGTAATAAAATAACGGTCTATGCACAATTTTTAATATCAGATGTTTGCTATTGCCTTTTGACATAGCATAAATGGACCCTCTCGAAGCTGTAAATTTTTTAACCATAATTATCCACCACATGGTATTGGTCGTGGGCTCCAGGTCTATTAGATTTTACAACAAATGCTCTGTTTACAATTTAATTATAAATGACGTTTTTCATTGATTGGAAAGAATGATAGAAAAATTTCATTGGTTTCATAAGGCGTATCTTTTGAAATCATTATTTTTTTAGATTTTTATTTGAATTTAAACAATTTCAATGCAAGATATTAAAGAGACAAGGTTAGATTCTTTTTCAAGGGAGGTGTGAAAACATAAAGGTAGGAAACCACTGCTGTAGGATATGAAGAAATTTCATTTTCACTTCAGTTTCTTTATATTTTACACACAGCTCAGCACCCTACAATAAGTGGCTGTACCCCCCTTCCACATACAAAAAAGACCCCAAGTGTCCATTTGAAGCTGTTTTAACTTTGGAAATATTTTTCTGCCTCCATAATGATCTTAGCTCAACGTTATTAGATTCTTTGTATTAGATAAACATTCAAAAAAGATGTCCTAAAATTTCAACATAAAATATCTTTAAATTTTAAGTTATGTACAGAAATAACACCCAGGGATCCCAAAAGACCCCATGTGCCCACTTGAAAATAAAAATCAAAGATAGTATTAACAGTAGACAAAAAGAGAGGTAGGGGACTAGCACAGATAAATAAAATACTTGCAAGTGATAAGTTTTGTCATGAAGTGATTGATATTAACAACATCTTATTCCATTGCTAGGTTGGGCCCTTATACCTTCGTTGCTGGTGGGTTAATCTATTTATAATTTTGAGTTGAAAAATCCTCACAAAGTACGTTAAAATCAGCTAAATTCAACAGCTTGAATTGTTTTAAATCTGTGGTGTTGCTAAATTTAAGTTCCTAGTTTATTTATAAGTAAAATATGCTGTGTAAAAAAGGAGCATAATAACAAAAAATATTTCATACCTAAAATGGTGTTAGCGAGAGGAGTGCCTTGATATGCAACAGAATGTAAATGATCGAAAACAACTTCTTGCAAGTTCGACTCAACTTCCTGCATCTCTCTTAAAATAACCCCACGTTCACGTTCAATTTCAGCTTCTCCTAATTTTGCATTTTGTACAATATCAGCTAAAATTTCAATAGCTTTTGGAACATCACAAGCCAAACATTTTGAGAAATAAACAGTCTGTTCCCTGCTAGTGTAAGCGTTTAATTGGGCCCCCATATCTTCAACTTCAATTTCCAACTCGGTGTGATTTCTCTTTCCAGTTCCCTATTGTCAAAAAAAAGGTTAAATATTGTTACAATAAAATCACATCATCAAACGCACCTTGAAAGCCATGTGCTCCAGAAAGTGAGCAACCCCATTATTTTTATCGGTTTCATATCGACTTCCTGCATCAATCCATATTCCGACAGTAGCGGTTTGATTACCCCAGTCCTCAGTTGCTACCCTGAGACCTAAAAGTGCAACACGACACCTATAGAATAAATCCAGAGATTAAATTACGAACTCACCTGAAGAAAGAGTTGTGACACAGGTTGGTGGCACATTTACGCAAGTTTGCGGTTTACAATCTGCTGCAGTTGATCTGGGTCGAATACCTTTAAATTTCTGTAAAAAAGATCGGGTTCAAAAATTGACTTTGAGATGTCAAAATCTTATGTAATACTTCAAAAATAAATATTTGTAAACGAAATAATTAAAAGCTAATGAGGATGTTTCTATTGTGTAACACAAATTAAAAAAATTACCTTTATATTAATACCACTTTTGGATAAATTTGTAAAATTTCGAGACAACTTGAGCAACGAAGCCATTTTTGTTAAGTGATTTTGTGTAGACTACTGCTTTACCGACAATTTGTGTGCTGTGGCTAATGTTCCGTCATTCATACATTTCATCGATTTCTACCGCAACTTCATTTCTCAGAAATTGCCAAAATTGCCGGTTTTCGAAAAAATTGAAATGCAGATTATCTATTCGCGATAAATCGCCCAATCTGACAACACTGTCGTCGATCACTAAAATACAAATTCTTAAATTCGATCATAACGTTGAACATATTTGTTAAAATTTTGAATAACATAAAGTTTATGATGAATGACGATGCGTTTCCAGATTTTTGTTTAGTAATCGTGGTTCACGAATATCAAAATCGTGAGACACGTTTATTTGCACGTTTCGTGTGAGGGTGGCTTAAAAGATCAGTTCGTGGAGCACGACACTTAAAATCAGTTTCACGAATTGCTCACGACTGAATCGTGGTCCGCGTATCGACCAAGAAGCACTTCAATTTTCGAGTTCACGGTTTTGAAAATGGCTTATTCCAACAAAAACATTCTCAAAATGAGTGTTGAACAAACTTTACGGTTTTTGGATTTTTACAAACAAGAAGAAGTGCTTTGGAACACAAAGTTGGAAAAGTATCGTGATAAGGATGCAAGAGTGGCGGCTACGGAGAGGATCGCAAAAGTTATGAATATGGAAGAGTTTGGGCCAGAGCAAGTGATAATAAAATTTAAAAACTTGAGAAGTTCGTATTGTCAGGAGCTGAAAAAAATAGCCAGGAGTGAGAAATTGCGAGCTTCATCGGAGCTCAAATATGTGCCACTTGTTGTTTGGTTTTCTAAAATGGATTCGTTTTTGAAACCTTTCGTCACGTCTCGTTCTATACAATCAAGTTTGGTAAGCAAAAAAATTAAGTTGAATTTTATTTCGCACAATTGGGGGGGGGGGGAGCAGTTACTTTAAGCATACTTACACGGAAACTTGGGAGTGGAAGCTCATCAGGAGCTGTTCCGATTGAATTTTGATTGGCATGATTTTAAAGAACAAGAAGTGCCATTCGAGAATATCCGTAGGCACCTCAACAAAATGGCCGCCTCTTGTATTTTATGAATATTTAGAATGTTAAATTAATAACATTTTAATAACAACATAACTCGATATAATTATAGTTTTAATATTATTTATAGGAATCTTATAAATCTGTATCTTTAGTTCACTTCACCCCCGGATCTAGTGGGGGGGGGGGGGGAATAAGGGGTAATTCAATTCAAAATTATTATTTGATGTAAGTTTCCCCCCCCCCTCACCACAATGTATTTCGTTGCTTTTCATTCATAATTTTGTAAGATAGTTCGAAATAAATCCACGTGCTGATTAGTTAACTATTTACTATGTACTTGAACTAACTATTTGATTATGCTAGCGGTCTCACCAGACGATAGACCTGGGTTACCAAAGAAGTTAATCAGTGGAGTAATTAAGAATAAACGAGTTCAGTCAATATTAATTTATTTACAAAAATTGGACAAGTTCAGCAGGTGCCAACTTTTGGGTTACATCAGTAAAGCAGCTGAGTAAATTATTCTTTAGCCGGGATCCCTAACCCAGTAACTCAACAGTTTAGAACTGGCTGAACATGCTCTATATATGATATTATCTTGTACACAATATTTATAATTTGTAAAATTAATAGCTTTTTATTTATTTTTGCTTGATAATAGAATTTATAACTGAAAAGCCATCGAGTAGATAAACAATACGGGTTTCACGATAAACAATGCTTTTTTTCCATAAGAATAAAAAAATTTTCGTTTTATTTTTTTTAAAACATTAATCATTCGTGTCATCCTATAATATTTGTTTTCAATTGATAAATAAAATCAATTTACAGTTTATTGATTTAAAATTTAAAAAAGAGACTGCCATTTGCCTTGCAGGTAACGCGATCAACTGCGAATGCGAGGTACCGGGTTCAAATCCGGAGAAGAGCAATTTTCTTATAACTAAGTCTCCGTGCTTCGGAAGGCACGTTAAGCCGGTGGTCCTCCTGGGTTAATGAATTGCCATCATTAACATGAAAACCAGGGTTACAGGCGCGTCTGGAGACAAGTCTAGCAAACTACCTATCGGACGTTAAACAATTTATATGCTCACAGATCTAGCACTCCCGAGAAAACGACGCAGTGGCTGGAAATAACAAGCCTTAGGCTTAGGCTGAATTTATTCAGTTGAAGAAGAAGATTTAAAGTTAATGTAAGATTTTAAGCATCTTATAAAAACTGAATTTAATCTCTGGAATAATATGTTATCCTATCCCGCTTGCTATGAACTTGAGTGTGAGTTCATTTATCCTTTGTTTTACATTTATTTTCAACTGATAAAATGAGTTCAATTAACGTATGATTTTAACCATCTTATAAAAACTGAATGTAATTTCCGGAATAATATGAGGTAAACATAATAATCATTTATGTTATCCTGTCACGTATTATGTTATGAATTTGAATATAAGTTCATTTATCCTGTTTTAAATTGATATATGAGTTCAAGTTATGGTTCATCAATTTAATTTTAGTTAAAACTACATATTATCCTATCCTAACTTGAATGTGAGTTCATTTATCCCTTGTTTTTTTAGCTGATATATGAGTCAAATTTATAATTTTTAAATCTTTGATTTAAAATTAAACCTCTAGAATAATATGAGGTAAAACACAATAAACATTTATTTTATCCTATCATGTTAATTTGTTATGAATTTAAATATAAGTTCATGAATCCTTCATTTTAAACTGATAAATGAGTTCAATTTATGTTTTTTTATATACATTTTTATATATATTTATAATACAATTTTTTTTATTAATTTAACACATTGTTAAATTTAACACATTTTTATTTAAAAACAGTAATTAAAAATAATTTAAGAGCAGAGGGCATGTTCGGTCTGATAGGTGTCGTTTTTATACTCGATTGTAATTAACCATCCAAACGGATTATAACCATAATTAATATAACGTCTCCTTCTGCCGGGGTGTCCGCAAAGACAATTCACCAAATATTCAACTATGTATAATGCACACACTGCCCGGATTATTTGATATGCTGACATCCCTAATTTCACTTCCTTGAGGACATTGTTGTTTAAATAACCGTTTTAGATGTTTTAGCATTACACATCCGCTGTCATAATTTCCATCATCCCTCCTAAACGAAGCCAGGTACGCTTGCCTCAAGTACATTTCGAGCTATCGCAATAATTGTATTTACACTCACAGAATCAGTACAGGGTAATTTGTTACCCTTTACATGAATAAGTAAAAATAAAATTAATACCGTTTTTATTTTCGCGAGGACTCCGGTTAGTACCGGTCGGTTACTTTTGGTCATCTTTGGTTAGTCCCCCACCACAATTTTATAAATTAACCGTTGTTGTCGCGAAAATGCAAAAAGTTACTTTTGGTTAAAAATATGGTAATAAATGAAAACTAATCAAACTTTTGTAAAAATGTAAACAATGATTATTTCTTCGTTGTTAGCTTTTATTTGTTACTTCTAAAGACTACTCTTTTTAATGATATTAAAATTTATATAAAATTTAAAAAAATATCGTCAACGGTGCTGTTATATCGTTAATTAACATTGCATTATTATATTTGCAAAAAATAGTTGACAAAATGAAATTTCTTGTTATTAGCAGTCAGAGAAAAAATGGTACCGATAGAAACTGAAGTAAGATAAATTTCAGACCATACATTTTGGTTAGAATAATTTTATGAAATAAATTTATTTTTTTGTTCACTCTTTTGAGTGAACAAAAAATTGTTTTGTTTTGTTGATCAAAACAAATCTCTTAAAGAAAACCCTTAAGGGTGCGTTCCACTTAAAGCCCACGACGACCACGGTCGTTTGTCAGTCCAATCAAATAACCGCACTCGATCTTTAGCCCAATCAGAGAACTACGGGACCACACTGCGGTCGTCGTGGGCTTTAAGTGGAACGCACCCTAAGATTCAAAACACGGATATGATTTTAACCACTTGAAACCATAAAATACTTAAAAAGGCGCGTAACATAAATTCCAGAAATTCTCAAAATGTGAATAAACATACACGTAGTTACATCAGGTTTTTAGGATCACTGAAATCTTCTTCAAATTAGAATTTGTTTATTTTATAAACTAATAAATAGACCTACAGGGTAGTTTTCAAGAAGTTGTGCCAGTCGTGCTCTAGAAACCCAGTCGTTTACGTCAGTTCGATTTTCTAAATTTTCTTGAATTAATTGTGCAAATTCAATTGAAATTTTTGTAAGTTTTATTATCATATTTTTTTTGCATGTTCTATAAATGTAAAGTTTTTCATTAAATTAGATTAATATAAAATCAAGTATAAATTAAAATTTGATTATATACGAATCGAAATTTCAAACTAACAACAAATTTGTATCTGTATTTTTATATTTAGTAAACTGGATTGTAATCGTCAAATTCAACTTAATTAAATTTTTTTTTTCAATAAATCATAATAAGTTAAAATTCAGCTCTTTAATTTTTTTTTGTTTATTAAGTGTAAGATTGTATTGGAATGTTAAGTTCCGATGTACAACAGATGGCGTTGCCCATCTATGTACCTAACCATTCTTTACCCACAGGTAAATATAATGGTTACTGTTACAACCTGTAAGTATGTCAACAACCGTTGTCATACAGGTTAGTGTTACTCTTGTATTGTTATGTTGTTACTAGTTGAAAAGCCCGTCCAAGGACGGGTAGTTAGCCGGTGGATCTCTATTTTAGCGGTATTAATTAAAAAAAAAAGGTTTTCAAACACCAACACTAACATAAGCTCCACCGATGGATTTCTTGTTTTACAATCTTCATTAAAAAAAATAAATCCCTAATACTGACCATTTTAATTGTTCACGTTCAAACGTCCTCAACGTTGGAAACTCGTTTGGTGTGTAACTCGATCCCAGGGGAGTAGATTTTAAGTTGCTAAAAACCAACGACAACAACCAATCCGAGTGCGTTGTGTGTCTTAAAAATATGACACGTTTAAGAAGTTGTATGTGCTGCCCGTTTATTATTGTGAAATACATTTATTGAAAATGTAAAAGTCGAATATTAAATTTTCTTAATGGATAATCTTTGGATTAACCGAGATAAAATTTATATACAGGGTGGCCTATTGAAAACGAAAAAGACCTGGCCAAGCGTTTTTCCTTCTTTTATTCTTAAATGTCTTGAAATATCGGATTTATTTCGCATTTTTGCAGCTTCAATTTTGTTGTTGAATAATTGATAAAACTTTAAAAAAATTATAGAACTGAAATCAGGGAAGCAAGACCTTTCTAATGAAGTGTTACTTGCCATATCATCCCTATTATCATTTTAGGGGTTGTCATCGCAACTCAAAAGGATGAAACAATACGGAAGTAACATTAGTCGCAAAAGTTGTCCCCCTCAATGATAAAATTGACGTGTTTTTGTATTTCTTAAAAAAAAAATTCTGCTGGCCACAATCCCGTCTGTTTCGTTTTCAAAGGGCCACCCTGTATAAGTACCCCAGTTGAAACTTACTTTGTATGCAACTCGATGCCAGGAGAGGTGATTTTAAATTGGTAAAAAATTGGATCATTTAATTAATATAGCTGGTTCAACCGCGGCAGGCCCGTAGCTAGGATTTAATTTAGGGGGGGGGGGCACTTAAAAAATTTAAATTTTTGGTGGTTCCCCTTCCGAGAATTTTTATTATCTAAACAAATTTTCCTTTACTTAAAAAAAAATTTTTTATGAACATTTCGGCACGTGCCCCAAGGTGCCTTCCCCCTGACTACGGGCCTGAACCGCCTGAAATCAAGGTTGAAAACTTGATTGGTGTGCTACTCGATTCCAGGGGAGGTGATTTTAAGCTGGCATGATTAACGACAACTACCAATCAGAGCGCGTTGTGTGTTTTAAAAAAATGACACGCTGCTACTGCTGCTACTCCTCAAGCGCGTCATTTTTTTTGGACACACAGCGCACTCTGATTGGTCGTTGTCGTCGGTCATACCAACTTAAAGTTACTTTACCACTCCATATAGAAATATATATAACCTTTTCTGATTGGAGTACTAAGGTAATTTTAAGTCTGTACGACCAACGCCAACAACCAATCAAAGTGCTTTATGTGTCCTAAAAAAATGACACGCTGGAGGAGCAGCAGCAGCAGCGTGCTGGTCTTTTATATATGTGACTTAAAGCGCTCAAAGTAGGTTATTGCCTCCAAGAATTACACTGGTACAACGTTTAGTTTTTGAGCTGATTCATTTATTTACTGTACCATGTATTTACTTACCACGTGACGTCATGCGCAACAATTACTAAAGTGGAACTCGCATCTGTCATACCTTATTTATTTTATTATATCAAAGGTTTAAAACTTGATTGGTGTACAACTCGATCCCAGGGTAGGTGATTTTAAGCTGGTACGACCAACGACCAATCAGAGTGCGTTGTGTCTTCTAAAAAATAACACGCTGGAGGAGCAACGGCAGTAGCAGCTTGTCATTTTTTTTTTAGAACACACAACGCACTCTGATTGGTCGTTGTCGTCGGTCATACCAACTTAAAGTTACTTTACCACTCCATGTAGAAATATATATAACCTTTTCTGATTAGAGTACTAAGGTACTTAATACCTAAATTACTTAGTACTAAGGTACTAAGGCCAACAACCAATCAGAGTGCTTTATGTGTCCTAAAAAAACTAAGGTACTTAGTACCTAAAGTACTTAGTACAAAGGTACTAAGGCCAACAACCAATCAGAGTGCTTTATGTGTCATAAAAAAATGAATCGCTGGAGGAGCAGCAGCGTGCTGGTCTTTTATATATGTGATTTCAAATTACTTAAAGTTAATTTCAAATTACTTAAAGTGGTAAAGTACTTAAAGTTACTTTACCACTCCATATAGAAATATATATAACCTTTTCTGATTAGAGTACTAAGGTACTTAGTACCTAAAGTACTTAGTACTAAGGTACTAAGGCCAACAACCAATCAGAGTGCTTTATGTGTCCTAAAAAAAACTAAGGTACTTAGTACCTAAAGTACTTAGTACTAAGGTACTAAAGCCAACAACCAATCAGAGTGCTTTATGTGTCCTAAAAATATGACACGCTGGAGGAGCAGCAGCAGCAGCAGCAGCAGCAGCAGCGTGCTGGTCTTTTATGTTTATGATGTAGTTATTGTTATTAAATTGTTTTATATGATCACTGCGTATTATTCTCGTATCTACTGCTAAACTTCCCAATAGGTTATGGGCCCAGTAGCATTAAGAGAATAAAGTAGTGTTTATTGTTTGATTTATTTCAATAATTTGTGCAAACTGTTGCGTTTATAATTTTATAAATAAAAAATTATGGAGGCGCAATTGAAAATTTTGCAACAACAGATCGAACAGTTGCAATCAAGGTTGAAGAACCAATCAACCTCGGCAACTGTGGTAACGATGGGAGGACTGCCTGAATCCAAGCACTTGAATGGCGAAAATTACAGTGAATGGAAGCACACCATGAAGAATTTCTTAATCGATGCTGGTATGTGGAAATATGTGCAACCTACGTCTGATACTAAATTGGATCCCGACTTCGATCAACGAGTACTTGCAAAAATTAATTTGTCGATTAAACCAGGAGCAGCAGCTGAAATCAAAAATGTGAAAACAGCAAAGGAAGCTTGGGATAAATTAAACAAAATTTATGAACAATCGGGTACGTTACATTTGATTAGTTTGTATGCACAGTTATTCAAAATACGATTGGAAAATTGCGATGGTATGCAAGATTATATCGATAAAATGTTGCATATCACTGATCAATTGGAAACGATTGGTGAACCATTTAAGGACCATGTGATTGGAGGTTTAATGCTGGCTGGATTATCCGAAGAATATCAACCGTTATTGTTGGGTATTCAAGGTTCGAAACAATCTACAACCGTAGAGTTTGTTAAAAATTTGCTGTTGCAACCAAGTGTACAACAAATTCATGTGAATACAAAATCGGGTGTATTTTACAGTAAGAAGAAAAACCAGGAGCATGGATCAAGAGAAACAAAAATTAGATGTTTTAAGTGTAAAAAAATTGGTCACAAATCTAATTCGTGCTCTGAACAGAAGAAATCTTATCCGAAGAACAACTTTAAATCAGAATCAACTCAATTTGTGGGTATGTGTAGTGACATGTGTAATGACGATAGTGAATGGATTTTGGACTCTGGTGCTTCGGTACATTTATCTCCGAATATTGACAATTTTCAAAACTATAAAAATTTCAATCAGTGTAGCATCGAAACTGCAAACGGTACAACGATGAACAGCGCTGGTAAAGGGAAAGTTGCAATTAATCTTATAGGTGATAAAACGTTGGTGCTTCAAGAAGTTATTCATGTGCCCGATGTAAAAAAGAACTTGATTTCGGTTGGACAAATGGTCAAACGCGGGAATACATTAGTGTTTGATGAAAGGCATGGTTGTAGAATTACCAATATAAAAATAAACATTGCTAACAAGAATGTGCTGGGTAGTGCAAAATTAGAAAATGGTATGTACAAACTAAATAAGCCGATTTGGTGACAGGTGGCCCTGAGCCACTTGGCCCTGCGACAACTCGCCCCGGACAACTGGCCTTGGCGAAAACTGGCCCTGGCGACAAGTGGCCCTGGTGACAACTGGCCTTGGCGAAAACTGGCCCTGGCGACAATTGGCCCTGGTGACAAGTGGCCCTGATGACAACTGACCTTGGCCAGCAGTATACTGTTTTACCAGCGGAGAAATATTTTGTCAAATATTGACCAGCGGAGAAATATTTTGTCAAGTATTGGTTTTGTCTAAGTATAGTTTGACAAAAATAGTATACATATCGGTGCCAATAACAATATATAAAATTATTTATTAAGAATACGAATTGTACCAATACAATAATAATAAAATGTAATTAAAAACTTACAAAGTAAAATTCATATTCTTCATAATAAAATTCATAATAATAATAAAATGGAATTAAAAACTTACAAAGTAAGATTCATATTCTTCAGTTAATGAGCAACTGTGATGCAAACATTACAAGTGAGCTTTAATCGTCGCGTCATCTGTAGATTACCTATCTGTCGATATCAGGGACGTGCTCATTGGGGGAATGGGGGGAGCTCCCCCCCCAATGTTTCAGAAAGTTGGCAAAGAGTTGACAAAAACCCTCAAAAGTTGGTCAATTTGGCATTTTTTACATTTAAATTTACTAAAACCTGCAAAACTTACAAAAAGTTGGCAATTTTGAATTAATTCAGTTGGCAAATTTAAAATTTCTCCCCCCCCCCCAAAAAGTTGGTTGGGCACGTTCCTGGTCGATATACTAACAGAAACAAAGATACATCTTCTTAGGTGATGTAAACTGCCCTAATCCATAGATCAGGTAAAAATTGAAAGTTGTAAACTGCCCTCCGACCAAAAATAGCAACACTAATCCGGAATGTAAACTGCCCTAATATAGGTACGGTTTAGTAATTAATTTAGTGGGGATTTATTACCGGACCGGACTTGACCGGTGGATCTTTTTTTTAAAGATTTACTAATAAAAAATAAATTTTTTCCTAACACTAACCTAAACCCGTGGATATTTCTTTAATGATTAGTTCTAAAAAAATCGTTTTGTAACCTAAGCTGACCTTGCCCGGTAGATCTCTCTCTTAAAGATTCACTTATAAAAAATAAATTTTTATCACCGTGACATTGAAATTATTAATTTTTTAGTCATATTCTATCAGAATTCTCTAATTATGTGTTTTAGATGTTTGATTCTTTACCCTGTATAAATTATTACAATGACAAAATTCACCCTGAATGCGGTCCTCAAAAATATGATTTGGAAACCTATGTTACTTTCCACCCTGTATGATAAAATTGTTAGTACTTAAGGAATTAACAAATTAAGCCGAATAACAAAAGAGAATAGTTTAGAGGGCACTTTACATCCCAGATTAGTGGCAACCTTTTTGCTTGGAGAGCAGTTTACAGTTTATGGTCAAATATTTATGGTCAGTAGGTTTTCCTCGTTGTGTAGTTCCAAATCTTACAATAGTCTCCATGTTATTGCTTGAAGAATTCTTTTACTGAAAAACTTACTATAGCGGTAACCGTGTGTTATGTTTTAGTTTATTGTTAATTTATTTATGAATATAGATATTCTTATATAGTGATTATATGATTATATAATAGGTACCAACCTATAAGGGCGGATTTCATAATAAAAGCGTTAATGCCGACTTAACTAAAAGGTTGTAGTTAACCAATAGAAAACGTCCGTTAACTCTAACAAGCCAATAGAAATCCTCTTTTATAATTAATGGCTTGTTAAAAATTTTATGAAATCCACCCTAAGATAATCATAACATCTTCCTTTTTTCACAATAAATAATAATAATCAAAAATAAATTAGTTTGAAAACGTAAACCTTCGTGGTGGATATATCTGTCTTCCATATCTTGTTCTCGTTATTGTTTGAACATTCTCATCACCGTGGATAATCTATTAATTAAATTAAACTGCCCATTTACATTTATATTTATTTAAAAAAAAATATCGGTTTTTAAGAGTAACCTACCAACGGATCTCTGTTTTTAATAAAATGTAACTTATTACTACGCAGATTTTAATTTTACAAAATAAATAAATGGGTAAAAATTGGTAAAAAAGCCAGTTGTCACTAGGGCCACTTGTCGCCAGGGCCAGTTTTCGCCAAGGCCAGTTGTCACCAGGGCCACTTGTCGCCAGGGCCAGTTTTCGCCAAGGCCAGTTGTCCGGGGCGAGTTGTCGCAGGGCCAAGTGGCTCAGGGCCACCTGTCGGAACACCAAATAAGCCGACTAATTGTTCAGTAAATCTTGTGAAAATGGGCAGCAATCATTCGTTGTGGCATCGACGATTGGGCCATATAAATAGTCTTTCTATGAACTTGTTAAATAATGGCTTAGTTAAAGGTATTTCATTTAAAGATAGAAACAGTGAACCATGTGAAGTTTGCGTAAAAGGTAAATTATCACGAGCACCGTTCAATAAATATAGTACCTATCGGGCAACAAAGAAGCTTGAACTTATTCATTCGGATGTATGTGGACCGATGAATGTGAAATCGGTTGGAGGTGCTAAATATTTCCTTACGTTTACAGATGACTTTTCAAGAAAATCAACGGTTTATTGTCTCAAAAACAAAAGCGAAGTTACAGAGAAGTTTTTAGAATACAAATCGTTTGTAGAAAATCAGTGCGAAGAAAAGATTAAGTGTTTACGAACTGATAATGGAACAGAATATGTTAATCAAAATCTTTTGTGCCATTTAAAAAATTTTGGTATTCAACATCAAACTAGTGTTCCTTATACGCCACAACAAAATGGGGTTGCGGAAAGGCTTAATAGAACGTTGGTTGAAAGTGCAAGATGTATGCTGACGGAATCGAATTTGGGAAGTGAATTTTGGGCCGAAGCTATACTCACAGCAACGTACTTGAAAAATCGATGTCCGACTAAAAGTTTAAATAAAATGACACCTGAAGAAGCGTGGAAGGGCAAGAAACCGAACTTGTCAAATTTAAAAATATTTGGTTGTAAAGCTTTGGTACACATTCCAAAGGCGTTCAGGAAGAAATTTGACAAGAAAGCTGAAGAATATATCTTTGTGGGCTACAGTGATACTGTTAAAGGGTATAGGTTTGTCCATCCTATTACAAAGAAGCTAAAATTATCAAGAGATGTCGTTTTTTTTGAAAACCAAATGATGGGTGACGGTAATAGAGATTCTATCGAAAAGTTATTTCCGCAACAAAGTAATGTGGAATTAGTGCACTCTAATCAAGGCGATATTAGCATTGATAATGTTAATGAAGGTAATGCCGAGTTTGAAACTGTCGATGAAACCAATGCCGAGCTTGAAACAGTCGATGATACCAATGCCGAGCTTGAAACTGTCGATGAAACTAACGACGACGTAGTTAATCTGGAAGAAACTGATAATGAAGAACAGGTAGAGCAAGTGACTTTAGATTTACCAAAACGTTCACAACGTTTAGCTAAGCCCAATCCAAATATTTTTAACCCAGAATTTGTGGTTTATCAAGCAACTTTAAGTGACCCAGTAACTCTTAAAGAAGCTCTTGAAAGTGAATCTAGTGACGACTGGAGGAAAGCAATGGATGAAGAAATGGAAGCACACAAAAATAACAAGACTTGGATTTTATGCAGTGTGCCAAAGGAAAGAAAAGCCATTAAAAGTAAATGGGGGTTCAAGACAAAATATACCGCTGAAGGAACTATAGATAGATACAAAGCTAGGTTAGTTGCCAAGGGATTTTCTCAAAAGGAAGGTATTGATTACGATGAAACGTATGCTCCAGTAGTAAGACATAGTTCGATCCGATTACTAATTGCTTTAGCAGCTAAGAACGATTGGAACATCGACCAAATGGATGTAGTGACGGCTTTCCTGCATCCAAAATTAGACGAAGAAATCTATATGGAATTGCCTGATAAAAGAACGTGTTTGTTAAAAAAGTCGATTAATGGACTAAAACAAGCAAGTCGAGTTTGGTACAAAGAACTTGACCAAACCATTAAGAAATTAGATTTCAAACAATCTAAATTTGATCCGTGCATATATATTAAGGAAGAAAACGGCAAAAAGTTAATCTTGGCTATATATGTGGACGACATCTTAATTTTTTCTGAAGATGATCGTATGAAAAATGACCTAAAACGTCAATTAGTGAAGTCATTCAACATGAAGGATTTGGGTGAGGCACATTATTGCTTGGGAATTAGAATAAGTCGCAATAAACAAAATGGAATTATAACATTGGACCAAGAGAGGTACATCAATGAAATTTTAAAAAAATTCAAAATGGACCAATGTAATGGAGTGACAACACCGTTCGACGTAAATCAAGTTTTATCGATGAATACTCAACAAGATGAAGAAATACTTAATGTTCCATATCAAGAAGCAATTGGAAGTTTAATGTATGCGGCACAAGGAACCAGACCTGATATTGCATACGCAGTTGGAAAACTTAGCCGTTACAACAAAACTCCTGCCAATGTGCATTGGATGGCAGTAAAACGAATTTTTAGATACCTTAAAAGCACTAAGAATCTAAAACTTACGTTTAGAAGAGATGATAAAAACTTGTGTGGATATTGTGATTCCGATTGGGCAGCTGATTTGGACGACAGGAAGTCCACTGCTGGCTATGTGTTTTTGATGAGTGGAGGATCTGTGAGTTGGGCATCAAAGAAACAACCCACAGTAGCTCTTTCAACTACCGAAGCGGAATACATGTCGTTAAGTTTTACATCACAAGAAGCAATATTTCTTCGAGGGTTAATGAAAGAATTGCGGGAGGATGTTGAAGCGATTCCTATATTTTGCGATAACAAAGGAGCAATCGATCTCAGCAAAAACGTAGGATATCGATGCAGAACAAAACATATTGACATCAGGCATCATTTCGTTCGGGAAAGACAGGAATTGAATGAAATTCAAGTCAAACATATTGGAACAGAAGAAATGGTGTCCGATTCGCTAACAAAAGCGTTAGGAAAAGAAAAACATCAATATTGCTCAAGTAAGATGGGTCTAGTGTTGTAGTTGCATCGTAACTAGTGGAGGTATTGTAATGTTAAGTTCCGATGTACAACAGATGGCGTTGCCCATCTATGTACCTAACCATTCTTTACCCACAGGTAAATATAATGGTTACTGTTACAACCTGTAAGTATGTCAACAACCGTTGTCATACAGGTTAGTGTTACTCTTGTATTGTTATGTAGTTATTGTTATTAAATTGTTTTATATGATCACTGCGTATTATTCTCGTATCTACTGCTAACCTTCCCAATAGATTGTTCATTCCTACGTCTCTCAAAAACGTTACCTTTGATATCTTTGTGGTTTTCTATTGTAAAACCTCTGGTGGCAGCTCTTAAAGTAAAATTATAAGTTAAAAACAACAATAGTAAGTATAATTTCATCATCGGAAAGAAACCTCAACTTTAAAGTTTAAAATTTCGAATCAACAAACGCAGAGGCGTTAGAAGATATTTCCCAGGCGTTTGACAAAGTCTGGTACGAAGGGCTACTAGTAAAGATCAGAAGAGCACTACCAAAATATTATCCGCTTTTTAAGTCTTATCTTGAAGAGAGAATGTTTTAAATTAAGTATCGGGAAACTCATTCAGACTTTCACCCAATAAAATCAGGAGTGCCACAGAGTAGCATCCTAGGCCTAATTTTTTATCTGATATATCCTGCAGATTTTCCAACAAAAAATCTCACAACCACCGCAACTTTCGCAGACGATACCGTAATTAAGGCCTCGCACATAAACGCAACACTTGCAACAGATGACTTACAAGAACATTTGAACGATATACAAAGGTGGCTGAAAATATGGAGAATGAGGGCAAACGAGTCAAAGTTGGTCCATGTGACTTTCACGATGCGCAAAGGAAACTGTCCTGTGTCCTCCCGTAAAACTAAATAATAGGGAATTATCACAGTCAGAAGAGGTAAAGTATCTTGGCATACACTTGGACAGAAGGTTAACATACAAAAACCATATTTGGGCAAAACGGAAGCAACTCGGTCTCAAATACAGAGAAATGTTATGGCTACTGGGTAGCAAATCAGGACTGAAACTAGAGAACAAATTACTCCTCTACAAAACCATTATAAAGCCCATTTGGACATACGGAATCCAACTATGGGGAACAGCCAGCAATTCTAATCTCGAGATCATCCAAAGATTTCAATCGAAAACGCTTCGAACCATTGTGAACGCTCCATATGGTACATACCAAACGACGTCATCCACAAAGACCTCAAGATGAAGACAGTTAAAGAAGAAATTCAAGCCTACAGCGAGACCAAAAGAAATTGCTTTTCCATCCTAATCAATTGGCCTCCAATCTGCTCGATGACTCGGCGCTTCGTAGATTGAAGAAATATCACCCAATGGACCTCACGAATAGATTTCATTAGTGTTTTATTATTCATTAGTTTCATAGAGTAACAAAATGTTAAGTGACTGATGGAGAAGTCAGGTCGTGGACCTGTACCTTCTACGACATAATACTTAAATCTTTTACTAAATGTTTTGTAAAACAGATTGTAAAAATTCTTTGATGTCAATTAAAAAAAAAAAAAAAATTATAGGATGACATGAATGATTAATGTTTTAAAAAAAATAAAACAAAAATTTTTTTATTCTTATGGAAAAAAAGCATTGTTTATCGTGAAACCCGTATTGCTTATCTACTCCAGCGGAATTCGTTCTAAAAATGGGGTGGTAATTTATTTATTTTATTTTTGTATAAACCTTTGTGGTCATTCTATACGTTGGCTCAAAAGTCTCATAAAATCTCGTGTTTGCGTCACCAGATATTCAAGGTCAAAGATCACAAAAATCTTTTTTTTTTGTAGATATCTCGTTTCCTGTGTTCTAATCGACATCTCGGAAGGCAATGGCAAACCACCGAGAGTAATCTGCCAAGAAAGCCATTTAATAATAACATATTAAATTGGTCATGACGCTTCTGTCAAGAAGCATACGAAGAAGAAGAATCGACATAAGAATTATTAGAAAAGTTGTATTTGACAATGTTGACATTGCTACAGAACAAGTCAGAGATAATGCTGATGTTCTTATCGTCAAAACAGCCATTGCAGAATCTGAACATGAAAATCTGTAAATATTATTTATTAATTAGTAAGTAACTAAGGTTTATTTATAATTATAACAATTTTAGTAAATAATTAACAATACATACCGTACTATGAATTGGTTTCCACAGTTGACCTAGCGCTAACACACGTATATGGCTAAGCGTTCCACTCTTCGCGCTCTATCTTAAGAACGATTAATTGTATAAAATATTTCTTAGGACCTAATTTGTAGAGAATTTTATACTCTACAACTTTTATAATAGCTCAAAATGTTATTTAGAGCATAGAAAACGAGATATTTACAAAAAACCAATTTTCGCAACTTTGCGAGCTTTAATATCTTGTGACGCGGACACGAGATTTTATGAGACTTTTGAGACAACTTATAAAATGACATAATAAAAGTTTATGCAAATTTTCAGCTTATTTGCTTTCATTCCGAGGTCAAATGCTTATTTGACTGTCGCTAAAACAGATGCATCTAGGGTGGGTTCCACTTAAACCCACGACGACAATCATAAACCGCGCCCGATCTTTAGATCCCCTCGCTGGGGTTGTGATTGCAAACAAGAAAGGTTAAAAGAAAATATTATTTTAGCGCGCAATTTCCCTTTCAACATAAATTTGTGTTTTTCAGATGGCCGACGCCGATGATGGTGAAATTTCAGAAAGTGAGAATGAATGCCTTCCAGTAAACAAAAAAAGAAAAATTATCCATCCAAGAAGGGAACCAAGCACCACAAATAATAACACTGCCTTGCCGGTACAGGCAACACCAAATGATGACAAGACTAACAGGCAACAGGGAGATTCTTTTGACCAATTTGGAAGTTATCTGGCGTCGCTTTTGCGTGAGATGCCCCGTCAAAAGGCGTATCTTCTGCAACAACAGATGATCAGTTTAGCTTTAAACGCAAAAGTTGAACTGGAATCCTTGAATGTAATGGCGACTTTTAATAATGTCGATTCTACTCAGGATTTACCTTCGTGATATTAGGAGGAGGTGGTTGTAAAATTAGAAAAACTTGTACATAATATTAAAGATGACATAAAATTAAAAACTTTTATTGTGTAATTCATTTAATATCAAACTTCCACTTCGCGGACGTTAACTGGAGCCAGCTCAACAGGAACTGCTAGATAATATTAAAATAAAACGTTTAAGGTGAGGATGAACCCCAAATAAAGATTAAAGTTTCGATTTTTTACGTAAGAACTGCATGGTTCTCGCATTATGTTAACGGTACGTGCGCTTGACGTAAATACTTCTGGATAGGCTTATTAGTGATGACGTCATCAGAGTATCACAATATATCGATATATCTTTAATTATCAAAATAACGATATTTCCAAAATATAATATCGTTATTCGATTAATTGATAAAAAGTTCCAACCCTAAACTTGAGCTTAAACATCTTGGTTTTTCAACCTGAATATTAGGTCTGTTTGTTCAAGCAGTTTGAAACCGTTAGACGCACGCGCAGATTAAAAATTATGCTGTAAATTTAAAACTGCGCATGCGTCTGACAGTTGCAAACAGCTGAAAGAACAGAGCTATTATAAACTTAGAAGTGGGCGGAGCTAAAGTTATGGCAACAGCCAATACAAACTCGCGTATTATTTTCTTAGTTTTTGGGCTTATTTAGCATTAATTTTGAATAACCCACAAAAATTTTTTGTTTTAAATTTAAATTTTATAGGTTCAACTACCATAATTTTATTAGAAATCGCGGGTCCAGTTTTAGGATTCTCACCTAAAACTTCCTTTTCATTAGCAAGAAAAATTATAGTCTTTCATGCATTTCAGTCTCTCCTACTAAACCAACTACAGTTTACCACTATGAAGTGGTTTTAGTTTATTTTAAAACTTCACTTTACAAAAACTATTACAATTAATTTAAAATTTACCTTTAAAAAAGATACATCAAATTTTGAATTCTAAGATCAGTTTATATCCATCTGACACAACTCTTCAATTTGGAGATCTATACTATTTTTATTAGGCTTTTTTTTGCCATTTTTTCTTAGATAGGCGTCAGGAATAGATATTTGAAACAACGCTGGTAGTACATCTGGCTTAAGCCAACCCACAAGTGGATTTGGTCCAGCAATGTAAGAAGATTCCTTATGATAAAATAACACTCCAAATGTTGTCACTAACTTGTCGTCAACTACATACTCAAGTCCCATTCGTTCTTCAATTAAATCATTCAAAGCAGGAAAACAATCAACATTAATAAATTTCCTATGATTTTCTTCGTCAAATTCCCCTAATTTGGGTTCGTCATTTAATCTTGATTTAACAAAAAAGAATCGGAAATCCGTCTCACCTTCTTGTAACCACATGCTATTCCAAATTAATACATCCAATACAAAGTAGCACTTCATTTCGAAGTTATAAACACAATCCAACAAAGTTATTTTTCGCCCCATCTTTTTGCGATTTCCACAAGGTAACCTCGACAAAAACCAATCTTTTATTACTCCCTTTTTATTAAACGCCATAGTTTGTTTGTTACTTGCAAGCACAAGTCTCCGAGCACCCAAGGGACACAATTTACACAACCAAAACTGTTCTAAATCACTGGGAACTTCGTTAAACGATTCCGAAAACATCAATCTGTTTGCGTACTTCTTTATGCAACTCCTTCGACGTCGTAAAGTTTTTATTTCTTCTGCATCCATTTCTTCGTTACTCTCACTTGATTCGTTCAGAAGACAGCGACTTTTGTTTACGTTACGCATTCGACGTAATCGCATGTCTTCTAAATAGCGTTTCCTGCGTTCTTCTTGACTTAATTTACTTTTGCCTCTGTATTTATACAAATCTTCAAAGGAGATTGTGGACGACGTTGGTTGGTCGGCTTGTAGCTCTTCCGACTTTGTTTCTGCAGTATCTTCATTATTACAAGATAGCGGCTTTTCCATTTTTAAAATCTGTAATTCTTATTTTGATTAAATGAAGTAGTTTTATTTACTTTCACAAATTTATTTGAATTTAATGCGACTACAAATTAAACCGACGTAGTAATATCAATAAATTAGGTTATGTTTTTGTGCTGTATATTGTCAACGTTGGTGCAAATGAGCGATAGATGTCACTTTTTTTATAGGGCTACAAGAAAATTGGTGCAGTCTCTGAATAAATGGGTCAAAGATCCATCCATTATTAATAAATATTTAAAATGTTTACCTGCACACCTTTAAATAAATCACAAAGTTGTCTGATCAGATCGATAGATATGAAAGGGAAGACCTAACATCGAAACAATTACTAATAAAGCTTAGAAGGAAACATTAAATTTTGCAAAAAAATTATTTAATATTTACAATAAAAAAAAAACATGTTAAACATTAATTTACTTCCATCAATCGCATTGTTCTTGTTTCACTTTCATCTTTGAATTCATCATCGTTTTCAAAATTACAAATAGTAACTTTGCTTGAATTGCCGCATACGTCCCTTTTTAAAGGCATGATTGTGTACTTAGACTTAAAAGTTTGGCTGAAAAAGTTTTCGTTCTTCTTCATCAGTTTCAAATTGGTTACGGGACCTTTAAGTTCAATTTTATTCAACAAATTACAAAAATGCACATCCCAAATCAGCACAAAATTATCTTCGGATCCAGAAATCAACTGTCGGTTGTCGATTGTAATCTCGAGACAATTAACCCTTTTCGTGTGGCTTACATATTCGTATTTCGATTCTACGTTGTCAATGTGAACTTCTACATTTCTTGGAGGATTTTGCAAGTTGATTTTGCGAATTAGACCAGAATCAAACCCAAAAAATAAGTTCCAGCAGTTCTCATCCATTGCAACTGAACTCAGTGACTGTTCAAAAACAACTTTCAGTAATAAGTTTCCAGATACCAATTCGTATAGCTGTGCAGTGTAGTTATTCGTGACCGTCACAAACCGTGAGTTGAAACTAAAACTTCCCACTTCGATGTCGGTGATCGAACCAACACTATCATTTTTGACATAAAGCGGTGTCACCACTCCCAACTCCTTTTGTGTAATCTGATGCCTACTTAAGTCAATCACATCACCCAAATAGTAGGTTATTACAGTTCCGTTTTGAGAACCAGTGATTAAGAAATCACCGTCATGTGTAAACTTAATGCAGGTTATCGGTAGTAAATGTTGACTTTGAATGCTTAAAAGCTCACCTGAACAAAACTGCCAAGTAAATAATTTTGAACCGATTCCCACTGAAATGTAGAGGCCGTCCGGTGACACTGCCAAAGCGTTAACCACATCTGGTAGAACTAATCCCATGGATTTGATTGCTTCTTGGTTGTTAATTTGCCATAAATGTAGTAAAGGTTTGGTATCGTTAGCGTACAAAACGTAATCGTTTCCTATTATATCCAACGTTTTGGATTTTGCAGGACCTCCACTTTTATATATCTTCACGTTGTTTCCAGTCTGCGAATCGATGTTCCATAACGAAATCGAATCGCTCGACTTGCACGTCGTTAAAAGATATTCAGACATCGTCTCGTATGTGGGTCCTTTTTTTATTCATAAAACTATTCGAAGAACTTGAAAATGAACCGGTTGTTGAAAAGTAAGGTTGGATTAGACAATTTGGATTAGACACGTTCGCATGGTTACCAACAAACAACAATTTGTTTAAAAATAGGGAATTTTTACTGAAGTTGGTGGAATAATGGAATAATGACTAAAAAAACTTAACCTCAAAATTTTTTTGCGATACAAAATTAGTACAAAGTTATTTAATTAGGTTTTTAAGTCAAAGTGTACAAGTAATTATGGCGGAATTAAAAATAGAAGAGATGGATTTATACGAGCTTTTAGAAATACAACCAGAGAGTACAAGTAATGAAATAAAAACTGCATATCGTAAAAAGGCGTTAAAATGCCATCCGGACAAAAATCCAGACAACCCCGATGCAGCTAAGCAGTTTCATCAACTTACACAAATTTTGGCGGTCTTGACGGACGAAGTGGCCCGTAAAGCTTACGATAGGGTGCTAAAAGGACGGAAGGAAGCGGCTATACGACATCAACAACTTGATCGTAAACGCAAGAAGTTGAAGGAAGATCTCGAAGCAAGAGAAAGAGGTGCAAAAGTTAAAAGTGACAGTGACAAACTGAAGGAGGAAATTGACCGGTTACGTAAGGAAGGAATAAGGTTGGTTGAAGAGGAATCAGAGTATATAAGAAAAAATTTGTTTGCCAAGTCGAACATTAGTGAAACAAGTCCAGATCAACATCGGTTAAAATTTAAGTGGAAAGCTCATAAAAATGATGCGAGTAATGGTGGTTACAGTGAAGAGCTATTAAGAAAATATTTATTAAAATATGGACAAATAACTGCTTTAGTTTTATCACGTAAGAACGGAAGTGCCTTAGTTGAATATGCCACTTTGAGGTCTGCTCAGATGTGTTTTAATATTGAAACAGGCTTAGTGAGTAATCCTTTAGAAATCAGTTGGGTTAATTCTTCTGGACAAGTGGGGTCTGCTTCAAAAAGTCAGGGTTCTACAATTAAAGCTTCCGATTTTGAGAGTGTAGTGTTGACAAAGTTGAGACAAGCAGAAGAACGAAAGAGACTTATAGAAGAAATGAAAGCTGCAGATGCAAGTGATGAATGATTTTAGTTAAATATTTGTATATAACTTATTTTTAAGGTATGTTTTAATAAATTATTTAATTTTTTTTTTATAAAATTGCTGATATTATTTAAAAAAAAGTTTTTTGTAATAGAACAAAAAATATATTGATTGTACAGTAGAACTCTTCTTTAACAAGAACTGAAGGGATCAGCCTACTAATTTGTTTGAATAGATTTTTGCTATAGAGGGTCAACTGTAGAAATCAATACATAGTGCGGTTTATAAAGTTAATTAATGTCTTTTTTTAAATTTTTGCGCCCGTTTTTAGCATTTTGGAAACTTCTTTAATTCTAAGTTTAGATGGAAAAAAAGCTCACCCTTACGACGCCTCTAAACTAAATTAAATTTTTTTAATAAGGTCACTGGACATCTTACAAGGACCAGTTGTATAAAAGAAGATAATCCTTGACCATGGATTAAATTTTCTTTTATACAACTACCCCTGAGTGTTTGATGTGGTTATTCGCTCTTCGGTCTCACCCGTTCATAAAAATCTCGTTAATTCATTCATGCGCGTCACTAATTAGATAGTAGGTGAAAAATTCATTTGGGATAGAATTTTCATAAAATCCGTGTCATGTGGCTTACTTACCTATACAGGGTGGCCCTTTGAAAACAAAACAGACGGGATTGTGGCCAGCAGAATTTTTTTTAAGAAATGCGAAAACACGTCAATTTTATCATCGAGGGGGACAACTTTTGCGACCAATGTCACTCCCGTATTGTTTCATCCTTTCGCGCTGTCATGACAACCCCTAAAATATTAATAGGGATGATATGGCAAGTGACACCTCATTTAAAAGGTCTTGCTTTCCTGAATTCAATGCTATAATTTTTTTAAAGTTTTATCAATTATTCAATAAAAAAATTGAAGTTGTAAGAATGCGAAATAAATCCGATATTTCAAGACATTTAAAAACAAAAAAGTGAAAAACGCTTGAATAGGTTGATTTTCGTTTCAAGGAGGCTACTTTTACTGCTATTCATAATTATTGACAGTTTAACCCTTAAGTTAAAGGGCAAACCACCTTTGGAATTTTGAATGAGCAGATGGGTCTATATTTTATCAAAAAAGTAAAATGCGTTTTTGCAATTTTAGCGTTGATACTTACAAACATTTATAAAACGATAGAAGACTTGTTTCAATTCTTCATTGCATTCAACACTGTAAAGGTGGTTCACCCTTCACTTCAAGGAATGAGCCTTCAATGTTTATACATTATAGATGCATTATAGCAGTAAAAGTAGCTCCTTTAAAATTAAAATCAACTTGTCCAAGCTTTTTTTCTTTTTTTATTCAAATGTATTGAAATATCGGATATATTTCGCATTTTTGCAGCTTCAATTTTGTTGTTGAATAATTGATAAAACTTTAAAATAGTTATAGCACTGAATTCAGGGAAGCAAGACCTTTCAAATAAGGTGTTACTTGCCATATCATCCCTATTAACATTTTAAGGGTTGTCATGACAACTTGAAGGGATGAAACAATACGAGAGTGACAGTGGTCGCAAAAATTGTCCCTCTCAATGATAACACCCTGTATATAAATTTTATCTCCGTTAACCCGAGGATCATCCATACAGAAAATTTAATATTCGACTTTTACATTTTCTCTAAATTTATTAAATTATCATTTTTGAACGTGGGGACTTTTGAGCGCGAACACTTAAAATTGTCAGTATTAGAGATTTTATTTTTTTTTAATGAAGACCGTCAAAAAGAAATCCACCAGTTGAGCTGAGGTTAGTGTTAGAAAACGACATTTTTTTTAAATAATATCTCTGAAATAGATCCACCCAGTGTTGCCACAGATATAAAATAAAAGGTACTTTTTGGAAACTAAAAAGGTACCAAATGATAGTAAGAGGTAGTGAAGTTAAAATTTTACTGCATCCATTCGATATACACTTTCTCAAAGCGTAAATACATAAATAAATAAAAGAAACACATTTATTTTTTATTATTATTAGCATATTCCAGTTTTATTAATGTGAAATATTAAATGTTTCAAAAAAAATTTAAACGATCAAGATTCGGGGGGGGGGGGGGGGCAAAGGAGGCAGCTGCCATCTTCTAGTGGAGGATAGTGGCAACACTAGATCCACCAGCTAGTTACCCGTCTATGGACAGGCTTTCCATCTAGGTGTCCATAATATAAATAACTTGAAATAAAATTTCTTAAAATTGGCTGAATTTAAACTTGAACTTGATGAAGTCCTAATTATGATCTAAACGTATAGGGATAATCTGATAATAATTAACGACAGGATAATTCAACAACAAAAAATGCAAGCAATAAAGCAATAAAATTTGAATTTCACGTGTTTGTATTTCAAAACCTTAACCATCCCTTCGTGGTACACGAGCGCTTATGGGTGGGGAGACGGCAACTTTTGATTGGTAGTTGCTGGTATTTTAAACCGTTATCACGAAGTTTACAGGTTAGGTTAACAGTCGTTATAATTTTTGAAAATATTAAACATGAATCAAGAAATTGTCGCCGAAGAAAGATTTGACATTTTAGGAAACTTACCAAGAGAAATTTGTTATAAAATTTTGTTTTATTTGGCTCCAAACGATATCGCAAATTCGTTTAGATGTTGCAAGAAATGGCAGCAACATATCAACTACAAGTTTGTTTGGAAAAAACTCGACCAAAGTGCTTATATCGACACCAAAGAAGAGCCAAAAACTAAAATTTATCACAAAATGGTGCAATCATATTCTGTGCATGGGCAAGTAGGTGTTTTTATATAGGACGGGCCTGATTTGTGGATTCTAACTAAATTTTTAGGGACACAATATGTATTATCGTGCGTTGAAATACAATGTCAAAAACGAAAAGTATCAATTGCTACGGATTAATATAAATACATCGGAAAACGACTTGCGATTTGTATATATGGATGACCGCATAACCATTTTAGGTACAGAATATAAGTTCTTTTTTATTAATTCGACTTGTGGATTGGTAAGTAATTTGCTTGCTGGCATCTTTGAATTTGTTATTTATATAATTTTTAGGTCGAGAGGACAATTAAGTTTAACGAATATTATTATAGGATGATGGGACATTTTAATGGCAACTATATAGTTGCCGTTTCAAAATATTGCGATGTGAAGGTCTGGAATGTAAAAGATGGGACAGTTATCACAAATATGAATTTAAAATGTTGTGGTGGTATTGTAGCGATAGTGTCTTGTAAACATTTGTAGGTGAACTTTAATGTACTTTTATATAATTTTAATCTTTTTACATTTTATATAGAATCATATTGATAAATATTAATGACGTAGTCTTCATTTTGGACGCAAGAACGAGAGAATGTAGAGTTATAAGTGAAGCTAGGTATGCATGCTGTAGTAAAAATTTGGCAGCATTTTTACTACAAAATGGAAACATAATAATAAGGGACTCAGATTATCATTGTGTAACTTCACTTAATTGTTCAGATCTCTATAGAGAAAATAGAAGCATAGATACTATGACGGTAGGTGAAATTTTGAGTTTTGTAATTTTAGCCAAATTGATAAATTTTGTTTTAGATGAACAGAGATTTTCTTGTTATAGAAGAATATGAACGACGCACTAGTCGCCTTTTATCTATTTTTAATATTAAAACTAAAGAAAATTTTAATATTTCTATATTAAGTAATAGATCAAGTTATTTTAAAATATCGAACAATAGATTAGTTTTTCGAACTGAAGGCAGATCGTTTGAAATATGGGATATGTGTACACAAAATTGTCTTTTTAAAATTGGTTTTGAAAACAACATACTTTCACTAAAATTACACGATAGTTACATCTATGTCGGCCTTCGATCGCCTAAACTTAAGTGGCAGATGTGGTGTTTGCAAACAGGAAAATTTGTTCATGAATTTAGTTTTTATTCAAGAAGCAAAGAAGAAATAATTGCAATAACGAATTCGAAATTGCTATATAGATGTCCAGGTATGTATGGCGCTTGGGAAATCCGTGATTTTGAAGCTAATCTGTTTCAAAAGAAAACCAAAAAAATAAGAAAATTTTTTAATAAAAAAGAAGTGGACTCCTCAAACGATGTTTATAATGTAATATTTTAACTTACGAATTTTGTATGCAAAATCTAAATAAAATATAGGTAAAAAGCTTGTTTATCAGTTTGTTTGTTTGTGGTATACTCCTAGGCCTTTCGATCAATTTGAATTAATTTAAGGTTTTAAAGCAAACAGTAGCTTTGTAAAAATCGACTGTAGGTCTTCTCCACATAAAGTATTTAAGGTTTTAAATTAATTTATCGATAATGGATCATTGTCAGATACAGTTGCGTTGTCGAAATTGACTCGAAATGCCGCCCCTACGCTCCCTTGGTTGCTTTGGAACGTTTCGAACCATTTTAACAAACGCTTGCTAGCTAATACTATGCCCGAGGGTCTTCCAACTCCAAAAAGGTGCTAATTTGAAGGGGCGAATATAACTTTTTTATATCTGGGGCTTTCCTAACCTTCCAAAAGGTCCTCTTAAGAACGTGGTTTCCACCACTACTGCTGGATTACTTTATTTTAATTTGCTTAAGCAAATTAGTAATTACGAAAAATTTGCAGTTAATCTTGGCGATTACTTATATGTAAATTAACTAGTTTAACAAGTCTGTGCGGCCTAAAGGCCGCACTGAAACAGAGGCTAAAGTATTTGTCGCTTTCCCAGTCTTAAATAATGCAAGGTGGGCATCTACATTGTCGGAATTTTGCTTTTAGTTTAAGGGCCTATTTTGCTTCCATTGATTTTGTTCCCATCTTTGAAAGAAATCTGTTCATTTGGATTTCAGTTGTCCGACTAGCCGTCAACGTTTTAACTAGAGCCGTTGGGGTAATAATATGCTTCATTTTGCTTAGATTCTCGACAGAGGACCAAAGTGTTTAAATTTCCTCCCTTAGAGATTTCTTTTCCTCAAGTCTCAATGTTCTTGTGCTTTTATCTCATTTGCGTGTCCCTTCAGCTTTTCAAGTTAATTTTGGTTCTAGTTAACCACCTAATTTGAATCCAAAATCTTGGTGTCAAGTTTTTTGCATGCTTCTGCATACACATCAGCATCAATGCTTCTTCCTCCTCATCTTCTTAGTAATTCAGTCCATCTCCGATCACTCAAAAGTAAAAATGCGCGGCGCTCTCAAGGTTAGGTTAGCTATTATTTGATAGAACGCAAAACTTTTCTCGTGACAAGATGGCAGACACTCCGACGACTCGGTAAAATTTAGTTCAGTTTGCGCACATATTTTCTGCAACTTATCCTGCAAGGACAGTGCATCATCCTTGTACATAAGTTGGGGCACTTTCAAAGTTCTACTAGCTGTCAATAAGCTGATTTCAAAATTGAGCACAATTCACATCTGATTCTAATAGGTCAGAAGGAAATTTCTCTAATCGACAAATAAATCCTATAAATTTAACCTCAAAAACAGACAAGGGAACAATATATTAGTCCAGACAAAATTCCCGACCCGAGCGTAGTATCAGTTTTAGATTGTAATTTTGCTAGGCAAGATTCAGTCAAGGATAAGTTGACGGTCATTTTAGTACCTGAAATTTGAAAAATATTTTTATAAACCGGGGGGTCGGGGGGGTATGGAATACCACCCAGTTATAAGTAAAGAATTATGCAACATTGTAAGAATCGAATTTGCGTCGTTATAAATTTTTAAAAATCTCTTTCATCTTTTTTTTTTGAGCTGGGGGATATTACCACACTTGGGGTAAACAGACAATAAATTAGTCTAGACAAAGTCCCTGACCCGCGTAGTTTCAGTTTTGGATTGTAATTTTTCTAGGCAAGATTCAGTTAAGCAAGACTCGACGTTTTTTTATAGTACCTAAAATTCGAGAAATATTCTCAGAAACCGGGGGATATGGAATACCCTCCAGTTATAAGTAAAGAATGCGGGGACATTTCAAGAATCAAAACATAGTTGTTAATTTTGAAAAGTCGTGTTGTTACTTTCTTATAGCTGGGGGGTATTCCATACCCTCCAGACCCCCCGATATTACGTATAATTTTTTAACAGATTAATTTTCAACAAGGGACTGTAGCCCCCTAACACTGGAATATAACTAAGTCCCTATATTTTTTTAAATATAGTATTTTATCATGCAGAAGAAAACACCAAGGATTGTGTGTGATTTGAGACAGGTCAATAGCTGCAGAGTGTTTAAAAGTAAACCAATACTGACCTCTGTTAGTCAGTATTTGAAATTTGGACTTTTTCCTAACCACAGTTGTAAGTAAGGAACAAGGCTCCCCGGTTTCATATTTTAAATTAAAGACAAAGTCCGCGACCCGCGTAGTATTAGTTTTGGATTGTAATTTCGCTAGGCAAGATTCAGTCAAATAAGACTCGACGTTCTTTTTCGTTAAAATTCGAGAAATATTCTCAGAAACTGGGGGGTATGGAATACCCTCCAGTTATAAGTAAAGAATTCGGGGACAGTTCAAAAATCGAATTTGCGTCGTAATCAATTTTGAAAAGTACCTTGTCATCTTTTTTACAGCTGGGGGGTATTCCATACCCCCCGGTATTGCCCAAAAGTTCTTCACAGTTTAATTTTACACATAGTTTCCTATAATAAAGGATTGTAGGCCCCGTAGAACTTTGTTCTCCATTTTTTTTTGTTTTCTTGTGTAAGATGCTCAAATATAATATAAATATTGCAAAAAGTGACACAAAACCGTATAAAGTGGTCGAATTTGGCTGGAAAAAATTCTACAATTTGGAGCCCAAATTATTGTTTACAAACTTTTTAATTATTCAAACCTACAATTACATTATTTTCGGTAATTAATTGTCCTTGAAAAAACAAAACTAATGTAAAGTTTAAAATTAAACTTATAACTCTTTTAAACTTAAATCAATATAAAAGCATGGGGCTGTTTATAGGTGGATTACTAGGCTCACTGTTGGTGTACGAAATTCATAGCCCCACGCTTTTTTATTAAAAGCTTTTATTTAACTTTCCGACGTCCTGGAGATCTGAAATTTGGTACACAGCTGTCACTTGCAGAACATTTTGATATTTTAATTTTGTTTTCTTTGAAATTCTGAAAAATAAGCGAAAAATTGGGAAAAAGCTGAAACTCATAAAGCGCATGCGTCGATGCGCATTGAACAATTTTATCATACAGGGTGGAAAGTAACAGAATCCAAATCTCATTTTTAAGGACAGTATTCAGGGTAAAGTTTATCGTCCTAATGATTTATACAGGGTGAAGTATCAAACATCTAAAACACATAAATAGAGAAATCTGATAGGATGAACATATTAAAATACACAAGCTGTCTTTGAAAAGATACAACTAAAAACTTAAAAAAAAATCCTTTTATTTAAAATTACAAAAGTGCACTAAAAAGTAAAAAATAATTTTAATAAGAACCAACAAAGCTTCTTGAAAACATCAATAAAAAAGCGTGGGGATATGAATTTTGTACACCAATAATTAGCCTGCTTATCCACCTATAAACAGCCCCACGCTTTTGTATTGATGTTTTCAAGAAGCTTTGTTTGCTCTTATTAAGAGCAATATCCAGTGCTTAAGTGCAATTTTTGTGTTTTATGCCATTTATTTCCAGGACGTTACAAAAATTTAAATAATTGCTAGCATGCCGAAAGCTTTTAACACTTCTTCATGTAAAGGCGCTAAAATTGGTGGGGGGGGGAAGAATTCCACATTCTAGTTTTCAAATAACGTAGTATTCTAATAAATAAATCAATTGCCTTTATCGCCTTTACATGAAGAAGTGTTCAAATATTTGGCATGCTAGCAATTATTTAAATTTTTGTAATGTCCTGGAAATGAATGACACAAAAATTGTACTTAAGCACTGGATATTGCTCTTAAAATTATTTTTTACTTTTTAGTGCATTCTTTTGTAATTTTAAATAAAAGGTGTTTTCTTTAATTTTTTATTTATAAATAAAAATAAATGTAAAGATTCTTTGAAACAACATCACTTGAGAACGGCTGGACCGATTTTGTTCATTTTTACTAATGTTTGTAATTACTCAAGGAATTAAATGTTTTTACGGAAAGAAAAATTAAAAAAGTTGCCCGAAAAGTTACAAAATTGCAGAAAAATGTTTTCGATAACAATTTTATACTTTCAATAGATTGCAGTGCAGCAGACCCAACGGTACGGCAACCTGCACTAACTGTGGTGGCGACCACCCAGCTAGTTACCAGGGCTGCAAATCGTACCCCAAAATGTGGAGAGTGCAAGCTCCCCCTCGACAAACTCCCTTCAACAGCCAACCGAGACACTCGTACAGGCCGGTCACCAATGAACGTTCCTACGTTCAGGTGGCCCGGTCAAACCTTACCCAACCAGCTCCCTCCCAAAACGTCCAGGAGGCCCGATCAACGCCCACCCAATCAGTCCCCTCTCAGAAACCATCCGAGACTCCCAAAAAAGACAAGCCTTCCAACATCCCTCCTACAGACGATAGCGGTAAATTCACCGCGTCCAAACGCGAAATAGTTAGGGTCACCCTAGAACTCATCAGGTTCGGAATGTCTTCCGAGGTGATCCAGGACACCCTCGGACAGTTCGTCAGAGTCGTTTAACTTTTTTCCTGTCCTTCAGCCCACGCCATCGCTCATAAGATTTCATGACGACTACAATTCCCGCAGCCCTAAACACCGTTTATTGGAACGCCAATGGGCTGACCAATGAGAAACGTTCCCTTCTGCAGATTTTTGCTGCCGACCATGACCTCGATCGTATTCAGACTTTGACTCCGAGGACGGCGTGTTCCAGTGAGGAGTGTTCACGCTGCCTCGGGGAGGTTACACATATCCGTCATTGTCCTGTCCAATTAATCTTCTTCCTTTTCACCTTGTGTTTTTAAATTTTTTTTTCAGCGCCTATTGTTAGATTATTGTTGAGTTTGTAAATTGTAAAAATTTTTTTATATTTTAATAAAAACGCTGTAGCAACGGCGCGACTGAGGCTCTGTTATTGTAGAAGGGGCCCAAGGTAAGCACATCGCGCCGCCGCGAGCGCGGGGATTGTCTCACGAGCGCGTGCACGCGCGGGCAATTCGACGTTAGCCTTCGGCCCCGCAGTGCTTACCTTATAGCGCAATAATAATCATGACACCGGTTCAACGCCGCTCCTCGGGTTTGAAATCCCTGTAAAAAATTCTCAACGTCAGGTTTCTAATCAGACGAAGGAGATAAGCGGGCTATGGCCCGCATCTGCTCCGCAGATGCCAAATGTCACCTACAAGAAAAAATCATCGAATGAAACCTTCGATCAGTTTTTGAATTGTCGGCATCGAGAATGTGTCCCCGGAATGTGTTTAGCAGGGGCAACACATACCTCGGTTCGGCGAGAGCACATTTCGGCAAAATTTTTTTGGCGCAAGTACTGTTTGACGCAGACCCAATTCGGAGCGAGTACAGTTCGGCATAGGCCCATTTCGGTGCAATAGTAAATCGGCGCAGAAAACTTTAGCCTACATATTACTATGGTACTCTTTGGAACTCGGTTCAATAAAAGTCTCCTCCCCCAAAAAAGTCTTAATAAAGTAATAATAATTAAAAACTGACAATATATGCGCTGAGTGTTTTTATATACTTTTTATTTTATTCTTACAAATTTACAAAAAAAAACCGCAGAACACTTTAGCGTAGATATTATGGTAGTCTTTGGAACTCAGTTCAATAAAACTTTGCCCCCCCCCCCCTACCACCCGAAAAGTCTTAATAAAGTTATAATTATTAAAAACAATCGTTTCATTGGATTTCACACAACATTTTCATGTAGTACATGGTAACTAACCAATGAAAAACCATTTATACATGTACTACCTGACCCGCATGTTGCTCGGAGCAAATAACGCTCGCGCATGTTGCTCGGAGCAAATTTATGTGTACTGTGCGCAAAAATATATATATTTAATAATATATATGCACACATACGTAGTTTTCGTCACAAGGACGTAAAACGAGATTTTACACCCGAGGGCGAAGTTTTGGAAGACGAGGCGAGCGTAGCGAAGCCGAGGCGCACAAACCGCACCGAGCGGTGTAAAATTATTTTCTTTCATACCACAGCAACTCAAAAGAGAGTATTAATTAAAATGTTTTTTATCTCTTGGTAAATCTATGTTTGCTACAATACGTTTATTTATTTCCCTAATAATAATTAATATCAGACTGAGCCACAGCAACGCGTGGCCGGGTTCAGCTAGTTTTATATAAAATTAACATGTAAATGGTAACTAATCAATTAAAAACGTCTGATGGCTACTAATACGCTCTTTCTATTGGTTAGTTATACTCTGTTTTATTTAAGAATAATGTAAAACGTTTGCACTAAACGGATGACCTGTAAATGTTAACCAATGAAATTGCTTTGAATAAACACTAAATCTCGTATAATTTCCTTATTGTGAGTGAGTTTTTATTCAAAGCAATTTCATTGGTTAACATTTAAAGGTCATCCGTTTAGTGCAAACGTTTTACATTTTTCTTAAATAAAACAGAGTATAGCATTTACATGTAAATTTGGGTGTGTTTAAGTGGGTCTCCGGATGGCTTAGAACTCAAAAAATCTAGGGTAGATCTCGAAAAATGTTAGAAAAACCAAATACTTCGTTTTTTATTCGGTTCGGTAGAGGGCGACACTTAAATGTGTCGCCAGTTATATTATGTGCCACTGTCGAGATAAATCTATTTATCGATGAAATCCCCAAAATTCGCATTGCTATTGGTCGAATTACCTGATTTTCGAGAATAAACGGGCGCAGCCCGTAATAGCTCTTTTGCTATGTGATGCTACATGCTACATGAAAAAATCCGGGTTAACCCAAAAAAAGGCCAGAAATAAAATTTACATATAAATGGTAACCTAACCAATGAATAAAAAATTAAATAAAAAATTAAATAAAAAATTAAAAATTTTTAAAAAAAAACTTTTATTTAAAATTACAAAAGTGCACTAAAAAGTAGAAAATAATTTTAATAAAAGCAAACAAAGCTTCGTGAAAACATCAATATAAAAGCGTGGGGCTGCTTATAGGTGGATAAGCAGGCTAACTATTGGTGTACAAAATTCATAACCCCACGCTTTTATATTGATGTTTTCACGAAGCTTTGTTTGCTTTTATTAAAATTATTTTCTACTTTTTAGTGCACTTTTGTAATTTTAAATAAAAGGTTTTTTTTAAAAATTTTTAATTTTTTATTTAATTTTTTATTTTCTAATTTTTTAGTCATATCTTTTCAAATACAGCTTATGTATTTTAACTAATATAGGTTCATCCTATCAGATTTCTTTATTTATGTGTTTTAGATGTTTGATACTTCACCCTGTATAAATCATTACGACGAAAAACTTTACTCTGAATGCGGTCCTTAAAAACGAGATTTAGAATTCTAAGTTACTTTCCACCCTGTATGATAAAATTGTCCATTGCGCATCGACGCATGCGCTTAATAGTTTTCGGTTTTTTTCCGATTTTTCGCTTATTTTTCAAAATTTTAGAAAAACAAAATTAAAATATGAAAATGCTCTGCAGGTGAAAGCTGTGTACCAAATTTCAGATCTCTAGGACGTCGGGAAGCTGCTTAAAAATGGCCTCAAAGCGGTCGACCCACACGGACGACGGACGACGGACAACGGTCTTCCCAAGTTAAATAAAAGCTTTTAAAAACACAACATTTTTTGATTCTGAGGCGGAACGAAGTTCGCCGGGTCAGCTAGTTTTAAATAATAGGTACTTTTTAAAATAAAATTTTTTTTTTTTTATTATATTGGTAAGTATTTGAAGTACTACAAAAAGTGTTTTAATTATACAGAATTAAAAAAAAATTAATATAGTAAATTTGCATTAACAGTACCTAGTAATAAAATAAAAATTATGGGAATATATCAGGTAATAATTTATTTTAGCTTTTAATTATTTTCGAGAAAATATGTACAAGAAGTCGTACTTTTGAAACTTTTGAATTGATTAGATTAAGGGTGCGATTTTAAGGACTATTTCAAAACTTTATTTATAAATACAGTAACGATTTTTTTTTTAACAGAAAGATACGAATTTTCTGAAGGTCATGATATAATTTTTACTCTGTTCGATAACGGATTAATATTTTGATTATGTTAATTAGCGATTTTATATCAAGAACGCATAATTAATTAAAATTAAAAATATACCATGACGAAGTTAAAATAGCAATCTTTAATGTTCTGTGATGTAAATGAAGTTTTGTTTTGGTCTTAATTTGAATGATTTCAACAGGCGCGCCTTTTGAAACCAATGACATTTTTCTTTTAGTTTTTCCAACAAATGAAATACATCGTTTATAATTAAACTGTAAATGCGGCACCTATTGAAAAAATTCTTGTTCTAAAATTTGATGTAATTTCAAAATTTCGTGCCAAAAGTACTTTTCTCCATAGTAATTTTTCCATAACCCGTTTACTAAATGTGATTATTTGTAGGAAAAAACGTTTGAAACAGATTGGGAATTTATTCAACCACTGCAATGGAAGTTATTGAATCAAGAAGTGTTACGTAGAATGGACTGGCATAACTTAATTTCTTGTATGCGTCTTGGAGAAGTAAATGACAATCCTGATAAAAAATTTATAGATAGGTTGTGGGAATCGTCTAAAAATGAAATTGATCGGTTAATTACCACAGTACATAACCGTATAACCTCACACGCTGATAAGGATACTATGGTGAGAAGTTATATTGAAGAATGGAATAAAATTTTTATTCAATCGAACTACATGAAGGTGTTGTATGAAACAGCATTGAAAAATTTTCAAGGTGATAAAATGCGTGATTTTATCCTGTCCAAATGGTACAACGATATCTTTAAAAGTCTCGAAGATCAGTTGCTAGATTATTTTATGGTACTACTAGAAGTGGAACGTAAACATAATTCTCTCGATTATAATAACATCAAAGGTAAGTTTTTGTCTAATTTGAACATAGGTAAACTTTCAGCTTAAGCTTTTACGATACTGTCATGGTATCTGATGGATATTGAATGAGCTGTAGAGCATAGGTTTGTTCCAACCACTCGAGAAACCGTACAATGTATGAATGTACGGTACGATTTCTCGGATGGTTAAAAAAATCTACTATTATCTATAGATAATAGCTTTGTTTGGTAAATTTCAATAATAAACAATCTATCATCTTCCAGGAATTGGCGAATCTTTCGTCAATCTATCTACATATAGTGGCGAGGACGAACTACTCTATACAGTGAAATACTTGCCCACGTATTTGAAAAATACAGAAATATTTTATCAAATTGAAGGGCCTCAATATTTAAATGATAAAGGATTAGTAGAATACATGAAATATGTCGAGAAAAGAATTAACGAAGAACACTTGAAAGCTTCGTTGTATCTGAAAAACAAAACTGAAGTTAACCTTTGCTGCGTAGAAATCCTAATAGAAAAACCAATATCCGCATTTTTAGAAGAAGCTGATGTATTTTTCAAAACTGAAGCATTTGGTTCCTTGCAACTAATGTACCAAGTTTTGAGTGAAACCCCAATTGGCATACCAAACTTACTACTTAAATTTGAAGCATACATGATATCATATGGTTTGACAAACATAAAAGAAATGGTTAACTCTAAAGATGGTGAAAAATACGTGGAGCTCTTGTTAACCTTGAATAATAAATTTCACCAATTCTTAAAACGTTCATTTAATAATAGCCCACGGTTTTTGACCATCCTGGATAAATCGTTCACTTGCATAATGAATGATACGACCGTGTTTCCATCAGACATCAAAGAAGGCAGTGCAAGCACATCCCCAAAACTAATTGCATCCTATTTTGATATGTTGTTACGAGCCACGCCGCTATCCAAACGCTTAACAAGTGAAGAGGTGGACACCAAATTGGAGAACTTATCCAAGTTACTCGAATATGTAACTAACAAGGATATCTTCATAAAATATCACAAAATCCATTTGATGAGGAGGCTCATTTTGGAGACGAGTTCGGATAACGATAAAGAAGAAAAAATAATAGCAACCATGAAAGAAAGCGGAATGCCTAGTAGTGACTTAAAACAACTGTATACTATGATCCAAGATATAAAAGTTAGTTCAGATTTAAGTAGAGAATTGAACAAGAAAAACACAAAAATTAAAATTTTAACATATAACACGTGGGTGGAAGGTATAAAAGCCGTAGAATGCGCCGTGCCGACCGAATTAGAGTCGCAACTCAGTGATATACAAAGATTTTATGGAAACATATACGGAACTCGAAAATTGTTATTTCACCATCACATGGGTACTGGCACCATGACGTTAAAGAATAATGTTGGGAGTTTTGATTTAGAAGTGACAGTACTGCAAATGATTATTTTGACCGCTTTTATGCGTAATCCTATGGAGAAGCTTAGTCTCGAATTTTTGCTTTTAACAACTGGACTACCAGAGGAAGAATTGAAGAAAATACTGTGGTCTTTATCTGCGGTTGCTAAGCTAAAACGTCAGGTAATATTAAATGAACCATTGGCAAAAACTCTTCAAGATTTTTCCGACAATACCATGTTTTGGATTAATATGGATTTCGCTTTGGTAAATAAGAATGGGACCCTTAGAAATAGGGGAAAAGTAAGTTTTGCTTGGTTTCTTTTGCTTTTCAGTAGCTAACTGAGTTTTCGTTTAGGTAAGTTTATTGGGAAGGTACAACTTGAACACGGAATTCTCCGAAGATAGTGATATCCAATTGCTGAGACGGTTACGAGTTGAGGAAGCACTTATGACGGTTTTAAAGATGCGAAGACGTATTCATTTCTCAACTTTGCAATTGGAAGTGATTAATATACTGAAATGTAGCTTTTTTCCTACTACAAGTGTGATAGAAAAACAAATTGAAAAACTTATTGTCGATGAACATATAGCAAGAGATCAAAATGATAAGGACATTTTTGTGTATATTTGTTAAGATTTGATCATTAAAAATTAGTTGAAAAGAATAAATAAGAAGTTACAATAAATTTTTTGCTGTGTGTCAGCTTAATTAGAAAGGAATTTTTTATGTTCTTAGTTCCTTATTCGTTTAAAGACGGATTGTAGATTTCACAATTTTTTTCAAAATTTTTAAATTTAAATGATTGGTTTCATATGTTACTTGGAAAGTTTAATAAAAGACTTACCTGGAAAATCAATCGATTAGTTCATGCAGGAGATCTTTAAAAATGATTCACAATAATCACTCTTAAATCTACCGGAAATTTTTCAAATAACGTTTTTTATAGCCATAAAATTCTGAAAAATAAGCGAGCAATCCGGAAATAACTGAAAATAATAATGCGCATGCGTCGTTGCGCGTTGAACGGTTTTTATCATACTAGAGGGAAAAATAGCATTTCTAAGTTCGTTATTCTAACAATTTTATATAAAAAAAAAATTTTTTCGATTACATAACTTTCCTATTTGGTATGGTAAAGTAATAAAAAACTTTTTAACAAAAAATTAAACCGACCTCAAAAAGGAAACTAAAAAGCATAAAATAGAAATATTACATTTTGAGTCTTAATAAGTAATGTAAGTAACTAATTTTGAGTCGGTGCAAAAAATCAACGATTACTAAATTACTTTAAAAAAATTATTAAAACAAAAGTCACCCATTCTGCACCGACTCAAACTTAGTTACTTACATTACTTATTAAGACTCAAAATGTAATATTTCTATTTTATGCTTTTTAGTTTCCTTTTTGAGGTCGGTTTAATTTTTTGTTAAAAAGTTTTTTATTTTTTATATAGTATGCTAAAAGTGTGGTTACTTAGCTACGCCCATTTTGTGATATTTTTATTTATATTGTCAAAAGTCATGGACTTAATCAGAAATTAATAGTATTCCTTTCTAAATTTTGATTTTATTTTTAATTTAAAATTATGGCAAAGTTTTGGGCTGTTGTGCTAGCATTAGCCTTAAATTGTAATGTAATATATATCTTTACAAAAGCAGAAGATTACGATAACTTTCAATATCCGACATATTTGATGTTTCTCGTGGGAGTATTTGCTTTGCTATGGGATACTTGCATATATCCTGAAAATTTTAGAAGTCTCTATCCTATTTGCGAATTTGTCATTGAGGTAACATACTTTATTAATATTTAAACATAAAATGCCTAACAAGAATTATTTTTTATTTATTAGTTTGTTATTGTAACATTCTTAATGGAGTTCCTTTTGATTGAATTACTTATGCCACTTGAAAAGGCTTTTGTCGAATTTGTACCTGCCGTTGGAGAGTGTATACAAAGTTTGATGTCTTCAGCTGGGTTAGATATTGGACCTATTAACGATTTTTGTGAGCTATTAAAAACTGATGATGCAAAATTAGCTGCAAGTTATGGTTTGGGAGCAGCTTTCCTTGTAGTACTTCTCCACGCAACGCGAGTGATTGACTTAAGGATTTTAAAGTAACAACTTCAATTATTGATATTCAAGAACTTAATAGTAATCTTTGTACCATTTCAGATGTGATGGCCCAGGAGCGTTTATTAGTGATGCATCAGATCGAACCCAAAGATTATTTAAAGATCTTCTAGGGTCATCATGTGGCAGAAAGCGAAGGTGTCGCCATCAAAATTGTTGTGCTACAGGTCATCACGACTATTCGCCATTATTTGAAAATGTTGATGACGATGATGTTGATACCGTCGATCGTCGGTATCAAAATTATCATAAACATAGATAATAAAAAGAGACAATATTTTAACTAAAAAATTGGATTGGAGACTTGGAAGTTATTTTAATCGTGTAAAACCATGATACTCGAATTGCATCGAAGTGTTTATCAACCAAAAGAAGACGAACATTATGTAGTATGGTTGGCCTATGTATAGGCGTTTTGATGTCATCACTAATGCAGTCAATTTTCATATTAGACCATAATGTTAAATTTTAAGTTAGATGTCAAAATCCACAAGTAAACTTTGTTAAATAATTCATTCATTCATTAAGCTTTTTACGTTCTAAGTAGAACATTGCTTTTCCCTTTTTGGGAATTACAAATCCGATTAGCGGAGTGGATTAGTCCCCATATTACCTATTTCCGATAAATCAATATCTATTTCACCACACCGTGTGGATGTCCACCGAAAGGCCGAGCTAATAAATTCTGTATAGTCCTCGATTTGAACCCAGAATTTCCGCTCTGTACCCAACCAGCGGTCACATCACTCCACGCCTGTGGCAAGAGCCCCTGTTAAACTTTATAGCTTAACACTATTTTAAAAAGAGTGCCAACAAATGCAATTTACAGGTTTAAGTTTTTTTGGACCATTTTGTTATGTTCCGAAGGTTTCCGAGTTTTGAATTTCTTTTTATTGGTGTTGAATATTAGCTTTGTTTGGTATCGCAGTCCTAGTGCTACACTAACTACAAATTGATTGGTGTCAAATTTTTAAGAAAATTTTTTTTTTAAGAAAATCAAATTAACTATATTAATTAAATACATACTTTCTGATAAATTAGGATTATTGAGAGATTATTCACTCTTCACTGCATTATCCTTTACGTTGCTTTTCAATGTTGTTATCATTAAGAGGCTACTATACCAGCTCGATAGTTTCTCCTGAGGGGCAAACGTGTGAGGTCCATTTCCCCAGCCCCCCCCCCCCCCATTTTGATTTTTGGATCAATTTTTAAGTCATTCGTTTGTGCATCGTTTGTGTACGTTTGTGCAATTATTTTTTTCGTTTGTGCATTCACCGTTTGCGAATTATTTAACAAATAAGTTTGGGGTGCTGGAGAAATGCCAGCCCCCCCATCGCGAATTTTGGGTCAAAATTGGTGTCAATCGTTTGTGCATCGTTTGTGCACGTTTGTGCATTCAATATTTTCGTTTGTGCAAGCACGGTTAGCGAAATATCTTCAATTGAATAACTGGCCATCATTTTTCCAGCCCTCCCCCCCATCACGAATTTTGGGTCAGAATTGGTGTCAATCGTTTATGCATCGTTTGTGTACGTTTGTGCATTTATTATTTTTGTTTGAGCAAGCACGGTTAGCGAAATATTTTGAATTAAATAACCGGCGAACATTTCTCTAGCCCCCCCCCCCCCTTTTCGACTTTTGGATCAATTTTTGTGTCACTCGTCTGTAAATATACCTTTGTGCATTCACTATTCTCGTTTGTGAATTCACAGTTCGTGAATTATTTAACAAATAAATATTTATAAATCTCCGAGCAACAACTGCCATAGTGTCTAGATTGCAATTTATTCTAGTCTACTGAAGAATATGCTGAAAATATTTTAATTTTCCGGAAATCGTCATCGAAACAACACTTGTCTGCGTATCTACGCGCAGGGAAATTGAATTATACTGACTAGTCCGGTAATATCAGTAACTGATTTTTGCTGTTTTGACACATTGTTTATAACTATGTAGTCAACAAATTGACAATTTGATTTTTGCTCATTTTAAAAATGTTATTCAATTAGTGTTTTAAAATTTCGATTTTATTTTTATTTTATAATTAGCAGTAAAACTATATTTTTAATACTTAGCGGAAAATAAACTGCGACAAGCAAATTTTCTCTTCAAAATACGTAAGAATTTGTCAAAAAAGCTGTAGTTTTAGGTGCATGTCAGTCCCCCCCCCCGCTTTCGAATTTTTGAATTTAGTGTCAAACGTTAGAGCATCGATTAAGCCTGAATAAACTTCTATTATTTTCGTTTGAGCCTCTAAAGTCGCGAAGTTATTTGCGAAAAACTAGTTGGGCGCCGTAAACATGTTTTGCAATTTTCCTTCTCATTTTGAATTTATGTGTGCAATTGATGTCAATCGATAGAGCTCCGTTTGAGCCTGAATAAGTTTCAGAAAGCAACAGTTTAATTTAATTTTTTACAAAGTTATGGATAGTTGTAATTTTCGACTAGACTCCGAACAGCATGCGTTAAATCTTAAGTTTTTAAGCTCTTAAGCTGGTAATCTACATACTTTGGATATATAAATTCTTTAAATAAGCAACATTTTATTCTTTACATATATAAAATTTTTTAAATAGAAGTAATTTATCTAAATAGAAATCATGCCGATAAAATCTAATATTGATTTGAAGCAGCTTAACCTTGTTGTTGCTAATAAAGAAAAAATTTATGATCCAATGGCTAAAAAGTTTTGGGGCCTTTCAATTATGTGTTTGTCGGAAATAGTAAAGCATTGGGTAATACTACCGTTTATCCGAAATAAAACTTTTTAAGAACCTTACGATTTAACGCATGTTGCTCGGAGTTTAGTCGAAAATTTCAACTATCCATAACTTTGTAAAAAATTAACATAAAGTTTTGCTTTCTGAAGCTCATTCAGGCTCAAACGAAGCTCTATCGATTGACATCAATTGCACATACAAATTTAAAATTATTAGGAAAATTACAAAACATGTCTGCAACCCCTCCCCCCACCAGTTTTTTGCGAATAACTTTGCGATCATTGAGGTTCAAACAAAAATAATGAAAGCTCATTCAGGTTCAAACGATGCTTTTGTCACCTAATTCATCTAAAAATTCGAAAGTGGGGGCTATCATGTCTGCAGCCCCCCTCCTCCACTTGTTTTTCGCGAATAACTTTGCGATCTTTGAGGCTCAAACAAAAATAATGGAAGTTTATTCAGGCTCAATCAATGCTCTAACGTTTGACACTAAATTCAAAAATTCAAAAAAAAAAATTCAAAAGTGGAGGGGCACTGACATACACCTAAAACTATAGCTTTTTTGACAAATTCTTACGTATTTTGAAGAGAAAATTCGCCTGTTGCAGTTCATTTTCCGCTAAGTATTAAAAAAGTTACTGCCAATTTTGATAAAATCGAAATTTTAATACACTAATTGAATAACATTTTTAAAATGAGCAAAAATCAAATTGTCAATTTGTTGACTACATAGTTATAAACAATGGGGGTTATGAATAAAAGTGAGCATGAAGTATACGCTCAAAATTTTGAATTAAAAACCTCAAATTATACCAATAAAATTTATAAGTAGATGATGAGCATGAGTAGGTACGCTTATTATAAGAGTATCTACTTATATGCTTAATTATTTTTGAATTTTATTCATACAATTCCGAGAAAAATTTCAAAATTTTGAGTATATACTTCATGCTCACTTTTATTCATAACCCCCATTGTGTCAAAACAGCAAAAATCAATTACGGATATTGCCGGACTAGTCAGTATAATTTAATTTCCCTGCGCGTAGATACGCAGACAAGTGTTGTTTCGATGACGATTTCCGGAAAATTAAAATATTTTCAGCATATTCTTCAGTAGACTAGAATAAATTGCAATCTAGACACTATGGCAGTTGTTGCTCGGAGATTTATAAATATTTATTTGTTAAATAATTCACGAACTGTGAATTCACAAACGAGAATAGTGAATGCACAAAGGTATATTTACAGACGAGTGACACAAAAATTGATCCAAAAGTCGAAAAGGGGGGGGGGCTAGAGAAATGTTCGCCGGTTATTTAATTCAAAATATTTCGCTAACCGTGCTTGCTCAAACAAAAATAATAAATGCACAAACGTACACAAACGATGCATAAACGATTGACACCAATTCTGACCCAAAATTCGTGATGGGGGGGAGGGCTGGAAAAATGATGGCCAGTTATTCAATTGAAGATATTTCGCTAACCGTGCTTGCACAAACGAAAATATTGAATGCACAAACGTGCACAAACGATGCACAAACGATTGACACCAATTTTGACCCAAAATTCGCGATGGGGGGGCTGGCATTTCTCCAGCCCCCCAAACTTATTTGTTAAATAATTCGCAAACGGTGAATGCACAAACGAAAAAAATAATTGTACAAACGTACACAAACGATGCACAAACGAATGACTTAAAAAGTGATCCAAAAATCAAAATGGGGGGGGGCTGGGGAAATGGACCTCACACGTTTGCCCCTCAGGAGAAACTATCGAGCTGGTATAGTAGCCTCTTAATGATAACAACATTGAAAAGCAACGTAAAGGATAATGCAGTGAAGAGTGAATAATCTCTCAATAATCCTAATTTATCAGAAAGTATGTATTTAATTAATATAGTTAATTTGATTTTCTTAAAAAAAAAATTTTCTTAAAAATTTGACACCAATCAATTTGTAGTTAGTGTAGCACTAGGACTGCGATACCAAACAAAGCTAATATTCAACACCAATAAAAAAAAATTCAAAACTCGGAAACCTTCGGAACATAACAAAATGGTCCAAAAAAACTTAAACCTGTAAATTGCATTTGTTGGCACTCTTTTTAAAATAGTGTTAAGCTATAAAGTTTAACAGGGGCTCTTGCCACAGGCGTGGAGTGATGTGACCGCTGGTTGAGTACAGAGCGGAAATTCTGGGTTCAAATCGAGGACTATACAGAATTTATTAGCTCGGCCTTTCGGTGGACATCCACACGGTGTGGTGAAATAGATATTGATTTATCGGAAATAGGTAATATGGGGACTAATCCACTCCGCTAATCGGATTTGTAATTTCCAAAAAGGGAAAAGCAATGTTCTACTTAGAACGTAAAAAGCTTAATGAATGAATGAATTATTTAACAAAGTTTACTTGTGGATTTTGACATCTAACTTAAAATTTAACATTATGGTCTAATATGAAAATTGACTTCATTAGTGATGACATCAAAACGCCTATACATAGGCCAACCATACTACATAATGTTCGTCTTCTTTTGGTTGATAAACACTTCGATGCAATTCGAGTATCATGGTTTTACACGATTAAAATAACTTCCAAGTCTCCAATCCAATTTTTTAGTTAAAATATTGTCTCTTTTTATTATCTATGTTTATGATAATTTTGATACCGACGATCGACGGTATCAACATCATCGTCATCAACATTTTCAAATAATGGCGAATAGTCGTGATGACCTGTAGCACAACAATTTTGATGGCGACACCTTCGCTTTCTGCCACATGATGACCCTAGAAGATCTTTAAATAATCTTTGGGTTCGATCTGATGCATCACTAATAAACGCTCCTGGGCCATCACATCTGAAATGGTACAAAGATTACTATTAAGTTCTTGAATATCAATAATTGAAGTTGTTACTTTAAAATCCTTAAGTCAATCACTCGCGTTGCGTGGAGAAGTACTACAAGGAAAGCTGCTCCCAAACCATAACTTGCAGCTAATTTTGCATCATCAGTTTTTAATAGCTCACAAAAATCGTTAATAGGTCCAATATCTAACCCAGCTGAAGACATCAAACTTTGTATACACTCTCCAACGGCAGGTACAAATTCGACAAAAGCCTTTTCAAGTGGCATAAGTAATTCAATCAAAAGGAACTCCATTAAGAATGTTACAATAACAAACTAATAAATAAAAAATAATTCTTGTTAGGCATTTTATGTTTAAATATTAATAAAGTATGTTACCTCAATGACAAATTCGCAAATAGGATAGAGACTTCTAAAATTTTCAGGATATATGCAAGTATCCCATAGCAAAGCAAATACTCCCACGAGAAACATCAAATATGTCGGATATTGAAAGTTATCGTAATCTTCTGCTTTTGTAAAGATATATATTACATTACAATTTAAGGCTAATGCTAGCACAACAGCCCAAAACTTTGCCATAATTTTAAATTAAAAATAAAATCAAAATTTATAAAGGAATACTATTAATTTCTGATTAAGTCCATGACTTTTGACAATATAAATAAAAATATCACAAAATGGGCGTAGCTAAGTAACCACACTTTTAGCATACTATATAAAAAATAAAAAACTTTTTAACAAAAAATTAAACCGACCTCAAAAAGGAAACTAAAAAGCATAAAATAGAAATATTACATTTTGAGTCTTAATAAGTAATGTAAGTAACTAAGTTTGAGTCGGTGCAGAATGGGTGACTTTTGTTTTAATAATTTTTTTAAAGTAATTTAGTAATCGTTGATTTTTTGCACCGACTCAAAATTAGTTACTTACATTACTTATTAAGACTCAAAATGTAATATTTCTATTTTATGCTTTTTAGTTTCCTTTTTGAGGTCGGTTTAATTTTTTGTTAAAAAGTTTTTTATTTTTTAATTTTTAGTGATTAAAATCTACTAATTACTACCTTAATTAATTAATTAATTAATTTGCTCGATATAAAGTTTTTCTCCACCCCAACTTTCAACAGAATAGGTTGACAAGTAAAAAATCAATAAATGAAAAACAATCATTCCCTATTTTCTACCCTTACGGGTGCAATTTTCACTTATTTTTTACCCTTACGAATGGAATTTTTTTGTGAAAATTAAATGGGACCACCATGGAGGTATACTCTATCGAATAAAAAAAAATTCATCAAAATCGGATCACTCTGTAAAAAGTTATGCCCGAACATACATAAGAAAAAAAAAACATACAAACAGACGAATTGAGAAACTCCTCCTTTTTTTGAAGTCGGTTTAAAAACGAGTTCGATTATCCATTAAAAATAAAACTTCGGAAAAAAATTCAGGTTTATTACAATAATATACTCGAGTAATGCGTAACACTAACAGTTTAGAATTTAATAACATTGACTTAACACAACCATGAAGATATTTATGCATTTTTTCATTATTTACATTATAAATAATTATCATTTAGATGACGTAAAAAACAAAATATTAAATGGTCTAACAGGGTTTAGGTATCATAAAATTTGAAAAACGTGAACTACGATCTAAAAATAATTCTAACAATCATGGATTTGCTGTGTATGAAGAACGACTATAGATGAACGTAGGTATTCGAGCAAAGTACTTATAAATATTCTACGATGTCGCACTTAATTGAAATGTTCGGACACGATCGTCCGAACGAATAATTGATGTTGTGTTGGCTTTTATTTTTTTCTGTTAAAAGTTTTTGGAATATAGGTAAAATTTCGCGATCCAATAATTCTGATTCCGATGTTGCGTTTTGTATCGATTTGTCGGGATTCAGTGGTCCCGTCGATCGTGTACTTCCCGCCTTTAGGGCGGCCACATTGGGCGTCGATTGATAATATCCCAATTTATTGCTATGCTGATTGCATATGATCGAGGAACGTGGACTCTTTTTACTGGGACTTTTCTCACGCGGTTGTGTAGAATGTCGATTTTTTTCAGAGACTGATCGGTGCATTACGTTGTCTTCTAAAATTTAAAGTTTCAAACCAAATTTTTATAGAAACCTAACTTACCTTCTTCTTGTGGTAAGCTTATCCTACTGCTTTTCTGGTGACTCTTGTTACATCTGTGCTGACTGCCGGTATCCCAAAGTTCACTTTTTGATACCACGTGTTGTTGAGCACTTTCGCATTTCTTTTTGGGCGTCAATTTGTTTGCCGGAACGCTTACCCGTCGCGTACAAGCGGAAGCTTCCTGTTGGTCAACGGTTAAAGAACGAACGCTGATTCGTCTTTTTTCGTTACTTTGAGGCTCGGGAGTTTTTGACGCTCGCCGGTCTAACGAGTTCGTTATTTTTTCATCGGGTTTTCCTCCACCATGTCGGTCCAAACTTTTGTTAATGCAGTTGTACGATTCAACGGTTTCTTGCGATTTCCGTATTTCGGTACTCACTTCCAATTTCTTTACATTCAAACTGTTTTCGTTTGATCGATGCAGAACACAGCGATCCTCTGCGCTTTCTTTCCCCAATGTCCCGTTTTGTAATGCGACGCGGTCATCGACATCTGGGACGTTGCGAGGCTTACCTTGATAGATAGTGCTTGGAGATTCGCTGGCAGCTTTTCTGATTTTCCTGAAGAGAAAGTGTTACAAAAATGTTAACAAAGTAAACGGTCGGTCGGTCATACTTTTGGCTATCGGAGTGATGCAAGGACGTGAAGTCTTGTGAACTCAAACTACACATGGAAGTGATGTCGCTAGTTTCAGTTGCGCTTGGTGCTTCTTTGCGCAATAACGGTACCGAAAGGCGATTCGTATCGCTAATGGAATCGGCACGCAAATTTAAGATTTCTGTCGCTTCGTTTCCCAATCGTTTGATTAACATCTGCAACCGATTAGAACTAGTATATCGGGGCAGCCAAACAGATACATCCGTTGGAAGCCCACAATTTACCTACCTGTAACTCAGATTCTCTTTCGAGCAAAGTCTTTCGGTATCTCGAATTGTTGGCTTTCACCTCCTTAAATTTGCTTTCTAATTCTGTGCTACTTGAATCGCGGCGAGTTTTTGACATAGGCCTGAGGGTAGGTCGGAAACGTTTATCTATGGAACCACCTGGATTTCTCTTGAGCTCCACCATTTTAGGAACAAACACCAACCACAAGGTTGCCGTCGTGCAAAACATTACAAAAACTCCTGTAATCACGAAAGTGAACATGGTTTTAATTTTTTGGCCATAATTTTTACCTATTATTAAGAACATTGCGTCCTGGTGATCGACTAACACTAAAGCCACCGCAGCACCACAAATACACATAATAGCAACATTGTAAACGGATAAGCCGACATGACGACTGTCGTTAAGTGCAGGAATAGAAACGTGACGGGTTTCCCATGCGAGAAACGCTCCAAATATCTGCAAGGAGAAAACAGATCAAAAGAAAATTTTTGGATTTACGGTAGACTAAATGGGTCTTGTTCTTCCCCAGACCAGCTATTTCTCAAAGGAAGAAATTACCAGGAATCTACTCACCATTAAAAGTCCCTTGTAAGCATAAATTGATCCAACAAAGAGAGTCATTTGTTCGGATGCGCAATATTCATTTTCAGGAATAATGATGATATCTTCGCTTGATGGATGAGGCTGTAATTGGAAGTGAAAATAACGATAGAGAAATCGACAATGCGATCCACTTACATAAGGCTCCATCGTTTTAGTTTCTCTGTAGAAAGGATCGGCAACTTGCCACGTGGTCATGATGGCCAAGTCGATAAAAAGTAACACACCCACAATCATAAATAATTGATAATCCTTTATAACTTTTTTGTTAAGCTTGACGTCGGTAAAAATGGAATGAACTCGCCAAGTTTTACTGAACATTGCCCCAAACGCCAAGGAAAAGCCTGCCATTAAGGTCCAAGCACGAGCGGTACAAATATAAGGAAAGGCATCTGAAAAAAAAAGTTAGGCACGAAACTTTAAGTTGGTTGCAGTCTTACCTACGCTAGACAGGCCTGAATCTAAACCTAAAAATACTATACTCGTGTAGGTTAACATACAACCGATTATAATGAGATTGTTGAGTTGAGGACTGGACATCTTAATATAGCGCTGGTTGCGGTGTTTAATATTGAAAGCTAAAAAGATAGCAGCCATGATGATGCCACATACTGCCAACGTGGCTAAGATGGCGTACACTGTCTTGTTTACACGGGTATGCTCTATTATGCGCAGGGTTCTGTCTTTCGGAGGATATCTGAAAATTACAACAATTTTAAATATCGGTAAGCTTGAAAGTTTTCGTGCTGCTCTTTACCTGCCACTCCACTTCAGTGGCCCTCCTAATGTTAAATCCAAATGCTGCGTGGCGGCGCTGTATTCGCCTACTTTTACTTCCAGTCCTTCCTGAAACTGTTTGAGCAGGATGCTCGCTTTGCGCTCGTTTTCGTAAAACCGCACAGGACCCGTTACCCCTTCGAAACTCGTATTTCTTAAGGCGTCTAGAAACAGACGTTCCCATAACGGATCCCTATACTTAAAATCGCTGACCGTTTGGTTCCGTCTATAAAACCGTACTTTATGAGCAACGTGTTGAATGGCTAACGCTACGGCCCAAATTCCGTCGTACGTGTACCCGTGAAATCTCGAATACTCCGTACCTCTTCGCGAATCATATTCCAAACTATATTCATCAGCAGTCTAAAAAGTACAGAAGATCAAAATACGTATAAGTTAACTTCCCCAGTTCGACTCACAATTCCAGACACCGTAATCTCTCCACTCGTAGACAAGGGCAACAAATCCGTAAGGATTGTATGTTCCAGCGAGGTTTTGATTTCGTCTTCTGTACAATTGGAATCTATGTCCCACTTAGTCCACCACTCGTTACCATAAGTCCCCATGATAATCCACTGATACTTCCTTCCATACATTTCTAGTTTGTACACTTCACAAAATATTTTTCTAGCCCAATATTCGTTAAAGTTACCCAAAATGACTCGGGTGTCCTTTTCTTTTAATTTAACAAGGGCGGTATTGACTTCGTTCGTAAAGCTTTGGGTTTCGACGACTTGATAACCCAGGGTGTCTAAATCGGCGACAAGTCTGAAATCGAAGCTTAAATTATGTAGAACTTTTTAGAATGTGACAAACCTGTTGTGCGCGAGCGAGTATCGAGGTTCGTTTTGGTAAATTGTTCCAACTCGTGTCCAATTGAAATGCTTCAGTAGCGAAAGGCGTGGTGAGTTGAACGCGTTTTCCGACGGTACTATTCGAAAAAAGTTAGGAAAGCTTTCTTTAGTGAACATTGGATGCGTGTCAGCGTAAGATAGCTAAAAATGGTTTTGATTAACCGATGGTTGGTTTGGCTTGAAATGACTTACTTGAGTTAAGTGCCAGTGCTTAGAGGCTTTGGCAATGGGATCCGTTACGTGCGTACAAGCTGCCCCAAACAGCATTAGTTTGTGAGGACCTCTATGCATCATGTCGAAAAAAGCTTTAACTCCTACCGCAGCATTGCACTAAAAACAATATTTTAATTTGATGAAGCAAAATGAGATAGTGGTGGCGGTGGTGTAGTAAAGGTTTGGGCGAAAGCTTAGAAAGCTTCAGGACTTGCAAATTATACGGTAAAGGATCTGCCACCTTTCATCCAAAAGGACCAGAAGAAGATTATTGGATTGGATTTCATTCCAGATTGGAAACTATTGGATGAGTTAACAAATATTGCCTTACCATGGTATCGTTCCACCACATGTGTAGTCTATAGTTCCTTAAGATAGTAGTGTGATCGTTCACATGATCTAAAGCTAACTTGACACTTGGCATAACTCCCCGGCCTACAACAACTGGGGTTTTGGTTGCGAGAACAAAAAATTATTGTTAATACTACCTGTATTCGAGTTTTCCACACCTCTCCCAAAAGGAAAAAATCCAGCAATGTAAACATCGTGTCTTCTGGCTTCCACGGTAGGTTTTTGTAGCTGACACGTACTTATAAACAATGATAGCACAATTAGCGCTTTAGTATAAGAAAATAAATTCATATTTAATATTGCCATTTAAAAAATTCCTAAGCACTAATAATGTAAATTCGTTTGTTTTTTATATTATATTTGATATCGACAGTAGAAAATTAATTAAATTTTTATAAAACAAAAATAGTATTTTAAGTATATAGCAAAGGTATGCATGTTATTGACTTTTTTATAAACGGTAAGATCACTTTTTACACGATTTTAAAATTTGGATTTGAAAATCCGCGATAGAATGTATTTTTAGGCATTTTGTTTTATCACAATTTTCACTATTGAAGTTGCTAAATTAGAGTTGTTAATGTGGAGTGATTTCACGGGTATTTTACATAGCTTTATTGATCTTCAACAAAATTTAGGGATGTTCTGTTGGTAAAGCTGTTCTACCCTAAAATGTGGTTTTTTCAAACAATCTTACTAATATTTATATTATTTTGTTTATTAAATGGTTAAATTTGATGTTTTAAACATTTCGAAAATAATTGAAGAATTACAAAAAAAATAAAAGTTGAAATTTGTTCTTTCCTTTATTATTTTTGTTAAAAGATTTTATGTACTTACTTACAAAAATTTGGCATTTTTGAAAATAAGGATAAAAAAATGGATTGTAAATTAAACTTTTGCCCAGCGAATAATGATTTATAACCTACAGCCCAAAATAAGTTTTCGATTCAAAATTCAGATTTTTTAAAAAGAAAATTTTTTATTAACTGGAAACTAAACATAGCATAACTTAAAATTTAATTGAAAACTAAAACTGTTACAATTTATAATATTATCAAATTACACATTTTGGATTCAACATCCGTATACAAGAACTAATTTGGTAAACGAGCTGACATCTTGATGGAAATGATAAAAAATACGATATGTCTTCTAATTTAATAACTCGTGGATTTTTGCTTTTTTTCGTTGATTTTAATATTACCATTTTATTGCAAATTATTATTAACAATTAGAAAAAAATATTACAAATTTTAATAAAAACTTAACCAAACCCTAAAATATTTGAATTTTAATTATTCAATAAAAGTTCGTGCAATTTTTTTTTAATGATACCTAAACTAATTAATCATACCTTCTGAATTGTAAATAATCTTTTCGGCATTTTTTATATCTTTCACCATTTTCAAGTTATTGCAAAAAGCTTGATTAATTTACAATCGAGCTCCATTTATCATTGTTATTTAAAATCAAAAATTAATTCGAAAACAAAAACAGTTTTTGTTAAAACATTTAATATAAAATTAGAATAAATTGCTGTTTGGTCAGAGCATAGTGGTCAAGCGAGTTGATCATTAACGTTAAATAAATTAAAAATATAAATATGAGCGTCTCTCTGGTCCTACAGGTTAGAAGTTTTTCTTCGGGATTGTTCCTCATCGTTGGTAAAAAATATAAAATGCTAACAAACCAAACGCTAATTTGACTAGGTTTGTATAAAATATACAGGGTGGCCCTTTGAAAACGAAGCAGACAGGATTGTGGCCAGCAGAATTTTTTTTAAGAAATGCAAAAACACGTTAATTTTATTATCGAGGAGGACAACTTTTGCGACCAATGTCACTCCCGTATTGTTTCATCCCTTCGCGCTGTCATGACAACCCCTAAAATGTTAATAGGGATGATATGGCAAGTGACACCTCATTTAAAAAGTCTTGCTTTCCTGAATTTAATGCTATAATTTTTTTAAAGTTTTATCAATTATTCAATAAAAAAATTGAAGTTGCAAGAATGAGAAATAAATCCAATATTTCAAGACATTTAAAAACAAAAAAGTAAAAAACGTTTGAACAGGTTGATTTTAATTTCAAGAAAGCTACTTTTACTGCTATTCATAATTATTGACAGTTCAACCCTAAGGTAAAGGGCAAATCACCCTTAGAATTTTGAATGAGAAGATGGGTTTATTTTTTATTAGAAAAGTAAAATGCGTTTTTGCAACTTTAGCGTTGATACTTACAAAAATTTATAAAATGATAGAAAAATTGTTTCAATTCTTCATTGAATTCAAGACTGTAAGGGTGGTTCACCCTTTACTTCAAGGGTTGAGCTGTCAATGTTTATGAATAGCATTATAGCAGTAAAAGTAGCTCCCTTAAAATTAAAATCAACCTGTCCAAGCGTTTTTTTCTTTTTTATTCTTAAATGTATTGAAATATCGGACATATTTCGCATTTTTGCAGCTTCAATTTTTTTGTTGAATAATTGATACAACTTTAAAAAAAGTATAGCACTGAATTCAGGGAAGCAAGACCTTTCAAATAAGGTGTTACTTGCCATATCATCCCTATTAACATTTTAGGGGTTGTCATGACAGCGCGAAAGGATGAAACAATACGGGAGTGACATTGGTCGCAAAAGTTGTCCCCCTCGATGATAAAATTGACGTATTTTTGCATTTCTTAAGAAAAAATTCTGCTGGCGACAATCCCGTCTGTTTCGTTTTCAAAGGGCCACGCTGTGTATCATATCGTATTTTGTTGCTCAGCTTTCGGTCTCACTGGGTGATAGATCGGAATGTTCGGATATAGCTATCATCTATGACTAGCTTACTAATTTAATACAGACTACAATATACTGGTTTTATGGGGTGAAGGGGGGGGTCCAAATTTGATGACAAAAAAAACAACAATCTTACAAATATTTTTATATTGATAATAATTTAACTTTTTTTAGTTAATCCCTCAACCGTGAAGATATAAATCTAAAATGTACTGTAAATGTAGCTGCTATACAGAGAAGGGTTTAAAAAAAATTTTAATGGATTTTTTAACCGCCATTAATTTCATCGGGGGCAACCGAATTGCGTCCCGCAGTTACTATTTTTAAAGGTTATTAAACTACTATTTTAAGGGTATGCAGTGGTCAAAAAAAGGAACGGGTGAATTGCGTCCCCCAAACAGAAATCCGTGTTGCTGTCTTCCCCCCCTCCTCTCATTTCGAATTTTTGGGTAAAATTTGTGTTAAAAGTGTGAGCATCAATAATCTTTCAAATTTTTTGTTTGAGTTTCAACCACTTCGGAGTTATTTGTAAAATTCTTAGAAGGTTGTCGACATGGTCCTTCTCCAATCACTTCTGTTTCTCACCCTATCCTTCCAATCTCCCACTTCCGTCGTCTTCATGTCGTCGGTCACCTGGTCCCACCATCTTATTTTGGGTTTTCCTCTTCCTCTTTCTTCCATCGGTCTCCATTGCATTATCTTCCTCACCACCGCGTTCTCTTCTCATTACATGACCCATCCATTTTATTCTTCCAGACTTGATTATCTTCACTATATCTTCATTATCTATCGACTCCAGTATTTCACCATGGTTCTTGTTTTGTTTTCATTAACTTGTTTTTTCCCAACACAGTTCTTAATATTATACGTTCAAAAATTTTTAACTCTTCCTCGCAACTTCCGACGCATACGTCACCACAGGTCAAGTCGAAGGTCTGATCGAATAAAGGAGTAGTTCGCGTTTTAAAACTTAAGAATTTGCCATTGCCTGACACAAGCGGCAATTTTTTTATGCTCCAGTATGATTTTTTGAAATCACACGTTCTCTTACATATCCATAACCCCCTCCCCCCACACACCAACGTGTAATTTTAAGCTTATTTTTGTAGCAGTTTGAAGAGTTTCAAACCGTCAAACACATGCACAAATTAAAAATTATGCACAATGCACAAATAAAAAACAGAGCTTTTAAAAAAAGAACACAAGAGAATAATAAATTATAGCTCGTGTCAGACAATCCCATGTTCCTATGGTGTATAATCTTTAGGTATCCTTAACAGATACCTGTGTACCATCCCTTGGCTTTCGCGCTGCTCTACAAATTCTTACGATTTTAAAACGCGAAATCTTTCTTTATCTGACCAGAAAAGCGTCTACCATTTTTGGTTTTGTATTTAGAGAGAGAAACCATAAAATTTTCACTACTCCTAAAATCCGGGATGGAAACTGTCGTTGGCTCTCGATCTATAAATGACTAAAATCAAATATTAAGAGGGGCCTATAGTAGAGATAGCATGAAACTACACCGCACTCTGTTGCACTCATTGCGCAAGATGGGTAAACCAACCTTTGACGGCGACGAGAAATTTTCATAAGCCATAAAAAATTTTTATAATCTTTTTGATTTTTAGAATCTACATAGTTACCATTCGGCGGTAAAGAAAAATCAAGCTAATTCGTTGAATACTTTAAAATGTATAGCGGTATAGAAAACACCATTTTTATCGGTGACTTCTAATTTCTGATCTTTATACCACTGGGACCCTACTCTTGATCGCGGGACGCAATTTGACATCTCCGATTTCATCATTGTTAAATTTCTCCCTTATATTTGCTCCGAGCAACATGCGTCATTTCCGAAAAAAGTCGCTATTGCTTATGCCACGAGACTTTTTTTCAATCCATCTCTTACGTATGATCCGAACTACATGCCTTATCTACATTATCAATAAAAGCTTCTCTGAAAAGTCTTCATTTACAATCAAAATTCAAGTTTACCAATATTTATTATTTTTTTGTTTAACGAATTTTGCCTTGCATTCTCTTCAAAAAACTTTATTTCGTTTCATTTTGTATCTCTAAAATTAAAAAGTAAGCTAAAAAATGGAAACTACATTTTGTTGTTTTCATCACTAAATTGGTTTTTGGTTTTGCAAATATTTGGAACTTACTGTGCTAAGTGGAAGCGGTGGGGGGGGGGGGGTAAAACTACAAAAAATTTGTTTATTCTAAACGAAAAGGAGGTTAATTGTAACATTTTGTCTAAAATATTAGAAACTATGTAAATTTATTAATGTTAAATCTGTGAATATTGAAAAAATAGTGAAAAAATTTTAATTGCAAAGGGTGATTTTTGAGGGAGATTACCAATAGATTATTATTGGTAAATTAATACATAATTTACCAATAATATTGATATACTTGTAAACATTGCAAAAATAATGAAAAAATTCTAAACAAGGAGTGGTGATTTCTGAATAGATAGGGCGGGGGAGGGTAAAACAAAAAAAAAGTTTTATTTTGTAAATTTATTACTGTTGTAGTATTGTCTGCAAAAATAGTGAAAAAATGGTAAGCACTTACAGGATGGCTATTGAGGGGGAGAGGAGGAACATATTATGTTTAAGTGGGAAAGGGATAATTTTTTAATGAAGTCAAAAAAAAACAATTGTAAAGCTATTACAATTTTGTTTAAAAATTTTTTAATTCGAGTGAATGGGTGGATTCGCACCCCCACTCGCAATGTGAGAAATTTAGAATTTGTATTAAATAACCGCTTTTATTGCTAAATTAGTGCCCGAAAATTTGAAAGTAGCTTTGCCTACAATACTGACTAAAAAATTCAAATATGAAGTAATTTACTAAAACGATTCTCCTCCTTTGAGGCCTTTCTAATTTGGTTGATTTCCGCTCCTATATTCCCTCAACAGTTACACTAAATTTCCGCCAAAATGTACCCTAAGAAATGAGACGAATAAAAATGTACTGATGAGTCAGAATAAGGAACAAAATAATACCCTCGATGTACATTTAGAAAAGCACTAAAATTAAAAACATAATTTGCAAAATAAAATTTTATATTGACCCCAAAAAATCCCTCAAAGATACGCCCCTGTTTCAATGTTATTCAAAGTGGCTTGAGATATAAAATTGTTGTTTAAAACGATAGCGAGTTGCTTATAGCATCAAATTTTATCTGAAACGAACCCAAGTCTACAGCATAACTCCCAAATAAAGCAAATAATATGGAAAATCAACCCAAATTTGATAGGACGCCATCTTGTCCTATAGTACCGATTGGGTAAAACGTCGCCAAATCTGCAGTTTAGGTGAGTTTATTTACCGATCGAAATTAAATTTGAATCGAATTTTGTTTTGTTTATTTTTGTGCGTCGAGAACGCAATAATTTTGAAGTGCGATGGATTTTCACGGAAGTTTCGGGTGGAATTTTTCTAAAATTAGCTGTGGGATTGTTTACAGGAAAAATGTCCGACGTAGATGAAACTATTACATATATCGATAATGGATTAACAAATGAAGACGATTCCTGTGAGTTACAGGTAAGAAGATTTAGATTTTTGAAGGTGTGCCTTAGTAATTATTTTTAGGTTAAGTACGGCGAAGATGGGCAGTTGTATTTGCAGCAGGGGCAGTTTCTTGTACCCACCGATGGTCAAATTGTGATGCTGCAAAACGAAGCCGGCGATTTAAATCAATATGTGATTAAGAGCAATGGTGAGCTTTATTTTATTCTTTGAATTATAAAAAAAAAATAAAAGTATGATATTCAAAATTTGAAGTACCTACCTACTAATGTTTGTCCAAAATTTGAAAATTTGACAGTGAATATATTCAAATATTGCTTATTGGTTGCTGCTGTGTTACTAAAATAGTGATATTGATTTTAAAATATCACAATCTGCACTGAGGAATTGTTTATAGTACCTAATAGATACGCAAACCTTGTGGGAGTTTTGGAAATATTTGATGTAGTTCAAAAGATTTTTGACAGATGGGGCTACGCTTTAGTAGTAAGCATGGACTTACTAATCCTTTTAAGTCCACGGTAGTAAGCAGACTTTACAAGCAAAACAAGATAAAGTGGGATTTGAACTGAAGGTGCATGCCCATTGACAACCAACAATGGACGCGAGTTTTACTATTTTTTTTTATTTGTTTATTTGAAAGTAAAGGTCAAACTGAAGCTACAGAATTTTTTTATATACGGATTATATCCGTAAGATATAAAAAATAGTTATTAAAATATTTTAAAAAAATAAACAGAGGTTTTAATTTTTAGTTGATCATGTTGAAGAAGAAAATGAATTTAACCATACACATGAACCTCTCATTTGTATTAGTACGGAAGAATGTGAAGCAGATATTCTTCAAATGGACGAAGTTCATGATCCTTTGGTTATTAATGAAGAGGTAGACGAGTCAAGTGTCGATTTGATTGCCAACAGTGAGGACGATGGTACTCAGAATATTGAAATATTAGAGGAAAATTGTGGTTTGTTCTAACACTTCGTGTGGTTTAATAATTTGTCGGTTTGTTATTTTAGAGAATGTTAATTTTGTAATTCCTGGTGATATTGACGTATCCGATCAGTATCAGTACCAATATGCAATTTTAAAAGACGGAAAATTACAATTACAAACCATTAATATTGCACAAGACGATCCCAATGCTTCTGAATACGTTCAAACTAGCGAATACAACAAAAGTACCATACAAGAACAGTTGGCAATTTTTCAACAATCGATAAATCTGGACGAAACCTTAACCAACAAGGATGCAGTCGATTTAGATAAAATAACGGGTAAAAATTTAATAACCGGTCAAACCGTCACCCTAGACAAATATTTCAATAAACTAAAACAACGAATTACAAATTCTCAATCCACAAATTCCAAAAAGCATTTCAATTCTTTCGGACATAAGATAAATGATAAAAAAAGTTCAAATGCAACGACCAATAAGAAAGTTGTTGTGGGGACTACTAAAGAAGGCAAAAAAATTTATGGGCAAATTTTACAAATATTTAAAGGTGAAAAAAGTGAAATAAAAAAAGCGGCGAAAGTGGAAAAGCAGCCGCAAATTGTGGTGAAAAAATACACCCTAACTAAAGAGAATTTTAATGATATTATTGGAAAAACGTTAAGCGGATTAATGGAATTGGAAAGCATACAACGGAAATTAGAAAGTACAAATCTTGAAGTGAAGGTTGTGGAAAAAGCGTTTGACAGTGGAACAGGAGGTTTCAATAAAAGTATTTCTTTTGTTTATGGTTACATGGAGTTGGTTAGTGATGAAGATGCAGCAACTAAATGGAGATTTATTGTACATAAAGAAGAGGATCAAGATGATGATTCTGTAAGTCATGGTAAGTGATTTCCTGTTTGGGTCTCATTAGTTTGACCTTCAAAAAACCTAATTTTAGTAAAGTAGAAAAATTTTATTATAGAGTCGGAAATAGAGAAATCAAATCAAACACAAGAAAATAAACAAAATAAGTACTGTCCCTGTTATCGAAAACTCACATCGTTCACCTTACAACGAACAACTGATCGATACGGTGGTACAACCACCCGAGTCAATTTAAACAAACAGAATATTTTTCCTCACTGCGTTTTGTGTAATGGAGAACTGAAGTCTTCTCTGAAAAATAAAAATGGAAAGAGTCACGAGGAAGTGGTAAACGAATTATTAAGCAACGATTCGAAGAAACATCAGCAACGTAAAATTCTTACCGAACAAAAGTAAGTAAAAATTTCCTCTTGGGTACAAATGCTTTTTTTACAAACATTTATTTATGTAGGTGGTATCGCTGCTCCAAATGCCTGAAGACGTTTTCCACGGCCGGTAGTTTGAAACGTCACGTAACTGTTCACGATCCTTCACTTCGACCTTTGGAATGTTCGACGTGCTTGCAGCGTTTTACAGACGAATCAAGCCTACGAAAACATTTGCTCATTCACACCGGAATAAGGGCGTACGAATGTGACGTGTGTAGTCGTACTTTTGTGAATCAAGGTGATTTAAACTTTCACAAACGGACGCACAACCCAATAAAACAATTTCGCTGTTCGGTGTGTGGACAGGAATTTTCACGTTTTTCAAATTTGAACCGACATTCGGAGATTCATCGTGGAAGTAGTGCAATGCATCAGTGCCACATATGTGGATGTTATTATAGTTTTATGGCGACTCTTACGCGGCACATGGTGCAGAAACACTTAGGAGAACAAATTAAATAGTAAACGCTGCTAGGTAGGTTATTTCATTGTAATAATTGGATCCTCTTACATGTTTTTATCTTTTCAATCGAATGCTAAAAGCTTTTTGTAAATAAAATCTATAACAAGCTTTGTTAGTCTCTTGTGCCTATTCAGAACCATCCTTTGCCTCTGGGTTCTGGATTTGTTGTTTGAGGCAAGGTAAAGTTACATGCATTTAGATTTACTACCTCAGGTGTCCAGCTCTGCGGGAAGGAACCTGGCCATGCTTCGCGAGTGCGGCATAACGGTTAACCTAGAGGCCGATTCGAAAGTCTGCGCTGGTCATGTGAGATCCAAGAGGATGATACACACCCAGAGCCCTTGCAATCCTCCCAATGACTGTTAAACTAAAACCATCGACACGTGGGAGGAGACAAGAATCTTCTTCGAGCGAGGGTGGGATCCGCTGTCTTCAGAGTAACCTCCAGAACGGCGTATGACTTGTTGATCGCCACTGCTCAAAACATGAACAAACTAAGTGCGTATTAGACAACGGGACGGGTGAGAGTTTCGCGTGGATTAAGATCGAAAGGACAACTTTCCTAGCTGGACCTATTGAGAGAGAGCGTCGTCTAGCAGGCGGGAATGGTGGTTGTGGGCGGCGATTTCAACGCCAAGTCGCCCGTGGTAGGAGCTGGCGAACATCTTGGGATTTGTAATGAGGGAAACGAGCCCACTTTTGTGGGCAGGGGGGCACGTACTATCGTCAACGTCACCCTGCCGTCCGCGTCGCACCTCGACAGGGTAACCGGATGAAAGGTCCTGGATATCGAAAATTCCAGCGACCACCGGTACCTATATTTCTGCGTGGAGGGGGTAACAAAATCTAAAACCAAAAGTGGAGGACTCGCTCGGGGGGTGGGCGGTTAAACGACGCTAAGGCCTGGCCGCGAGTTTATTTGAGAGACTGGAAGCCGACCGCGACCACAAGGCAGCCAAGAAGGAGCTCGCCGGGAAGATCGATCGCAGTAAGAGAAACTGCTGGCTTGAGCTCTTAAAAGACTTGGACAACGACCCGTGGGGACTGTCATAAGATCGTGCGGAAAAAGCTCTGAGGTGGAGGAAGTCCCAGACTGTCTTCAAATAAAATCCGAGAGATAGCTGCGCATTTCTTCCCTAAACACGAAACCGCTACGGAGCCCAAAATAGACGTTCCCGGGGACAAAAATGACTGGGGTGGCCCTCTGCAGTTTTTTGCCCTAGAAGAGTTAAAGGCGGCTGCGGAGAAGATACCCTTAGACAAAGCGACGGGACCGGACAAGGTTCCCGACCGGATAGTAAAAATGGCAGCGGCCCTGAGCACTTCCTGGCCGTGTTTAATAGCTGCCTTGCAAAGGGGGAGTTCCCAGATGAATGGAAGATCCACAAAAGAGGTCACCGTCCTTGGTGTGGTGATAGATAAATATCTGAACTTCACATCCCACATCAGGACGATTACGGCAAAGGCGCAGGCGAATCACCTCACTCGCCCGTCTAATGACCAACATCGGAGGACCTAAAACTATAAGTAGGAGAATTCTCGGAGGCGTTTATCCTTCCGGGTAAGGCACCGCGAGAAACCGCAATGTGCTTCGGAGTGTGCAACGGCGAATGGCCTTGAGGGTGGTGTGCGGATACAGGACCATGTCCGAAAACGTTGTCCTGGTCCTTGCCTCTATGCCCCCGCTGGACCTTCGGGCGCTCGAAAAGGCAGGGGTGCAATCGAGTGCAAGTGTTGCTAGTGAAAGGATGCAAGCGGAGTGGGATGCCACGGAGAAGGGCTGTTGGACGTACCGTATAATCTCGGAAATTGGAAAATGGGTCGGGCACGGGAAGTTGAACTACCACTTGACCCAGATGCTCTCCGGCCACAGTTGCTTCAACGCGTATCTGAACCGTTTCAGACTAAAGTCACGAGACACCTGCCGCTACTGCAGCGAGAGTGACAGCTCCAACATACGTTTTTCGAATGTTGGAGATGGGAACAACACTGCCAGCTCCTGTCCCTGGAGTTCGGGGAAATGCTCACCTCGGACAACATTAGGGGTATTCACACTGGTTTGTGTATTGGTGTTGTATTTATACACCGTTGTAATATCCTAGCAACGTCTAGTAATACACAACTTTATTTGGCGTTACTAGGATAAATACAAGAACATATACACGTCAGTGTGAATACCCCTATTGTGTCATATATGCTGAGAGACGAGGAAGCTGGCGAAAAATAGAGAACATTATAACAAAAATAATGAAGAGGAAAGAGGCTAGAGCAGGCCCAGAGAGATAAACGGAGACAGCCCGGTCAGCGATGAGTTAGCTGGCGACGGACAAACAGGGCTGTAGACAGCCCCTCCCCAAGGAATGCTGGAAGGCGATACCGGTCCCGCGGTGGGTAGGGGGGTGAGTTTAGTGAGTGAAACCCCACACTCCCGGATCTGATAGGCCCGGAGTTTTTTTCAAGATTCTCACCTCCCGCAAATGCAAAAAAAGAAGGTATACTACCTCCGATTTTCAGCTCCATCCGGGCCCTGTCATTTTTCAAGCTCTTTCAACTATAGAATAAACTACAGGATCTTGAGAGGTGAAGTGTCGGATTCTGTTCATGTCAGGCTAGAAGACACCTAACACGGATCCTCTTACAGACGTCAGCTCAGGATAAGAATCAAGTGCACGCTCCGCTGTTTCCTTAGCTTTGTTGCACCCACTGCATATAAAGTCATCTGCATTCCTCTTATTGTGAAGATGTTTAATCTGCAGTGTTAGGTTCCCCGTAGATGTTAGGTTACCTGTCGCGGAGGGGTCAAAACAAGGAAGCAGTGATCTTAAACGGCTCTTCAATGCTAAAATTTCGGTAAAACTCGGTGCCATTCGGGTGATTATTGCGCGTATGATGGAATAAAGAAGGATTTACGAAGTGCTTGAGAATACCACAACGGCTTACCTTCAACCCATAAGTGTAACGTACCATCCCTTAAGATGGCAGTTCCAAACATTTTTACAAAATAAAGGGAAGTATCTGTAACAAAGTAAAGTCCTATCTGACGGCCAACAGACCGCATTAAAGGCCAAAATAAAGTAAAAATTTGTATAATGAAATAATAGTAACAATGCTGGATGGTACAGAAAGTAGGACTGAGATAGATAGTCGTAGAAATATCCTCCAGGTATTTCTACACTTAAACAAGTGACAGATTCCGAATTCTGTTGGTTTAAGGGGTATATTTTTAATAAGTTGACTGTCACAGTTTTCCAAGATTCCAGTTTAGGTGGTTGAAGGCGCCCATGACATATTTTGAATGTGTGTACTGTCTCAGAGATCCCAATTAGTTATCCGATTGTTAAAAGGTACCTAAACAATGAATTTTCTATTAAGTACAACTTGCCAGGCTTTATTCCTGTTGGCGGAACATTTGGCCTTGGTCGCAGTGGGAGGGGCCTTATAGTTACAGCCAATTTAATGCCGTTAAATGCCAATTTATGTATTTTTCAGTTTTTTGCATATATTAGGCTTTATTTCCATGAAATTTTTGTGTTATAATTGCATTTTGGACCGTTTACTATGATCTTCTTTACTGAGTAAATTTTTAAATTTGTGAACCTTTGCCCTCCCCCCCCCCCCCGAAAACTCGACTAAATCTTCTATATATATATATTACAGCTCTACAGGCCTAGAAGGCCCATGGCTTCATTCCCTGTCTACCTTAACCTGTCTTGTAAACTCTCGTGTGTGACGCAGCCGTATCAACGGTAATGACGTCGACACAAACATCAGGGATCACCACAGGAGTGTAGATGCCCACCGGAAGGCCGAGCCAAGAAATTCTGTGCAATCCGCGATTTGAACCCAGAATTTCCGCTCTATACTCAACCAGCGATCACATCACTCCACTGCTGTGGCTTAAAGTAAAAAATCCAAAGATTATTTAATTGAAGATTAGCGGAGGTTTCCGAATAATTGGCAAAATATTATAGTAAAGCTCACAGATCTTCCTCAGGACACCTTATCAAATGGAGATGTAACTATTTGGAATAATAAATACACAGTGAATTACGCAAATTTTAATTTATTGTTTCATGTAATTATAGACACCGTATAACATAAATGCATGGCACACATGTAGAGCTGCACTTGAAAAAATTGTACTTGGGTATACATTCCAGCAAAACTCGATAACGCCCAACAATAAAAACATGAGTGATTTCCGATATCCACTACAATAAGCCAAGTACAGGAGACTATGGAAGTACCAGCAGTAAAATTGATAATGTAAGGACCTGGCACATGCCATTCCAATCAAATTGGTAACAAAAAACGGTAAAACGAACAACTGCGCCCCCGTGTTGAAATTAACCTGATGATTCAAATTTTTCTCCTTTTGAATATCACTTGCAACGCATTTCAATTTGGCATAGCTACTCATGTAACGCTTAAATAGAGGTAAAAACAGCAACAACAAGGTAGCATGAAGGATTAACAGTACAATGTGAAATTCGCGACTTTCGAACATTTCCCTACTTAAAAACCTGTAATTTACGGTCCATTTGTGCTCAAAAATGCGACCGATATCGAAACTACCCATCAAATAATTTACCGGATTTTCTAATAAAAAGGGAAGCCCTAGAACCAACTGGACGAATCCACAAACGGCGAGATTCATTATGGTGTCTTTGATTGTTAAATTCGTTAAGTATGCCAACAGTAAACACGGAGCATACAAGAGTATGTTCATTTTAACCGAAACTGCAAGAGAATATAAAATACTACCTAAAATCCAACGATTCGATAAAAACACATTTAAACTTCCATAAAATAACAGCACTGCAATTGTATCGTTAAAAAGTCTCAAAATATAAATTGAATGGATTCTGTACGACGTTAAAGTACAAATAATTAAAGCATACGGTGCCACTTTAGAAGTTTTCCTATAAATACTGAACGATAAAAATAGTTGACCCAAGTAAATCAAAATGAATAAATATTGAGCAAATAAAATATTTGCTCCATTGCTAGTTAAGTTATACAAAACGCTGTAAATGTAAACAAATCCAGCAGGATACACCAAAGGACCCGTATCACCTACAAAAAAGTAATATTAAATGGAACCGTCGGAAGTTTCATTCCCTCACCTTTAAGTAATTTGTAATCGTAGGTTCCGTTCATAAAACCTTCGACTTCTTGCATGTACGCCTTCCAGTCTATTTCGGTGTAGTTTACTTTCTGAACCACTGTAATGGTGATGAACACTTCCAGTACGATGAGGGCCCAGGAAGTCACATTTAAATATTTTGGGTTAGTTAACACTTCGATTTGGCGCTTCAACTTTTCCACGAGCGTCTCCGCTTTCGGCTTAGGTCCATTTTTTTTCGGTCGAATTACTTTAGGCATTTTTGATCAAATTAAAAATATTGCTTGTTACGTCATTTTTAGGTTAATTTTATTTTTCAAAAATTTGGCTCGGTAAAATAGAATTCTGTCATCTAATCGGCATTTTGCATTTTCGTGTTAACCTCAAATACGAACGTTTTGAATTTGTGTTATTCTTCGGTTTTACTTTGTAGTAGCGAAAATGTAAGTTGTAAATTTGTTTCTTTGTTATCGTTTTTGTTATGTTGCATATTTTGTAGGGCGTTGACGAAACCAAAATCTGAAATGAGCGCGGATGAGTTATCCGCCAGGGAAGAAGAGGAATTTAACACCGGCCCCTTATCGGTGTTAACTCAATCTGTAAAAAATAACACACAAGTTTTAATTAACTGCCGTAACAATAAGAAGTTGTTGGGTCGTGTGAAGGCTTTCGATCGGCACTGTAATATGGTTTTGGAAAATGTAAAGGAAATGTGGACCGAAGATCCTCGTCAAGGTAAAGGGAAGAAAAAGTCAAAAGTGGTGAACAAGGATCGGTTTATTACAAAGATGTTTTTAAGAGGCGATGCGGTGGTCTTAGTTGTGCGCAATCCTATGAGCGTAGCTAAGTAGTTTGTTTAATTAAGATTATAAGTAATTTTAGTTTAATGTGTAATTTATGCTGCAGTAGTATTTCGTCACTTTCGTCAATTCATTTAACAGTTGTAAAAATTATGTCAACTTTTATACTTACGTATCTACAAATTTTTGTAATAAAGAGAAAAAACTTCTCAAGAGCGCTTTATTATTCGTAATGTTTTATCATGCCTACCATGATTTTGCACAAAAATATACTAATAATATATTTCTCAAAATTAATTGACAAATCTGACAAATTTATTTTTGCTAGGGATACACAGGCAATTCTTGTCTAATGACTTTGAAGCCTTGTAAAGTATTTTTCTACTTTTTAACTACTTGATTTTACTTTAATTTTGGAAATATTTGGGTGGACAAAAAATAGGGTACACACTTCGCTTACAGTGGTTTCCAAACTTTGTGTTACTACGCCCCCCCTTGAGAAAAATATAATCTAGGTGCCCCTCTTTTATTTTTTGTTGGTTTTTTTATATTAAATTTATATAATAATAAATTAATTTATATTATGCACGAAAACAACTAGATAATATAAAATTAAGTATTCTGTAGTTTATGATCATGAAAAAATCTTGTCCTGATCTGGAGGACATTTTTAAAATTAAACAATCGAAAAACTGGGGGGGGGGTCTACAAGCTTTTGTGATCTATTTATGTCGGCCTGTAACAATCGTGGACCATTTTATAGTTTAGATTGATCATAAAAAGCTTTTGATACACCACTGCCTAAAACCGCTAAAAATTGCCTACTGTTACGTAATCATAACCTTGTTTATCGGTAAATGTCACAATAAGGTTAGTGATTATGATGAAACGTCAAGATAAACAGTTTTATTATCTTAATTTCCAAATTTAGTGTTCAAGATGGAATTAACCTGCGAAATAAAAAATTATGATTGGGGTAAAATAGGTGTCGACAGCAAAGTAGCCAAACTGTGCAAAACCTCTAATGCGGAGTTCGAAATCGAAGAAGAGACACCATATGCAGAATTATGGATGGGAACTCATCCCAGCGGACCTTCCCGCGATAAAATCTCGGGCGTACTTTTAAGTACAATAATTGAAGACAACCCCGAGTACTTAGGGGTACCAATACGCCAAGCATTCGGTAACAATTTACCATTTTTGTTTAAAATTTTATCGATCAGAAATTCGCTTTCGATACAAGTGCATCCGTCGAAAAAGCTCGCCGAAGAATTACATGAAACCAACAGCGAAATCTACAAAGATGCGAATCATAAACCGGAACTGGCGATAGCGTTGACCGATTTTAAAGCTCTGTGTGCGTTTAGGCCAACAGAAGAGATTCGCACCTTTATGAAAGAGGTGAGAGAGTTGCGAGCGATTGTTGGGACGGAAGTGGCCGAACAGTTCGTCACCGAGAAGCACATTGACAAACACATGGTGCAAACTTGCTTCACAAGCTTGATGAAGTACCCAGATACTGAGATAGAAAAATTATTGCAACAGTTGCTTAAAAGATTTGAGTGTATAGATGAAACTCAACGCGAACTTTTGTTGGCTCCTTTGATTGAAGATCTGCATTTACAGTTTCCAGGTGACGTGGGTTGTTTGGCAGTTTATTTTTTAAACGTCGTCGAATTGAAACCCTTCGAGGCGATTTATTTGGGTGAAAATATACCGCACGCGTATATTTACGGCGATTGTGTAGAATGTATGGCATGTTCGGATAACGTGGTCAGGGCTGGTTTAACACCTAAATTTAAGGATGTGGATACGCTGTGTAGGATTCTCGATTACAATTCCTTACCTGTACAATCCGTGATATTTCAGCCTGTAATAGAAAATAAATTTTGTTCTGTTTATAAACCACCTGTGTTCGATTTTGCGGTAGTTAAATATGAAATTCCTCCCACGTTTTATTTTGCTTTGAAAGCGCGAAATTCAGCTAGCATCTTAATTGTTGTGGCTGGATATGGAAAATATGGTGAGACTGAGTTGCACAGTGGAACTGTCCTGTTTGTTCCTGCCAACAATAAAGTAGAACTTGAATGTATAAATGAAATGCTGTTGTTCCAGTCAATGGCAAACGTTAATTAGTTTTAACAATTTTAATAAAAGTTATGATAATTTTGCTGGTTTCACTTTCCAAAAATTTTGTTTAGCCATGTAATTGGGGAGGGGGGCAGAAAACAACAATACATGGGATGTAAATTTAAGTTTTTTACACTCTAAGAAATTAAAAAATATTTAATAACTTGGTCATTTCGAAAGTTGCAGAAATTTAACTTTTGATTGTATAATATCCGATACACTGTATCATCAAAATACGTAAGAATACGTCGAAAAAGAATGCCTTTTCCAATATATAATTTTTGGGGTGAAAAAAATTCAAAGGGGTTAATCTACTGTTTTTGCAAAACGCGACTAAAATTTTATAGTGATTTTTTTTCATTGTAGGCGACGTAATTTGGTCTGTAGAGTTCAAATTTTGCATTTTCAGCTGGCGGAAAGCAAGGGAAATGGTTCAAAATCGCCGATATAAGTGAAAATCCAAAAATGGATTTTTGCAACTTGAATGAGCCCGTAAAAGTGTAATTCTCATTCTTAGCCAGAAATAAACTGCGTCAGTCAAATTTTCTCATCAAAATAAGTAAGAATACGTCGAAAAAAAAAATTTATTTTAAAAATTTTCTATTGGAATCATAGTAGTTGAGGATGAAAATAGTTAAAATAAATCCAAAATTTTACGGTTTATTCGAAAATTTGATCACGTCACACAGTGTGGTGAAATGGGGTTTTTGTGGATAAACGGTAGCTGAGCCTTCAATTTCAAGGCAAAAAATCTGGAAAATGCCTTATTATATCCTTAATACATTAGAACAAAAAAATAATTAAAAACTAAAGCCGGAATTTAAAAAAATAATTTTTATTAAAAATTCTGTTTTAAGAGACTTAAAATGCCTTCAACAGATGGCACGAAATTCTTTAATTCTTCAAAAGAAGATAATTAAACTTTAATTATGAATTGTGTTTTTATAAATAAATATTACGAACTCAAAATAGCTTAATATCAAGAATATTGCTTATAGAATAGTATTATCTCAACGAATTTGCTATATTTTAAATATAGCAAATTCCTCTTATTTTATAAAAATATTTAAGTAGGCGCCATCTGTTGATTAAATTAAAAGGGCCCTGAAAAAAGTGCCCCTCTTAAAGCTTGTATGACACAATGCATAATTTTGCATAAAATTTACATGTAAATTGTAACTAACCAATGAAAATGTCTGATGGATACTAATACGGTCTTTCTATTGGTTAGTTACCATTTACATGTAAATTTTATGCAAAATTATGCATCGTGTCACACAGGTTTAATTTTTTATTTTTGAATTCTATTGCTTCTGCATTCTGTTTTTCTTTTGAAATCTTCACAATCAGCCGTTATTCGTCCACTCCTGAACATTAGGCTTCCCCTTTTAGACGCCCCCCCAAGTGGGGGGAGAAGGGGTTTTTGCCCATAACTCACCACGCTGGGCAGACGGGTTGGCGAGTAGTCCGCAGATCAATTTTGGACTTTTAGATCACAGCACATATCCGACGCAACCAGGATTAAAACCGCGGTTTCCCGCTCTCTAGTCTATCCGTGTTTGATTTCCGCCAGACTGCTGGTTGAAACCCTATACTTTTTCAATTTGTTTGCTATTCTTCCTCGATTTAGTTTAAAGGTTTTAACGACACCACGACAATTTTCCATTGTTAAAATAGAACTAAATATATTTTCAACTTAAAAACTTTTAAAATTTTCCTGCTTGTTAATTACACTACACTTCTTACACTACCTATTTTGGTGGTGTAGAAAGTGTAATCCTGGACTGCACCAGTTTTCTTACCAAACAGTTGGCACTACCGACACTTTTTACACCGATTTATACCAAACGCCATATACAGAAAAGTGTACACTAGGGTACACTAGGACTGCTGTACCAAACAAAGCTATTGTACCGCAATCATATGGGCCAATGAGTGCGAGAGAGAGCGTTATTATTTTGGACCCAAAATGGCCGGACGTTGCGGTACTGTATCCATCTAGTGACTGTATAAATTATTGTACCATAATGTCATTCATCTTTCTCTGAATCCAAATTTTGGTGTTCCAACAATTTTACGGCTTCTGGTGATAGTAACGAATTCTTTTTGTGTCGCAATATTCTTAATTTGTTATTTCTGAATTTAAAAATATAATTTTTATTAGAAGATCCTGTTTTGAGAGCCTTAAATGCCGTCAACAGATGGCGCAAAATTTATTTAAAATATTGTACCCTAATTTATCATTCATCTTCTTCTGGATCCGATTTTTTACGATTTAAAGATTCTTTATTGATTTTCAATAAAACAGATTATTGGTCCATTCGACGCATAGCGCCGTTTGGACCAATATTACAAGTATATTTACAATAAGGGGCTCCTGTTGGCACGTATCCCCCAATTACTAAACGTGGAACCTACGCAGAGGTTTTTTGGAAATTCTTGTTTCATCGGTAATGTAAGGGCTCCAATTTTCGTTTGTCTTGTGGCGTCGTTTCGTGTTAAATGGTTGGAAAATTAAGAACAAAAAACCAACTTACAACAATTGGGAGACAAAACAGAATAAAATAACAATAACAATTAAAAGACTAAATAACAATTAAACACTAAATAACAACAAATAAATAACAAGAAAAAAAAAGAAACAACCATAATAATGTATGGAGGAAATGCTTTTGTAGCGCTTTAGCTCGGAATGCTACCGGTTTTCACTCGCGTCATCCCAAGGTTCAGGTATACCCGTCCATTGGAGTGGCTGCTCAAAAGTACATTAGTCAGAAGTAGTCGTATGCGTCTTAAAAGAAGGAAGATTTTGAAATGGAAGTAAGTATTTGCGTCTGGTGTTGTCTTGTGTCATGTGTTTTGTGAGTGTGCTTTTTGGTATTTGCGTTTTATAGAATTTCTCGGATAGACGCGTTATGTTCTAATTCTACTTGTGTATCGTCATGTAGTGTGGTTAGTCTAGTGTACCGGTCCGCTCCTGTGGCGAGTCGGAGGCATTTGTTTTGAAAAACCTGCAAGGGTCGAAGCGTCGAAGTCGTGTCTTAGACACGTTCGCCCAAGCAGGACAAGCGTACGTTATTATCGGTCTCAAGATGACCTTGTATAACGCACGTTTGTTTTCGGAAGTCATAACCTCGCTCTTCATGAGCGAGTAAAGTTTGCGCATTGTTGCATAGGAGAGTTGTCGTCTGTTTTTTAAGTGTGTGTCGAAGTTGAGTCTGGAGTCCATCGTGACTCCCAGATATTTTACGTGTGTTTTTGGTCTATTGACTATTGTCTCCGTCTTATCGGCGTTCAGCCGGATCTTCCATTTGTCGCAGTATTTTTTAATTATGTCAATGTGTATTTGTGTTTGTTTTGTGGCTACCTGCGCGCTGAATGAATGCGCGTAGATAGCCATGTCGTCTGCAAACATTCCCAAATTAGTTTTTGGGAATGATGGGGTGTCGTTTATGTAAATGTTAAAAAGTGTGGGTGCTAGTACGGAGCCTTGGGGAACTCCAACGTGTATGTGCTTTGTTGTGGAGATAGTGTCGTTTACCCTGACTGCAATCGATCTGTCCGTTAAGTATGAAAGTACTAATTTAATTAAGTAATTACTGAATCTGTATTCTAACATTTTATATATCAATCCCTCAATCCAAATTCTGTCGAAGGCTTTTGCGATGTCCAGTAAAGTCATAACTGTTACGTTGTCTTTGTTAAAGTGGTCTATCACGTCCTTCACAATTCGAGTCACTTGCAGGGTCGTGTTAAGGCCCGCCGTGAATCCGAATTGCGAGGGATTAGTGACTTTTAGTTTTTGTATTTCGTCTAATAGTCTAGTAAGTATTATCCTCTCAGTTAGCTTGGCCATCGTGTTCAGTAACGTGATTGGCCTGTAACTGAGAGGAAGGTTGGGGTCTTTGCCTTGTTTGTGTATGGGTATTGTGTGTCCGTGCTTCCAGGCCGTCGGAAAGTATTGGAGCTTCAATATAGCGTTACAAATATAATGAAGCTGCGCAATGGCTTTCCGGGACAGATTTTTGAGAATTTTATTTCTCAAAATGTGTGTTTTGATGTGTGTTTTGATTTTGTCCTGTACCAATTGGTTTAAGTTCGTCATGTCCTGTCTGTGTCGAACGTCCCCGGTTTGTTGCCACAACTTGCGACACCGGTTTCGTTGCGTGATGGTGTTTTGTATGTCCTCTGGGAAGACGTCCCTGGTGTTGTCTTTAGTGTACGTTTTGGAATTCTCAGCCTTAGCCGTGTTTATGTGTTTTGTAAGTGTGTCAATTTCCCTGTCTAGTGTTTCCCTGTCTGTGATGTTATTGTTTATGGTAATGAGGTCGTCAAGCCTTCGACGAAATTTGGACCAATCGGTATTTTTGTAGCTCGTAACCGGTCTGAAGGACTTGTTACGAGTGAAGTTGTTTATGTAAAACTGGACCACGTTGTGGTCCGAAGTCAGAGTATGTTTGACGGTTGGTTTTGATATATTTGTTAAATTCTTACTCAGGACCAGATCGATCGTAGTCGGGGTCGTGTTGTTTGATGGTATAAGTGTATGTGAGTCTGAGTGTAATATGTCGATATATTTTAATGAACAGAATTCGAGTAGTGTGTTGCCGTTTGAATTGGACGTATGGCAGTTCCAGTGGGGGTGCTTGGCGTTAAAATCGCCAGCCAGTACTACCTTAGCATCCAATCCAAACAGCGTGTCTAAGTCGTGATTAGTAAAAGTGTTTAGTGGTCTATTGTAAGCAACAACGAGTGTAGTGTTTTGTTGGAGTTTAATCCCCAAAACTTCCATACTATTACCTGGTGTTATGTTGTGTATACGTCTGTGTGGAATGTCGTTTTTTACCAGAGCTGCCACGCCTCCCGCTCCGTGTCCGCCTCTGTCTTGTCTATGGACGGTGTATCCCTGGACCTTGAGGCATCTATTTTCGGTCAGTTTCGTTTCTGTAATTAAGCAAATATCAATTTTATTTTTGAGCAAATGGTTTTTGAGTTCGTAAATTTTGTTACTTAACCCGTTAGCATTCCATAAATTAATTTTCAACTTAGATGCCATAGGACTCTAAAGTTGAAAAGAAATTTATCGAGGCTCTAAGGCGTTCTGTTTTATTATTACAGCCCTTGAGGAGGTTGCTGTAATCCCTCAGAGCTCGAAGCATTTCCTCCATATTTGTTTGTTGGTTAATTTCTTCGCATAATTTGGCAAATTCCGCGAAAGTGTCTCACATATTGTTGTCGGTTGGTCCCTGTTGTGGCAGTCGTCGGTCTTGATTCCTTTGTTGTTGATGTAGTCGGTGTTTAGTCCTGGGCACTTGCAGCGGCTCCTGTTGTCTTTCTGGTTGTTCCACACGTGCAGCTGTTGAGATTCTTGGAGTACGTAATGGGGGAAAAGCTTGGAATGACGTCGGAGGTGGTGCTTGAGTAAACATCGGTGTTGGTGTTGTGTTCTTGTGCCATGGTGAGGTCGTCGGAAGGGGGGCCGGCACGTAACGCGGTGCGCTAATAGTTTGAGATGAGACCCTGTTTATTTTTTTATCGTTTATTTGATTTATTCTCTTTATGTAAACTTCGCATTTTATGTTATTAGCGGTGTGTTCACCGCCACAGTTTGCACATTTTGGTTTTTGATTTGCTTGTAGTTCACAGATTTTGGTGTCATGGTCTTCTCCACATTTCAGACACTTAAAAGCACGCCTGCAATTTGCAGTTGCGTGTCCCCACAATTGACACCTGTGGCATTGTATGATGCCCTTGTTATTGGTGTGCCTCTCCCACCGAATCCTGGCATCCAATAGCTGCCTTGTTGTTGCATTCAATGCCTTTAACGTCACCTCATTGGAGGTAACTACCAGAAAAGCCGCAGACCTTGTACCTTTCATTTGGTAAACTTTTGTTGCGTTTACTCCCTTCGATTTTAATTCTTCACATATTTCGTTTGTCGTTGCGTCCTGAGTCAGACCCCATAGGACGAAAGCATGCGTCCTTTCGTCCTTTGGAGTGAAAGTGTGGTGCATAAAATTTCTTTTCTCCAATTGCGCCAATAGCAAGGAGTACTCTTTCTTATCATTGACGTATACCGCCACTGAATTGTGACGGTACGCCAATTGAAAACCTTTGGTAGCGTACGCCTTAATAATTTGACGGAACGCCGCCTGTTGACCATCGATACTTGTTTCGATAATAATGGGCGGTGGTTTTACCCTCTTTGCCGCCGTCCCTGTTACGTTATTTTTTTCAGTATTCTCCCGGAAATCGTCTTCTTCTACGATCATTTCCTCTACTTCTTTTTCTTCCGTGATTCGGGTATCCTCGAGCGTGGTTAAAGGCAGAAAACGGTTGCTTACCTGAGTAGCGTTCAAATTTGGTATCGGACGAAACCTTGGCCTTTTCGTAACGATTCTTCCATTATTACCGTATTCACGGATATCGGACGTAATTTCATCACCATTGCCACGTTTCAATGTACCACGATCTTTGTTAATAACGTTCAAATTGACAAAACCATTATTATTTGCCATTTCCTTATTGTTCCCAATCCCCTTCCTTGCTGGAACTAACGTTTTATTTTGTGAGAATCTTTGCCACAGTGCCTCTTCCGCGCTCAACCCGCTGCCATCGTTTTCCTTCGTATTTTTTGGTTCACTTTTTTCTTCTTCTCCCATATTTTTGTTCGAATTCAAAGAAAACTTACGATAGTACTTTGGATTAACGGTTGGTACTTCCTGATAAATGATATTTTTCCACTCGATTGTTATAACTTTATTCTTCTTTTGTTCTTGGGGGAGTCAATAACTTACGAACGGTAATACACGTTATTTATTTAACGGTAATTCTGATGTTTCAACAATTTTTCATTATTCCGGGTTATAAATGACCTCTTAACGTACCTGTTTGAGAACTATAAAGGAGGTCTTTTCTTGAAAGGTCACCTCAAGGGGGACCGACCCGAACTTTATTAGGTCCTAGGACTTATAAAAACAGTCTTTGTTCGGGTGAACTCATGTTTATCGCTTAGGTTATTAATAACTTGACTTGCAACCATCACGCCATCTATCGATAGTTATCTCAGAGCAAAATAATCGTGAACTTTGTGGGATATTATCCCCAAAATAACGAAATTACGACACCCTTAGTTAAAAAATTGGTAATTAAATTAAGTGTTACTTTATATTTATTTACAAAATCATAGATTTAGATAATATCCGACAAAATTCGAGATTTTTTTTGCAATAATTGCATAAAGTGACCATCCGTCCGTCAATACGACGGAACGTCCGTCATTTCAACATGCTGTCCGTCAGACCAAATTGCATTCGGAAATTTCAAAAGAAAATCAACCTTTTTCGCTCCAAAGAGACAAACATTGACAAATGACTTGCAACCTTCACGCCATCTATCGATTGTTATTTTAGAGCTGTTATATAAAATCGCGAATTTTGCAGGATTTTTTCCCGAAATAACGAAAAATTGTTCATATCACTCGGGCGATACGGGTTTTCATCCTTCGGTCGGTTATTCACTCGCCGCTGCGCGGCTCGTCTCATAACCTGTCAACCTCAGGGATGAAAATAGTCCCTTTATCGCCCTAGTGATATAAACTATTACGGCCTCTGGTGATAGTAAAAAATCATATTTAGGTCGCAATATTGTTAATTTTGTTAATTCTGGATCAGAAGATTATCCGATAATCTGATAATCCCTTCGGTAAACATTGGATAAGCCTCAGTAAAAACGCTCCTGTGTTCGCAGCTGAAATTTGGAGGGCAAGTACTAGAGATATCAATGATACTATAAAATTTTTTTCGGTGTGTCTCATGCGTTCTCATACAACTTAAAGTTTAAAAGAAGTTAAAATTTAAAAAAAAATCGAGTTTTTAACAAATTAGGCATTAGACATTAAAAACGTATGTTCCTGAAGTAATATACATTCAATTTTATTTTCAGCAATACACTGGCGGTTTCAGGGGGGAGTAATTGGGTAATTACACCCCCTAAAAATTATTATTTAACTTTTTGTTTTTCATTTTTCAACAAATAAAGATCAATCTATGTTGAAATTTACATTGATAAGGGTAAATTACCCCTCCTAAGCTAGTTAGCTGGGAACGTCCCTGCAGCAATATTAAAACATACGTTGTGTTTTTACAATGATTTAGAAAAATCAGCTATATCGCCATTTTCACGTTTTTCGACTCTTTCTAAAAAGATTTATAAAAAAAATTTGTACTCGTGATTGTTTAAAATGTGCCTAACAAGATTCTATTAATAGATATTCAAAATAAAATATTTTACAAAATGGTGTTTGTCCACCTAAACCACACTGTGCGTCATTCTAACCTTCTCCTCTTACGTTAATTTGCGGTTCTCCAGGAGCGATAATATTATAGACGCGCGGATCTATGCTTCTTTTTTGCAGCGCCTAAGGCGGTAAGGAATATCTCCTGCTGCTGTAAGACTTATGCCTTGTGCGCTAAGAGGCTTTTCGTCGCTTTTTGTAACAACTCTTTCAGAGTAAACTTGGACCAAGGTTGGGGGGTTGCCATATGCAACTCGATGGTTTTTGGGTGAGTAGGAAACAGTACATCTGCCAGATTCTTGCTGAGGTGAGCCCGGATGTGGGGGTTCCTTACCTCAATTTCCCTCTCACAAGCTTGTATGCCTTCTTCCATGGGTTTTCGTTGAGTTTTGCTAGGAAGTCCTCTCAGCAATACGACTTGCACCTCTTTATCTCAGTTCTGAGATCATTTCTGGCTTTTTTTTAGATTGTAGGATCTTTCATGGTTAGGTGTTCCCCATCAAGGTAGATAGATTTACAATCTATAATCTATATACCTTGGTTCCCCATACTGTTCGAGGTTGATCTAATAACTACAATATAATCCGACCACCAGCATGGGGAGCAAAAGGGGCAGCTGCCTCCTCTGGCTCTTGCCTGCTTAAATTTTTTTAGACATTTAATATTTCACCAGCGTAAGTTTTTAAAATTTTCTAAAACTCTGTTTTAAATAATTAAAATTCTTTTATAGTAAACTAGGTGGAAACTGGAAAGCCCGTCCACGGACGGGTAGCTAGCCGGTGGATCTCTATTTTAGCGGTATTAATTAAAAAAAATATCGTTTCCAAACACCAACACTAATAACATAAGCTCAACTGATGAATCTCTCTTTTAATATTCTTTATTAAAAAAAAAAATCCTTAATACTGACGATCTTAATTTTTCGCGTTCAAACGTCTTCGCGTTAAAAAATAATGACGCCCTTGAAAATGATCCTATGGACGCCCATCACCACCAGTATGCGGGTTTATGCACCTTTTCATCTTGGCATGGCCGAATCACATGCAGTAAAAACTATTTCTATCTATCTTCTTCTAGAAGAAGAATATCTATCTAAGGTTAGCAGCAATTTCTCTTTGTCCAGTTTGTGAGGCAACCAACCTTTTTCGACCACTGGCTGGACTACTGCGCTGGTAGTAGGTACCTCCACATTGAAGAATACGTACCTACTCATGGTCGCTCAACGTTTCTCCTTCAAGAATCCTCCAACCAGAGATTTTTTAGGTCTGCGAAGGCAAGATTTACGAGGACCCCCTTCTCTCAATGTTAGAGTGTCACTAACATTGCATGGCCCCAGCTCCGCAGTCCATACTGTCTCAGAAACTGGTTCCCCTGTCTCATCCTAAAGAGGGGAGCATCACCAGGATGACTTTAAATTGAAGCTTCTCCCATCCCAATCGTCACATCTCCTGTCCAGTTCGCTGCATGGTTCAGCAGGTTATTCAAAATTGGCTTAAGAAAACCTGCATTGGGTCGTTAAAGGGGATGTGAACTAAAAAAATGAATTTTTTATAGAAAATAATTCAAAAATATCTAAGAACAAAAGTGAAAATCGCGCATCACTAGCATTAATATTAACAATAATTATAGACGCCTTCAAACCTAGACAGCCAATAGCTCTGACGTCATAAACATAAACGCACTCGGGTAGTAGGTAACTTAGCATAGACGCCCAGAGCAGCATTAGTATGAATTCGTCGACCTATTGGTTATCTCGGCGATTATTTGTAAAAATATTAGCTTTTTCTGCGTGTAACTACCGTGATAACATGAGAAGCAAGGTGTTTATGACGTCACAACTTATTACTTCTCAATTTAAGAACGTTGTATCTTCGAAACGATACATCACAGAGATGTGCGGTTTGAAAATTTGTTCTTAGAATTTTTTGTACTATAACTTTCGTTTTTAGTTCACACCCCCTTTAAGTCCCCTAAACGCAACTCAGACGTAACCCTCACCAACTCCACTCTCCTCGATGATTTAAAGCGCAGGAAAAAAGATGGAGGTTCTACTGGCGTCGTCCTTGAAAATGTTGATAGTTAATGAGGTAACATTAGCTTCTTTTAGAATGTCGTCTGGCCTAATAAGATCGTCTTCTTGCTTCATATTTCCACACGTTAAAAACGATTGTATGATTGGTTCATTTAAATGTAGAAGTGTAGAGATAAAGCAAACTAAAAGTTGAACCAGCGATGATAATGCGCAGATACGAAAATTCATCTGGTCGAGTCCATCTTTGTATTTGAAGAATCTCCCTTAGAAGCGTTTATAAATTCAGAAGTAAATTAAATCACGACGGCAATGGCACGTTCTCAAAAGTTTTTGTTGAACAAAAAGTGCTTGATGGTAAGCAGTGAATTGGTGGAACCAGACCTCGTATGCTAAAATTTTAGTTGAAGGTTTACAAAGACCGAATTATGTTTCTTAAATTGCTGAGAAATGAATGAACAAATCAGAAGTGATAGAGATCGTCTTGTACGCAATTCTTTTGATTATTTTATTGTACCCTTAATAAAAATTGTTTGGATCCGCCACTGGTATTAATTTATTGAAATGTACCAGAATCGGTAGTTGAACTTTGAAATTTTCACTAGGCGGATGTTAATTTTTTGTTTAAATAAAAAATTAATATTTATTTTACATCGTTGTTAAATATGAACTTATTAATAATTACGAATTATAAATTAAAAAACCCAATAGTAAAATTAACACCCAATTATTTGAAAATTAGTATTTAAGTGGATTTAATTAATTACTTAATTTTTTTTTATGTTCATTACTTAGCCGAAATTAGAATACAAATGATAATAAATTTTAATTTGATTTTATCTTATCTCAGTTTTAACCTCGTTAGATTTGTTAATTAATTATTATTTTATCATTTAATGTGTAAAAATTCATTGCGCCTTACGACACAAGCCTATTGAAATAAGTTAAGATTGGCATTGTCCTCCTTCCCTGTTTAATACCAAACAGGATGATAAAATCCTTTTAAAGATCAACAGATAAAAAAAATGTTACGAAATTTTCCAACTGTAATATTTTGTTTGGTGCCCCTAAGGAAGCCTAATCGCTTATCCGGCTCTCTAGACATGCAAAAAATATGTAAACATACATAATATTTATTTAACATCAAAAGATAGCTAATTTTTTAGACTCATACTGTTGAATCTTGTTAGAAAATTCTTTAAAAAAATGAGTAATATTATTGTAAAGTTCTGTTCACACTTTCTCGATGTAGACTATGTCAACAGAGTGGAAATATGGAATTTCCTGCAAATCTAATAAGTATAAGAATACATTGTAGATTCTACACATCAGACAAACGCATATATTTCAAGTAAAATTTTTTTTAGCTACCGGAGTCCACACTATTGATTAACTCAGTATGAATGTCTTTTAAATAGATTGTAATTTTGTCATCATGAAAACAAACAAGTGCACGATCTATTAAAAGGACAAGCCAATAACACGGTTGTATAATGCAAAACACTGATCCACACGTACAATCAAGGTCACTTCGTTGAACCGCCAAGTATGTCAAGGTCAAGAAAGCAATACCACACATGTTTAGGTTGCATAATTAAAATAATTTGTTTTATCTTCTAATTACGATTTTATTGTGTCGTATTAGCTTTACTATTTACAATCTAAAATGATAGATTAGCAAGACCAATTTTAACTTAAAAACAAGACAGCGCTCTTTGGAGCGAATACTGTAATTTTATGGAGAATGAATATTAATTTGTCTAAAATAAATTATTTAAAATAGTTAGAGCTGGCCTTTAGCTTGTAACTTCTTCCTAAGTGATTCGGGCATTTCTGGTGGTGGTGGTCGTGGCATACGCATGGCAACCTAACAAGAAAACAAAATTAAGTTAACACTAATAAAAATTGTTTGGGCAACTGTTTACCTTAAATGCATCATAAATGAACCATTGCAAGGCAGTGAGGGTACCAATCATGACGATCCTGGGCATGAGCCCCTGCCACAATCCCATGAAACCAACCTTCTTTGCAACTTCGGCAGCCGATAAGCCTTTCTCTTGGTTAAGTTTCGACACAAGTGTGTCGGCAGGGTGACTGACTATAGCACAGAAGACACCAGCAATGTAACCGGCCGCAAAGGTGACAATCAACTGTTCTCCTTTACTACATTCAGCACGAGGTTTGGGAACGATGTGTTTGTACAACAATTCAACCGTCTTTTCAAAGCAGGCAAACTTCATCATGGTGTACGGAATCTGCCTCATCCATAGTGGAACAAGACTTTTATAGAAACTCATGATACCTTCTTCCGCCATCATTTTGGGAACAGCTTCTCTCAAAGTGTTGGCAAATCCGGGCGTCGTTTGAATTTTAACTTTTGCTGCTTCCATAGGGGAAAGTGCAATATCGGCAAAGAATTCGGCGCTGGCACTGGCACCCAAGTACAACCACGTCCTGTACAAGTAGGAAGCCTCTTCTCCAATGATATCGGCATACATTACCTAAAAATTCAATCTCAGCAACGTTATGATCATTACACCAACGGGAGCTTTACCTTAAAAACTTCATAAAGACCAAATTTACATAAACCTTGAGCGGAATATCCAAAGAATGTGGGCGCCCACCCCTTGGCAAGACCTCGGGCACCATCCTCCTTCAGAGTGACATTGAAACCGTGAAACACGCCCTTGTATTTTACAGGATCCACTTGAATACGACACTTAACAAGATCGAGCGGTACGATCATGGTGTGTGTAATACCACACGACAAAATACCTGGGTGCAATAATGTTCTTAAGCAACAGAGTAATTTTTCAGTCGACATCCCTTACCTCCTAAACCGCATAATGCGAAATATTTAGGTGACGCAAATTCGCAACTGTCGCCTGGTAGTACAGCAGCCGCAGCTATTGTCCTACCGGCCACTAAAGATTGAACTAATCCAGCTTGAGGGACACTGGGCACCACAACATCTTGACTTGTTTTACTGGTACTAGGAGTTTGACAATTAACACGACCAAACAATGAAGAAAACATTTTTGCTGGATATCACTTAAAGAGTATTCTGAAACAAAAAACCACAAAAATTATAATTCGTAAATTTTCAAAAAATCGATTACACGTTACATAATCACATTTGAGCGTAAATTGCACAGACGCGTTAAGATATAAAATAAAAATTTAAACAAAAACTAAAAAATAAGTTGCTCCAATTACCTAACTATCGCTCTCGTGGCGGCTGTAACAGTGCCCCAATTAATGTTACAAAAAAATTACATAAGTAGGGTCACTCGCCGAAGTCGTGCCAAAAATTGCATGACAGAATTTAGATCGATGCGCTTTCCTAAGAATGCAACATCGTTAGAAAATATTTGACATTTAAAATTTCAATTAGGTTGGAAAATCAAAGCGCTCTTAGAATTTTCAAAAAAAAATTGAGGAAAATTTAAAATTGTCTACTTACTGCGTTGAAATGGCCACGGACCGCTCACGAAAGGGATGAAGGTCAATTTATGACAACCGACATCGGAACGTTTTTAGTGCACTTTTTAGAAGTTACCGGTGGTACCATGGTAGGGGAATGTCGTAGTGACACGAAACAAGAATTTCAGTGAGAAAAGATCAATGTCATTCAATTTGTGCTACAGAAGATGTATTATTTGTACTGTGGAAGTTGTTACGAATTTAGCCTTGAAATTAAAAAAAACCTCCTAAATTAGAGCAAATATAACTTAATATTTTGATTTTGTAAATTGCTTAAGTTTTTTCAAATTATCACCAATCTGTCAGATTTGACATGAGGTCAGGGCCGTAGGTAGACAGGTTTTTCGAAAAACAATTTATGCCCCCTCTCTAGACGTTTGGTTTCATTCGGTGTAGTTCGGATATTATCGTAAAGCTCTGGATGCCATACTTGTTAATAATGAACAAATGAATTTTTTTTGTGATTGTTTTAATTCATATGTCAGTTACATTTTACATTGACTGATTATTATTATTGCAATTTTGTAATGGAGATTCAAGAATCAATCCAATAGGGGTTTATCCTATTTCATACATCTTGGATCCCTCGGCTATATTTGCTCCGAGCAGCATGCGTTACTTCCGAGAAAATTGTTGAACCCCTCTTCGGTTCGCATGGGGGAAACTATGATGACTTTAGAAAGATACGACGCACAGTGGGACAAGAGTTGTTCGAAGTTGGCACTAAATGAAAAAATCAAATTCTGTATTAAGAAACGCTATTATAATTTCCCTAAACTCCACCGCTTAGTGCACCATAAAACTCCAAATTTAAAATTAAATCACCTACAATGTAGGCATGTTTCGATCTTATTGGATCTCATCAGTGTCACTTAGGGTGCGTTCCACTTAAAGCCCACGACGACCACGGTCGTTCGTCAGTCCAATCAAATAACCGGTCTCGATCTTTAGTCCAATCAAAGAACCACGGGACCACGCGGCGGTCGTCGTGGGCGTTAAGTGGAACGCATTCTTAGTTGTGAATCTGGAGAAATAATTAAATTTGATTCAAAACTTGTCTATCGCTGTTAGTTTCTTGGTTATAATTAATTTGATTTTAAATACCTAATGGATACTTATCTTTTATACAACCGTAAAAAAGGTAAGATTTGATTTTAAAATTACCTTCTTCTCAAATTTGCGAATCTGAAATCAAGGATTCCAACTCAGGTATTTTTTTATTTGAGCCCCGAAGTACACTCAATGATGTAGTACTTTGATAGATATGAATTTTTGAAGGCGTAAGAATACTGGATCAAATATTTACAAATTTTCTCTAATGAAAAAAGAAAACAATTTTGATTTTACTTTAGTTTATTAAAAAATAATGCATTTAAATTTTACTCAAGTGCGGGTTCGTTTGGCAAATGAAAAACCCATAAACCGCAAAAATTAGCTCATGTTTACGATGGTGTATGTAAAACTGTTCGACACGCCCCTCCCCCCCACTAAACCTAGTTAAAGAACACAGACCGCTATTAGAATGCTTCAATAAGGTCAAAATTTGCGTAAAAGTGTGAACTTTAAAATCGATTTTTGCCAAACAAATCGATATTTGGTATTATTACTCACCTTAAACACTTAATTTTTATTTTAATAACTCATAGTAATTAAATAAAGATGTCTTACATACACTGTAATTATCGTTGTGTAGCAATCCGCCCCTGTTATTTTTAATTAAAAATATAAAGTGGTGTTCATAAAAAAGCAATATTTACAAGTTTTGTTCACCCTGTTCATTAATCTTCAAAGTAGCGACCAATAATAGAGGTAATTTTAATGAAACAATCAATGCTAAAAATACAGAAATATTTTAAGCAAATGAGCACAATATTAAAACTAGAAAAAAAAAACCAATATTTCACTAAAAAAACTTTTAATTCCGACTAAGAAATTACAATTCATAACAGTCAAAAATAAAACTTAAATTAATACAGCTTATAAACCATTCGTAATGTCTATGTACAAAAATATCTACTTCAAGAAACTTTTGAAATATACAACACAATTTTATTTTGTTCTTTTAGCAAAAGGACTCGACTTTTTTCCTGATTTCTTATTTACATTAAACTTAGCCTTTCCTACTTTCGAATTAACTTTCTGTTTTTTAGGGGATTTGTTTTCAACCTCCTTTTTAACCTTTTTAGCCGGACTTTCTACAACAATCTCCTTAACAACAAACTTTTTTTTATTTTGCTTCGGCGACGTGGCATTGCTATTTTGTTTTGTTAAAACAGCTTTTTTGTTTTGATTTCTCACTTCCACAATTTTATCTTGTTTAGGAACCTGAACATTCTCTTTTACAGTAGGCATTTCAGTTTTTTTCTGCTGTAAAAAATAAAATGGCATTAATTAAAATCATCAACTAAAATTTAGAAATTACTCTTACCTTCTTTGTTAATTTTGTAGTCTTCTGTTCAGATGCCTTTTCAACTACAGCTTCCTTTTTTGTTTCCACAACTTCCTGTTTGCCTTTCTTGTTAATACCTTGAGGAACTTCCACTAAGATTGGGATCACTTCCATTTCGTTCTCTTTTTTACCTTTCTGGTTTTTCTTTGTTTTTTGTCCAGATGGCTTTGCAACCACAGTTTCCTTTTTCGTTTCCAAAACTTCCTGCTTGCCTTTTTTGCCAAAACCTTGGGGAACTTCCACTAGGGTCGGAATCACTTCCATTTCACTCTTCTTTTTACTTTTTTTGTTTTTCTTGGTCTCCTGTCCAGATGACTTTGCAACTACAGTTTCCTTTTTCGTTTCCAAAACCACCTGCTTGCCTTTCTTGCCAAAACCTTGAGGAACTTCCACTAGAGTTGGAATCACTTCCTCTTCGATCTCCTTTTTATTTATTGTTTTTTCCTTCTTAACTTGAGGTTTGCCAGTTTTACCAGCCGCTTGTTGTTTATTTTGAAGATTGGCATTGCCGTTCATCTTTCCAGCTTTAGTATTTTTGTTTTCCTTTTTATTATTACCCTTTCCTTGTTGGTGTAAATTCAATGGCTTATTTTTTCCTGCCTTTTTCTCGGCGAAATTTGCAATTATTTCTTCAGATCCCGATTCATCTGACTCTTCATCAGACTCATCAAAGTTTGGATGGTCAAAATCGGATTCATCAGAATCTTCCAAATCTAAATCACCCTCACTTTCTTCATCTTCCTCCTCTTCAACTTTCTTATTTTCTTGCTTGTTTTTCTTGTTATCCTTACGCTCTTTAGCTAATTTGACCTGTTCCTGCTGATAAAAGTTGAGATAGTTTTCTTCTGCTTCTTCCAAGTTAGAATCTTCACTTTCTTCCTCCGCTTCTACATCTTTATCTTTCTTAACTTTTTTCTTAACCTGTTTCTCCTTTTCAACAACTTTAGGTTTTTCTTCGCCTTCAGACTCACTTTGTTGGTCGTCAAACTCAAGCTCGTCGTCCTCGAAATCATTTTCGCGTTGTCTTTTTTTATCTTTAACTATAATTTCTCCGGACGGTAAAACGGTAACATTTCTGTTTGCAAACGTGGTTAATTCACCACTGACTGCCTTAAACTCTTTAGGACGTTTTGCTTTAATCACGGGTACTTTCACAGATTGCTTCGACCCTATAAAATAAAAAATAAATTAATAAAAATAAAGCAAATTTTGTAAAATCTTGTAATTGATGAACTTTGCCGTACACACAGAAAAATAATCTAAAAAAATTTGCTTTTACTGTTAGTACCATTGATGGTTCCATGATTTCCATTAGGACAAGAAAAGGTTGGACTAGTATTTGAAACATTGCAGCAATTCCTCCTAATCGCAACTATCTAGTAAATATAAACTCTAGCCTTTTTTATTGCATGGTACAAGTTTACTTTATAAATTTTTAAAAGTTTCTTACGGACAATTGGACCCTTATATATTTCTTTCCGCAATATTCTTCGAACAGTTTCGGTTGAAATGGGTTTATTGATATGAGTTGAAATCTCTAAAGTTACTTGAGGGGCACTTTTTGTAGGATCAGCTGTAATTATTTTTACAATATGATCTTTGTCTTCCGGTTTGAGAATATTTTTTCTTCCTCGCCCAGCTTTATTTTGAAGATCACCTTCTTTTTTGAATTTCCTTATTATGGAATGCACTGTAGAACGTGCTCTACCGATAATTTCACCAATTTTGCGGTAAGATTTTCCCTGACAAACTAATTCTAATATTAATTTTCGTTCATCAAGTGTTGTTTCATATCCTTTGAAAACCATTTTTACAAAAAAGTTATTAAAACAATGATTGCACTGTTACAACTTATTAAATGAACGAATACAACTGCGTTGTTTTTATTATTAATCCTCAAGTGCCCAAGATTGCTATGATCAGCAAATTGTGTTGTGCATGCAAAAGCTGCTGTGTGCAAATATGAGTTTCTTTTTTTGTTATAAGAAATCTGATTCATTTGAATCGCTTACTGCAGAAAAAGGACATGACATTTTTATAAATATTTAAAAGTAAAAACCCTTCCAATTTCTTTTGAAAAAAAAACACGATTATTATTTTCCATTTATAGGATTTCAGTGGACAGTAAAAGTTTAAACTTATTGTAAAATAAAGGGCGTCAGGCGAATTTTCTCATCAAAATACATAATACGTCGTAAAAGCAATGGATTTTTTTAATTGAATTTTTAGGGTGAAAAAAATTCTATCGTTTTTGTACAATCCGACCAAAATTTCCAAATCGTTTTAAACGTTATATATTATAATTATAACGCATGTACATACATTTTAAATTTGCTCATATTTTTGCCACAATTTTATGCAGCTAAAAATAATTTTCTGTATGCAGCGTGTGCAATTTTTTATGACAAATATATTACGCGCGATTGCATATTAATAGGGCCCGGATTTGTAAGCACTAAAAAACTTGAAAATATGCAGGCAAATATGCTCTAAAAACTTCAAAATATGCGCTAAAAAATTTTATTGTGCTGCAAAATGCTGAATTGCAATTGGTCCAAATAATGGATGAACTACTTTTGCTAGATAAATTCAATTATTAATGAAATAATATTTTGATAATAATAAAATATTAATTTATTTTTTATTCTTTACAATTCCCACTAATGTTACAAACAAGAATTTTTTCTAAATTTTTGGGTGTCAATTGGCGCCTGTTGTCAGTTAAACTTTGCCTGTATAGGGGCGAAGGGGGCAGGTCCGGACAGCTTTTTTCAAACTGCAATATATTCATTCATTTTTGTTGACATAGAGATTTGCAAAAATTATAGTGGGTTAGCTATGTTTACTTAATATTTTTCTATTAAATCTAAATAAAAATAGTAAATCATTTTTCGGAAAAATTTTATTTAGCAAAATTTTGAAATTGTCCAGAACTGCCCCATGATGGGGCAGTTTCGAAGAAGTTTAATTTTGTCGTCACCGTGTAATTGCATCGTCACCCCCATTTCCTGAATTACTGGCATTGTCGTTCAGACTCTTTTTAGCTTTGACGACACTATCGAACAGAGTAGTTTGCAACCGTTGCAAAAACAAAAAATTATACTATTTGATTTGCTAAATATATGCTAACATAAGCAAATATGTATTTATAGGCAACAAACCACCAAATATGCACTTAAACTCAAAATATGCATTTATAAGCAAAATAAAAACAACCTAAAACGATCCAGAAAGGTGCAAAACATGCTCCCCTTTTAAAATTTTTCACGAGCCTGTACGCAAAAAAAACAGGCAAATGCCTACAAATCCGGACCCTACATATTAATGTCCAAACCAGTGTTGCCAACTCTTAAATTTACAAAGTCTTTTAGTAACAATAATCAGTGCCAGACTTTCGCCAGTTTTTACAAATCGTCACATTTTCCGTCAGATATTTTTTAATTTAGAATTAAAATATTATTAAAATATTATAGAAATATTTTTGAAGTTAGAATTTTCGTTAACTGCTAAATGGTAGCTTTTCACCGCTAAAGCAAGTTCCAATAAGTCATATCTATCGGGAAAACCCTTGGAAAACCGCTAAATTGGCAGCACTGATCCAAACTGGGCGGACTCAAACGGAAAAATGTCTACTCTCTACGAGATGCAATGTAGCAATACATTGCAGTTTTACAATAAATAGGAAATAACCTGTATATAGAAGTAAGGGTAAAAATTTAGTTGATATGGAACTACTAAGCAATAGCCACTTCCAACAACAAAAGCAAAGTAAAATTTTTCAGAATGTTGCAACAGTAGATTTCAATTTTACTACAAAGTACTACAATTTATTGTAACAGAGTACTATAATTTGTAGTTGGATAAGGATCAGTATAAATTTGTAATGATTTTCCATTAAAGTTTTGTAGACAAACTTTGTTACTACAAAGTCAAAATAATGACTAGTAATTGTACTACTAATTACTATAATTTGTAGAAATATTTCCTACAAATTGTGAATTTCCACAATTTATAGTAATTTGTACTACAATCAAATTACTTCAAATTTTCTCAATAAATATAAAGCCCGTATGACACGATGCATAATTTTACTTAAAATTTACATGTAAATAGTAGCTAACCAATGAGAAACGTCTGATGGCTACTAAGGGTGCGTTCCACTTAAAGCCCACGACGACGACGGTCGTTCGTCAGTCCAATCAAATAACCGGTCTCGATCTTTAGTCCAATCAAAAAACTACGGGACCACGCTGCGGTCGTCGTGGGCTTTAAGTGGAACGCACCCTAATACGCTCTTTCTATTGGTTAGGTAGCATTTACATGCAAATTTTGTGTAAAATTATGCATAGTGTCATACAGGCTTAAAGCATTAATTCTGTTGCTTAATGGTAAAAGGGCCAATGTACATTTCTGTAACTTTTGGAAATCCTTATAACTAGAGGTGAGATTTTTAGGTCGTATAAAATCAAAAAAAGGTCCTATAAAAGTACTAAAAAAAAAGATTTTATACCTAAGCATTAGATACCCACTGAAAATTTGTCATTTTTCTTAGGTTGGCACATATGGTAAGCTGCCACCACCGAGCAACAAATTCAAAAAAACAATAAAAAAATTTTAATTTAGGTTAGGGGCGTCGTAAGGGCGAGATTTTTTTTCTATTTAAACTGAAAATTAAAAGAAAGTTTCCAAAATGCTAAAATAAGTCGTAAAAATAAAAAAAATGCAAAAAAAGGTAAAAATAAATAGGGCTTAAATAACGTAGCTTTTTATGAAACTAATTTTGGTACCAATAAAATAAAAATTGGATGTAAAATAAAAAAAAAAGTAAAAACCTAAAAATCGCATCTCTACTTATAACTATAATTTAAGTATTGTTCATGAACTTTTGTATAGTTATAGAAATTGTCAAGAAGATGATAATTTTATAGCGATTTTATAAAACCCCGTTCACACTAAATGATTTATCATGTGACTTCTCATATGCGAGATTTTTTTACGTTCACACTATATGATTTTTGATAATATTGAAGTTATGGCTTTTATGATTGGCTGTTGTGATGGTATGATTTTAGCCCTGACTTTTCTTATGACCAAGTCATATGAGAAATCATGTAGTGGGAACTAGATCCTAGCTAAGAATTTCCAAAAGTTACAAAAACGTACATTGGCCCTTTTAGCATTCAGCCACAGAATTATCCCGGCAAGTTTTATAAGGTTTTCTTTCCGTGCGAAGGGGGGGGGGGTTAAGATTTATAAAAATTAGGGCTTCCCGTATTAAACCAAAAAAACTGTATATTAATGTCAGCAGAGTAACTAAAGCGTGGCAAAAATGGCGTAAGGCAAGGGTCCACAAATTGAGACTCAAAATTAGCTAAGGGCTTAGCTGCCCTAAAAATTAGAAATGACACTTTAAAATTAAGTATTATGTAGTTTATAGTCATGAAAAAATCTTGTCCCAATCTGGAGGATATTCTTAAAAGTAAACAATCGGAAAACCGGGGGGTCTGGAATACCCTCCAGCCATTATAAGAAAAGATGTGTTCTCTAGAATTAAATTTGGGGCTTTATCAATTTTTCAAGTTCCATATGCTGGAGGGTATTAAAATTCAAAAAACTATATTTTTAATGGCTAGAAATGCTTACAAATTAAACTTACAAACAATTTTTTACTCTTGTTCTTTAATTACCTTTACATAACGTACTATGTCTTGCTTTTTACAGTTAGCGTTATCGTATACGTATAATGGCTAAACGCTCCCACTAGTCGCGCTCTATCTTAAGAACGGTTAATTGTACAAAATATTCCTTAAGACCTAATTTGTAGAGAATTTTATGCTCTACAACTTTTCTAATAGCTCAAAATGTCATTTAAAGCATAGAAACCGAGATATTTAGTAAAAACCAATTTTCGCGATCTTTGACCTTCGTATATTTTGTGATGCGGTCACGAGATTTTATGAGACAACTTATAGAATGACATAATAAAGGTTTACGCAAATTTTCAGCTTATTTGCTTTCATTTCGAAGTCAACCCAGGTAACACACGATATTGCCCCAGTGTTGCCGGTATTGCCCCAATGTTGTGTGTTACCTGGGAAATGCTTATTTGTCTAGGATATTAAGTTATAATATTAATTACATGGTTGTTTAGTGCAGAAAGGTAACAACTCTCGAAGTTAGTTTCTTTCTGCAATAAACGACGGCAAGCGCCTATGAATTTCAAGCAATACAGTGTGTCGTACTTGGACCGTTTTTGCACCAAACGATGGGTCTTTACATATAATACAATAAACCAATTCTAACTAAAAATGACCAAAAATGTTACATAGTCCCTTTCTGAAATAAACGATTCAATTACATTTGTGTCGTTATCAATTTTAAAAAGTTTTCTCGTTACTTCCTTGTGCTGGGAGGTATTCCATACCCCCCAGACCCCCCGGTTTCACGGCCGTTTTTTTACATTTTGGCAGAGAGGGTCCAGACACTTGAGAAAATAGAAACCATTTTTGAAATTTATATTAAATGTTAAGCATATACTGGCAGGCTAGGAAGCGGAAAACCGCAGTTCTATTCCTAGTCGCGCCACATACACTGCTGGGAAATTGGAAGTACTAGTACAATGGGCCCGGTTTAGAAGCCTAAGTGCGTGCAAGCTTGTCCTGCCCTCCACAATAAAATCCAAAAATCCAATCTCATTGAAAAATTAGACAAAATTAAGTGCCGGTTTTATCACCTCTTGTTAAGTGGTTGTTAACGCTTAACTAGTAGTCAACAACCGGTTTTCTTTTGTCAAAAAATGGTTGTCGACTATTAGTTAAGTGTTAACAATCATTTTGTAATACCAGCTCTAAGTATTGTGTAATTTATTTTTCTTATAAATGTTTTTAATGTTTTTTTTTAGTACCCTTTGTTTATTTTTTAACTGTGACAATGCTGATGCAACGATGCATAATATTTTTACCGCCGGCAGGCCAAGCACTGGAGATCCGTAGAATCTCGAAGCGCTTGTATTTTTATAAAAATTTAGGTTGCAGGTAGCTCCAAGGGACCCGAAAATACAAATTTTACGATTGAAACCTCGATGTTTTCTGAAAGAGTATATTTTAAATAAGAGAATAAAGGGAGACGCAATGCCCTAAGTGCACCTGTTTTTTCAAAAATCGAATTTAAAAACTTCGATTTCACAGTAAATTTTAAGCAAAGTCGCTCGGGATTGGTGAATCAATTCATTCTATTGACAGTCCGTGCACTTTCAACTGGTCTTAGCTTTGCGCAGAGCGGGGATAACCGGAGCGACACTTGCATTGGGATGCAGCAACAGTGCACTCCAAACGAAAATCATGGTTTTCAACCCTAAATGAGCTGAAAAAATGGCTTAAAGCGCCCGAGCGCAGCGAGGGGTGCTTTAAGTCGATTTTTCTTTGCACAACTACCCTGCGTTAAAAATCCACTCTCACGAGTTTCACCCCTCAAAGATCCACCATTTCCTTAATCCACGGGCCTAGAGATATTTTTAAATTAGTTGTCGTTTTCATCAAAATGGCCCGGAGCGCGCGAAGGGTGCGTAGGGTCAATTTCGATGAAAACCACCATCGCAAGAGTAGGATCCACGCAAAAAAGTAACTACCGTTCGTTAAATTTAAGCAACCCTTTTCTGAAGTAATTTTTGTTCTAAAAAAGGAGAACGCATTCCTACCATAGCGTAAGAGTTACTGACAAATTTGTCAACAGCTACACTCTTATGTATAGGAACGCACGTACCGTCAACACAATGCCTTGATTTGGCATTGACGCCAATCACGAGCGATTTACCTTCGAAAATCAAGCTTTTTTAAATTCGATTTTTGAAAAAACAGGTGCATTTAAGGCATTGCGTCTCCGTTAATTCTCTTATTTAAAATATACTCTTTCAGAAAACATCGAGGTTTCAATCGTAAAATTTGTATTTTCGGGTCCCTTGTAGCTACCTTTCCCAAAATTTACATGTAAATTTTATGCATTGTGTTATTAGGTTTTAAAAATAATTTTTCCCATAATCAAAAAATTACCTATTATATTATTAGTAGTATACTGCAAGTAAAAGCCAAGTTCATAAATAAAAAAAGGGGTAAGTCACAGTAAAAAATGGCATACAAAAAAGTCCAAAATTCCAGTGACTTACCCCTAGAGTAAAAAAATCAAAAATAACTTACTTAACGTTAAATAAAGAGGAATCCTTATACTCTTGTTAGTTTTGATGCCCAAACTACGAACATTATTACATCCACCTGGAAAATGTTCATCCAAAGCATCGGAGATGGCTATCACGTTTTCGGCAACTTCATCAGCAGTCATTTTCGTATTCCCCACTTCAACACTGAAGGAATCACTTTTGAAATGAATTTGAAGAATAGTTTTACGCAGCTGATTTTCAAAGTGAGTTTTTAAATTGTTCGCTTTCAAATTAATAGCAGCAGGCATCTTGCGTTTTGCGTAAAATATCTTTCCTAAACGAGCAGCAACATAACCGTGCACCGCTCCTTCAACCAAGAAGAAATCGTAGAGACTTGCCAACTTACGTTTAAGTTCAAACTGATTTCCATACTCGTTTTTAAACTGATGGTAAGGCATAATGCACTTCACGTTGGTAATCTCATGCTTTTTCAAAAGTTTTTCATAATATTCAATTGTGTTGTCGTAGTCCTTAGGGTCTTCCCTATCCTGAACGATTAAACAAATTTCAGCATCGCTTTTCAAAAGTGAGTGTGGCAAATTCATGTGGATTTGTCGTGATGGTGTCTTAGGAACTTTGATCGCCGTTATTTGTAGAAAGATATTCTCGCCGTCTTCGAACAACGTGGGCTCTTGACCGGAGGTTTTTTCTACCAATTTAAACAATGCGCTTACCCCGGATTTCATTTGTTCTTCGTCGAACAGATTATTTTTGGGGTTAGCGAGCAAACATTTAACAGGTTTATCGTCGTTCTCAACCAATTTAAAGTCGGGTTTTCGCTTACTATCATGTAACAATGCATCGATACCGATTTTCTTCAAGATTGGTACCAAATTGGTCGTCTTTATCGCCTTCTTTGTAGTAAGCTTTTTCTTCGTAATTTTACTTTCCTTCCCTAAAGGTTTGGACAGTTTTCCAACGTTTTGTTTTACTTTACCCATTTTTAAATTTGAAAATTCACCACAAAAACTATCACACGTGAGACTTCCAGGTTATGTTCGAAAATGTCAAATATTTATTAGCGCTCAGCCAACTCATTGTAGTTGGTACACCCGCTTACCGCTAGAGTACGCTACCAACAAAATAAAATTTATTTTGAAAATTTGAATATTCCTAAAAAAATGTTTTAGATGAAAGTTGTAACTTGTAATCACTATTTTTAGTCGAGAATGTAATGAAAAGGTGAAAATAAAAACGGTCCGCAGCATCATGACACATGTCAGTCAGACTTCAAAATTATTTGACAATTATTTCTTATTTAATTTTCGAGTTTTTACCTAAATTGTTTTGACCGTTGCAATCTCCAAACTAAATTTATCTAATACCATAGTAAAGAGTATTCCATAAAAGTATTATATAAAAATTTATCTAATTTGAAGCTGCGAGTCTCCAAGCCGGGAAAAGAATGAAACGAAATTCCAATTCTAATGATATGGGAGAGCCTAAAAAAAAGATGATGAAGAGCAGAGTGAAGAGCGGAATGAAGTTAACTTTAGATGACGAAGATCTTCGGTGCGCCATATGTTCAGAATTATTTATAAAAGCCGTAACTCTTTCGTGTTCCCATACTTTTTGTAAACATTGTATCGATAATTGGCGTAGCAATCACACCAGCTGTCCAATCTGTAGAACCGAAATTAATGGCGTTTCTCCGACTCTGGTCATAGACAATTTAGTTGGGAAGATAATTGATAATAGTAGCCAGAAGATCAAAAGGCTACGTGCTGAAATGGTAGAAGAGAGAGCTCTTATAGAAGAGGAAGTAGAAGAGGAGATGGCAGAAGACCAGCGGCGGCTGGATTGGAATATAATATGGATGGAATATAATATGGATGATAATAATAATAATAACATTTTGGTTTAATATCATCACAATAATAAAAGGCCAAAACGCTGCTACTGCAGCCTCTGCGTGTCATTTTTTTAGAACATGCGACGCACCCTGATTGGTCGTTATTAAAAATTCGTCAAAGAACCTAATTGGTCTAACTTTTTACCTACCCAAATCACTTCCCTTGGGACTGAGTTGCACACCAAATTAGTTTCATCTGACATAATATTACCTTCGTATAAAACTTAAACCATTTAAAGTTATAGACACGCCTTTACCTTACTTTCCCACGTAGCACACAGTGTTAGCCCAATATTAGGGCAATATTGCGCCGATATAGAATGTTGGCGTAATATTGTAAGATTCAGCCAATATTGGGGCAATATAGCAAATCACAATACTAATAGTTAATAGACAATACTAATGGTTACACCAACGATCTATTATTAGTAATATAAGATTGATGGATTATACCATCAAGGAAAGAGTTAAATCCCCTTTACATATATGGCCTTGAAAAATCCGCAGAACGAGCTATGTCGGAAGAGGAGCAGAAGTGCGATACCGGAAACCAAGCTATGTCTTGTGATGATGAAAGATGGTCTCAGAAAAAAGATCAAAAGAGTGGTCGGTCGTTTTTGAGTGCGCATGCTTACCAACAAAATGGGCACAGTTTGTTTTGTTTCATTGACAGACTAAAATATTTAGCTAACGAAAACAGATATTTCGAGCAGATGACGATTTATTTCAAGTGCCTCTTTGCGTTAGCAAACAAAACAAAGCTAGCGGTGGCCATTTTTATTATAAACATGAGCAGTGAAAAACGATCACTTTTTTTATATCTAGTTATTAATTTGATTCCTCTTTTCATAATAGCATAACATCGTAACTTCTATTTATTTTTTTATTTTATTTTTTATTTATTTATTATTACATTTACGGATAAACCATTTTACAACTTTATCATACATTAAATTATACAACGAAACAACTTCAAATCCGTGAACATCTCACAGGTATATAAACACGACATCTAACAACGACTCATTGAATACTGCAATACGGGATAAACCCGCTAAACAATAAAGGCCAAACCGAATTACAAGTCAGCAGTTCTACCAACTAAACGTCATAGTAGGATGATAGTTTAAGAGGGGCATTTTTTTCAGGGCCCTTTTAATTAAATCAACAGATGGCGCCTACTTAAATATTTTTATAAAATAAGAGGAATTTGCTATATTTAAAATATAGCAAATTCGTTGAGATAATACTATTCTATAAACAATATTCTTGATCTTAAGCTATTTTGAGTTTGTATTGAGTATGTCAAAACACACTCACTTACAAAAAAAGATAATTAAACTTTAATTATGAATTGTGATTTTATAAATAAATATTACGAACTCAAAATAGCTTAAGATCAAGAATATTGTTTATAGAATAGTATTATCTCAACGAATTTGCTATATTTTAAATATAGCAAATTCCTCTTATTTTATAAAAATATTTAAGTAGGCGCCATCTGTTGATTAAATTAAAAGAACCCTGAAAAAAATGCCCCTCTTAACGTGTAATCCTAAACACGGCACAGATAAATTTGGGAGCAATCGGGATTCGAACCTATTATGATGACGGACGAGACGGGATATCCCGCGCAATATTGTTTTTGTCCCGCGGGATATTTTGAATATTTAGTCCTGCGCGAGATATTTTGTCAACTCAGTCCCGCGCGGGACGAGATCCCGCAGTCCCGCATTTGATTTATTTTATACAACGCAGCCCGAATGAATTTTTTTGATTTTTTGTTACTGTTGGGACTGAGTTGATAAAATGTCCCACGCGGGACTAAATATTCAAAATATCCTTAGAGACAAAAAAAATATCCCGCGGGATATCCTGTCCCGTCCCGCATTCATCTCTTAGGGAGTGGAGCTAAAAATTCTATAGCTCCACTCCCTAACCACTACACCAAACTACTTCTACTGGTCTACTTCTAGTTCTCTACTTCTGGTCCTCTCCTAACATAGCTTAGTCAGTTTACATAATAAAGATTTAGTTAATCCATTCGTGTGCGTCAGTGATAGACATACAACTGATAAGATCTTTTTCTTGGTATGCTGCACCGTTTGTATCGCAGACTGATGACATATTACACCATATAACCAATATTACACCTCAATTTGTCAACTACGTTAATTAAAATTCATCGATTTTTTTTGTTAGAAAAACCGCTTAGAAACCAGCAGCTTTTTACTTGTTGGCAACCAAAGAATCATAAAACTATTAAATAACAGTTGAAAACTAAAAGAAGCATTTCCTACCCCGAGAACAACTCACAACCGCTCACCCACTGACCACAAATTTATTTAAAAAAAAGAGCACAGTTTAACAAATAACCTAAGCGGTTAGCTATGATAGGTTTCGAAAGTAAGAGCTTAGGTTATTTGTTATTTTATGTAGTTGTTTAAAGTAAATTTGTGGTCAGTGAATGAGTAGAGATTCAAAAATTCTAACTATAAAACTTACATTTAATGTCTCACTGTATGAAAAATTAAGAGGTGACCTAATTCAACGAGCTAAGAACCGGACTCTAGGTTAGAAGCCCTAGGTTCGATCCCCAATTCGGCTACAAAAATTATCCGACTTCATTATGATTCTCTCCTCTCGAAAGGCAATGGCAAACCACCGAGAGTAATTTGCCAAAAAAGCCATTTAATAATAACATATTAAATTGATCACGACGCTTCTGTCAAGGTCAAGAAGTAAAACGAAGAAGGAGATGAAAAATTAGTGAAAAATGCCTGCGACAGCTTTTTCCAAAAACTATATATCGAGTAGTAAAATCAACAATTTTTGCTATTAACAAGTAAAATAAAATCTTGGTAGGTAGGTACCTACAGTTTAAATAAGAAGTCTCGAATTCTCACATAATATGTATATAATAGAGATGAATGCGGGACCGGATGGAATATCCCGCAAGATATTTTTTTGTCCCGCAGGATATTTAAAATACTTTATCCTGCTCGGGACATCTTGTCAACTCAGTCCCGCCCAGGACGGAATCCCGCAGTCCCGCATTTGATTTAATTTATACAATGCAGCCCGAATGAACTTTTCTGATTTTTTTGTCAGAGTAAATGTATGGAAGGGATTCAATAAGTTAAATTATGAAATAGAAAGGGAAAAAATCCCATCCAGGGCGAGACTGCACTGACATCTCGTCCCGCGCGAGACTGAATTGAAAAAATGTCCCGCGCAGGACTAAATATCCTAAATATCCCCCGGGACAAAAAAGTATCCCGTCCCGCATTCATCTCTAGTGTATAATACTACACCATTTCAAGTTTCAATTCAGAAAGCATCAAGTGTAAATCAGATTGACTATAGTACTTTCGGTCTCACGACCACCTTTCCGTTTAATTAACTCTGAGACACCGTCTGAAGTTCAACTTTAACTCTTTTGGATAGCTCTGTGGTGCTGCTTGGTATTCTTTCTGAATTAAAAGTTGAAATAATGTAGTTTTTTGCCGCCCTTTAGCCTCAGCGTAGCTAGGGGGGCCTAGACGAAGTTTTCTTTAATAAATATATCTTCGAGTACCGGATATTGCCCTAGAACCAGAGCATATAAAAGTATAAGTAAAGACAGTGTTTAAAAATTAGCAAAAAGTTTTAGTTCATTCGCAGTACGCTAGAGGGCTACATTTGTTGTTCGTGAATTCTAACCTTAGACCATTTAAACTCAAGGTATATAGATTACAAGGTATGGTATGATCTACACTTGAACGAAAACTCGTCTTATTCTGCGCATTGAAAAAATGGCCGCCAGATGATACTTGCTTTGACGTTTCTTATTGTTTATTTTAGGATTTTTGTTATTTTAGGTAAATTATGAAATGTAAAAATGTATAATTTATAAATTAAAATCAAAAATCTATTTGAATTTTTATAATATTATTTGAATTCGTAATTGACGTTTCCAAGGCAGTCGCATTTGGCCGCCATATTGAATTATTAAACGTCACAACATGCGCAAGATCATACCTTGTAATCCTATATACCTTGATTTAAACTTATAGACAAGCCTTTTCCTATCTCTCCTTGAATAGAAACTGAAGCAAACATGTCTGACGTCACTGGTGGGGTTGTATCGACATTTATATTAACGATATACTAAAATAAACTATTTTCTTTATTTTTAGTTGGTATTTACAGGTATATCTTAGCATTTACCCCACCAGTGAACATAAGTGACGTCACTGGTGGGGTAAATGCTAAAATATACCTAAGATTCTAGGTAGATTCTAACCTTAGACCATTTAAACTTATAGACACGCCTTGATTTTCAAGCAGTGAAGCAAACAAAAATGACGTCACTGGTGGGGTAAACCATCGATCTTTTATTTAACTAGATGGTGAACGCAGGTAGAAATTGTGAAGCCTGTCATAAGGTCTATTTTAGCGTGACGTGATTTTTGTTTGTTTACCTAGTCCCTGGATCTGATTGGTTCTCTCAAGGTTGCTTATGTTTACGTGGTCCCTGAATGTCAAATTTAAATTTTCTAACCTAAATGGTTTAAAGCGCTGTTATACACGTTGATCTTATAATACACTTTTAATTTTAATTTAAAAGTAATTTTAAATTTTAGTTGGTAATATACTTGGTTAATTGTCTGTTAAATTAATGATGGATTATTTTTGTAAGTATTATTTTATTTTAACTTGCTTTTTATTACGATCGAAAATTATCATGGGTAAATTTTGTGTAGCGTGTGGAATTAGATACCGAAAAGGAATAAATCGTTCGTTTCATAAAATTCCTAGCGATGCTTCAAGAAATGAATGGCTTCAAGTTTTATCGGGCATGGAAGTAAATATTGCAACCATCACAGATCACCATCATGTTTGTTCGGACCATTTCGAAGAGAATAGTTTTATTGTTTCAGGAAATAGAAAAATGTTAAAGCCCAATGTAGTGCCTATTGCAGAAGTGAAAAACGAAAGCGGCCAAGAAAGTTTTGTACCAGACGTAAAATCTACTCCACGAAAAAGAAAACGATCGGATGATTCTGACAATTCTACAGTTACTGCTGCATATACTGTAAATGATCGTGAAATGAAGAGATCGAATAACTTGGATGATACTTCATTTGATACGATAACTGCTTCTAGTTCTGCAACGCTTACTGCAGATGAACTTGAAATTTCATTCGACACAATAACAGCTTCGAGTATAGAAACAGAGACTGCAGATGAATCCGAAGAAGAATCTTTGACAGTTTCTACTTCAAGTACTTCAACTGCAAGTGAGGATGAATCAAATCAAATTAGAAAATCATCGAGACGACCAATACATGATACCACACGTGGCTTAAGGAAAACTATAGTTCGTTTAAAGCAGAAAGTTAAGGTTCTTCAGCAGAGCAAAAGAAGATTGGTAAAGAAGGCTAATAATTTAAATTCTTTGTTAAATGAATTAAAGTCAAAACAGTTACTAACGGAAAGTGCTCAAATCACCGTCAATGCATCCGTACCAACAACATGCTCTGCTCTGTTTAAGCGGTTATTAAAAAGATCTTCCAGGCAAGCATATGTACCCGAATTGAGAAGTTTTGCTTTGACACTAAATTTTTATTCAAGCAAAGCTTATGATTATGTAAGATCCAAATTTAACAAATCGTTGCCTCATCCAAGTACATTAACAACTTGGTATAAATCTGTTGACGGTTCACCTGGGTTTACTAAAGAAGCATTAAACGCCATAAAAATTAAAGTTTTGGAAGAAAGGACAAAGAATAAAACTATTCTTTGCAACATAGTGATGGATGAAATGTCTATAATGAAGCGAATTGAATGGACCGGTAAAAAGTTTACAGGCTATGTAGATATGGGCACCAATATAGACTCGGATGATTTAGCTGAGGCCAAAGAAGCACTGGTTTTCATGGTTGTTGCTCTTAACGCAGCTTGGAAAATTCCAGTGGGATATTTTCTGATCGATGGATTATCTGGTGCAGAAAAGGCAAATTTGGTTCTGAAGCTACTGGAATTGTTGAACGAAACAGAAATAATAATTTCATCTATAACGTTTGATGGTACAGCAGCTAATTTCACAATGGTCTCAATATTAGGAGCTGATCTACATAATTCAAGTAATCGTAAAACGTGGTTTATTAATCCAACTACCAATAGAAAAATTTTTGTATTTTTAGATCCATCCCATATGTTGAAGTTAACAAGAAATTGTTTAGCCAGTTATGGAACCATAGTCATAGTCTATTTTATTTCAAAATCAATAGTTTCGAAAAGATATTGATTTACTTTCTTTTTTTATATAAATAATTTCTCTTGTACAAACTTAAATTTATTTTTATAATAAAGTCGAAAATCAAATTATATTTGTTCCATTATTTTAATTTCAATGCTTGAAAATAGAGGCGCCACCGGCTGCGTAAATAGTAAACAAAGAAAAGGTAAACAAAAACATGTTATGGGTGGCTTCACAACAACCAATGCTATTTAGATAGGAGTCCGGTATCTAGTGTAATAAAAGATCGATGGGGTAAACGCTAAGATATACGTGTAAATACCAACTATAAATGAAGAAAATAGTTTATTTTAGTATTCCGTTAATATAAATCTCGATAAAACCCCACCAGTGACGTCACATATGTTTGCTTCAGTTTCTATTCCAGGAGTGATAGAAAAGAGCGTGTCTATAAGTTTAAATGGTCTAAGATTCTAACCTATAAGCAGAGTATCTTATTATTTAATAATATTTTATAGGCTAGAATTCACAAACAAAAAATGCAACCCCTAGGGTACTGCAGATGAACTAAAACTATTTGCAAATTTTTTAAGGCTGTTCTCTCGCAACCACTTTTTTATTTACAATTTTCTGACTTTATTTTTGAAAATAACGAGTTAAAATTTTTACAGTATGTCTGAAATGTTATTTACAATATTATATCGGAGCGCTTTTATCGCGAATAAATAAATCGCGAAAAAAAATTTTTTTTCTTACTTATGCTTCTTTACTTATGCTTCTGTCTTTACTACACTCTGCTAGAATCAAAAGATCATTTTAAAACATTTGGGGAAGGAGGGGGGGGGATAAATTTGGAACCACCCCGGGCGGCGAAAGTTCTAGTTGTGTGAAAAATTGTGTTAATTTGAACATGCTTTTAGAATTTTATTTTCTCATTATTGAGTTTACACTGTAGTATTAAAATTTTGAAACTTTATAAAATTAACACTACAAAAATTGTGAAAAAATTTTATTCGGTAAGGCAGCGATTTCCAAAGTAAAGATTTCAAAAAAAGGGGAATGCAAAATTTTGTTGCCAATAAAAATGTTAATTTTGTGGTCATAAAGGGGTGGGCGTCAAGATTACGTTTTTTTTCAAGGTGGGAGAGAACGTAGTATCTTAAAATTTGGTAACTAAGAAAAAAAGGTCATTTCTTAATCTGAAATCCTGAGTGAAGGAGCCCTTGAGTTGCCAGAGGAAAATTTTTTAAAATTTTTGTGGAGAGCCCACTTTTGGTTTGAGTAACCGGGGTCAAAATAACATGTTAGGGGAGGGGGGAAGCGGGGTTGTTTAAAGGGTACGGTAAATTCTTTTTTAAATGAGTTTAATGTACCTGCGTCAAATAAGTTTGGGAACCACTGTTGTATAGGTACAAAAATATTAACCTATTTTTATAAAAATTTTTATAAAATATTTATAAAAATGACAAATAATGTTACCAACTTATTTTGATTTAAGAATTAAATCACCAAATTGTAGTTGGTAGTGGTCGTTTCGCGTTAAGTTTGCCAACGTTCGACGTTGGGATCGCGTTGCGAGCGTTCATTCTGTTCGAACGTATTGCAACTACATACATTTAACTTTTGACGGACGTTACGTCGCGTTGGTTTCGCGTTCATTCTGTTTAGGCCTTTAGAGGACATAACAACAGGTAATTAAAAAGTAAGATAGTCAAGAGATTATTTTCGGGACAATAAGGGATTAAGGATAATATAGTATAATAGTAAGAAATACTTGCATAATAAATATGTAAATTATTAAAATTTTACCTTTTGTTAAACAAATCACATTTATTGTAGTTGTCCAAATAAAACCGGATTTTATATGAAAAGAAAATGTGAATTTTTATAAACAAACCTATCACCTTATTTTCCTCCTAAAAACAAAAAATTTTGCAACGAAAAGTTTGATTGGATTCGTGGAAGAGTGGAAAACAAGGAATGAAAATGTTATAATTTTTTAATTTGTACATTGTTACAACCGATGGCGCTGTTCAGTCTGCCGCACCAGAGTGTCAAAATGGCAGCTCGACTGTGTAAATGAAAACGACAACTCGGTGTGTATTTTATCGAATTTTTTATATAATCGCGTAACAAATTCGGACGAAAATAAGTTTAAATGAATTTTATAAGACGTGGCGCGTTAATTCCTTTTAAAATTTATACATGGAAACATGCACGTGCTTAAAAAGAGTTGTTAAAAAAATGTGAATTATTTCTTTGTCTGTGATGTTGACTATGTGAGTTGTCAACAGATTTTCGTTTCATTTCGACATAAATTTTCTCTCGGAATACCTGTAACTACTGCCCGTTGTGATATTATTAATTTTATTTACGTAAGTACAAATTATTTTATGATTTTAATACAGCATTTTTGGTTATTCCTATGAAAATATTTTAAGTAGGACACTAAATTGTTGGGCGTATACGTTAGAATGTGTACACTATTTGTTTGGTCAACGATTTTGATTTATTAAACTTTTACAATTTTTATTAAAAAAACTATCCACTTCGTGTCGAATTTTCTTTCGACGACTCGACACCAGAAAATATAAAAGTAAATTATTATTGCCCTTTCTAAAATCAATTTTGTTTCAGATTCCTCAATTTTCAAGACTGTATTTTGCATTCCTATTTTTTCTTTTTTCCTTACAACTCTTGGTCTCATGCTGCTGGTAAGTTTACATATAAATTTTACCCCCAAAACTTTAGAATTAATAATCACGCCAATAAATTTTCTGCTCCCAATGCTTCCTACGATTCAGACTTACTTATCGGTTCACTGTAGCGGTTGATAACTTTTTCGGTGGTTGTTTAAAAATTAACGTGTTTTTGAAAAATCGACTACATTTTTCATTCTCGCCCAAGTTTCACTTTAAATTTTCAATTACTCCAAACTTCTTCCGCTTTATTACTATCGATTTTCTCGCATCAATTTGAAAATAATTGTATTTTAAATATGGAAGTTTGTAATAAGATAATAAAAAGTAATAAAAGGGAAGCCAAGTTTGAACCATTAATCAATTTATCAACGGTTGAAAACACTTCAAGTTATCAAATTGTTGCAACCAAAGAGAAATATTATAGAGGGGTTTAAAATTTTAATCTCATTTAGGAATTTTTTAATTTCATTTTTGCCATCAGTTTTCCACTTTTCTCGGCGGCAATTTCCCGTTAGCAGAAGAAGCTCCAAAGTCAGATCTGCAGTGTGTTTGTTTTAAGGGATGCAGTTTGAAATAATATAACGACCCTTTTGTAAAAATAACAACGTCTTGTATTGTTTTGAATGGTTTATGAGCTCGTCTAGTTATTTCGGTTTTAATTGTCCAGATGAAAAATTCACGTCTCGCTGAATCAAATTAAATTTCGCATTATAAAACGTATACATTATGCAATATAAGAAAACTGGCAGTTTGAAATTCAAGCGAAAATGTTTCCTTGACGAACGCTATTTGATTCGCATTTTTTTTCTCACAATCCCATCCACGATACCCATCTCTCTGCCCTCGAGTAATACAATTTCTTGTCGCTTTTCCGCAATATTACTCTCCAGCCTAAACGTTTTTTACGCTCAGATTGTTGGTATAAAGTTTAGCTAATTTTCCAACTTGAGGTGGTCGGCTCCTTCCACCAGCCAAGATACTGTTTGATGATTGACAAATGAAAAATTGTGCAATGCGACACACTTTTTTGAAGTTCTTAATTTTTCCAGCTCGACATAATAGATTTCATTTTACAGTCAATTGAACCCTGTTCCCGAATTGTTCGTTTGTTATGATTTTTCGTCCTAATTCCTCCGGTTGTTAGTCCTGTATTTATCTTTGCCATTTGGGAACGACATATTTCAACTGATGAGGGTGCCTTCTTATTGTAGAAACAAAATTGGCAAGAATAGGAAAACTTTTAAAATCAATTTTAGGCGATGATCCAAGCACTGAACCCAATTTCGTGCCACGTTTTTATAAAGTAATTTGCCGCATCCTTATAATGTCGCTCCACACTCTTACAATATATTTTTGCTATCAAAGTTATGTAATTCATTCACTTAAATTTCGCTTCCTTCTTCTACCGTAAGATTAAAAATATTCACGTGAACGGAGAGACATTTTTAAAAATGCCGCAGGCGAATTTTTGGGAAAGTTTAAGAAAAGTTTTATCACGTTAAATTTAAGGGTTCCCTGGGGATCAAATTACCTCTGCCTTCATGAGAATCCTGATTATTATATTGGACTGATCTTATTTTAAATTTTTTTCTTTTTTATTGGTTATTTTTTAAAAGTTAGTAGGATTTTCACTTTCATAGAGAATGTCCTGTTTAACGTGAATTTTGAACCACCGGAAACAAAATAAAGTTAATTTCTACACAATTTCTAGCTTGAATTCAGAAAGCTCCAATTGCGTAGTTTAGATTAGCCAATACTTGCGGCCTCACAGCCGCCCCATTTAGATAATTGTGCGAGGCCTAATACCTAAACAAAAAGGATTAATTAAAGCTGAACGTTGAACTTTTTGTCAGAATTAACCAGCAGAGTGGCTGTGAGGCCGGAAGTACTGGTTAATCTAATTTGCAATTGATGCTTTCTGAATTAAAGATGGAAATGGTGTAGTATGAAGGATTCTCGTGACAGATTATCTCCGATTTGCCCTTCTTAGGAGAGAAGAGAAAGTCCGGATTCGCACTCAAAACAGCATTTCTAAATTAAATTTCTTCATAACAGCCATTTTAGTATTCACATAGATTCCTAAATTTGAGATATTAAGGAGTCGGATTATTGAAATGAGTGGTTTTAAGTATGTCCGGATTATTGAAGTTGTATTGTCAATCACTGCAATTAATGAAATAAATTATTACTTCGTCTACTCAACCTAGTCTTCCCCCTCCAAATTTAAGTCAATGAGCGCATCAATCAGTTCCACACGCTACAAATTTCTACAAAAGAGCTCGCCAAGTTCAACTTATTGTAAGAAGTTGAAAATCAATTTATAGGATAAAAAACTTGTGTAATAACAATGATTAGAATAAGCAGGAATATAAAAGGGTTTTATTTATAGAATAAGAAGTGATATTATCTAGGATTAATATTTTAATATCAAATTCAAAAAACAACTTATTGTAGGACAACTCAACAAAATACGACAATGAAATGTGTATGTCAGAAAGTTATAAGTTATAACTATGACGTTAGTATTGTAAACGGGAGTTTTAAAATTCGAACAATAGAAAAATTCTATTAAAATATTGCGCGCTTTTTTTTGGGAGGCTTGAAGGCCGCACTTAAACATTTCTTTAGGCAGGTAATAAATTAATGAATCAAGCAGGTGGGTATTGGAGATCAGACGGAGTTTCTTTGCGTGTTGTGCTTTAACTTTCGATCGAAGGGCTACATTTGAATCCCGCCCAACCTCAAATTTTTTGGCCCGTGATTCAGATTCTAAGTTAAACTGTTGTGTTTTCAGAAAATACAAAGATCAGCTCGATGTTGTCACGCCATCTAAAGGTGTTCGTTCTTATTTCATTCGATTCTACCTCACGCGTGAGGTTGCTAATTCTGATTTTCGGAGTGCTAGGTATCAGAACCCCCTCCCCACTCTCTAACAAAATCATGATCTATGTAATTCACATAGAGTCTGTTAATTTGCAAGCAGATCAATCCTTTCTGTAAAATTTGGATCGAATTTCATAATCCCCATTTTCTTCTCAATTTATTGTTATTTTCATAATTTGTTGGATTGAACAATAAAACTTTACAAAAATTTTAAAACTGTAAAATTGAACGTTCCTCTGCAGCAGTGCTGTATGAATTCAATTTTATTGGTATGGGCCTGCGTTAAAGTATTTCAGCGAATGAAAGAAGCTATCCCAGTTATGACAGTACGCTACTTGCTTAGCTTCGATAGGCTTACACAGCGCCATTTTTCATAGGCAATGATGACATAAAACACCTAATTCATTTTTAATTTAGCCGATAGAGTGGCGCTATTTGAGGCGAACGACCATTGAACTAGCCCATTACAAGTTAGATTTGTAGCTTTGATAGTGGTAGACACTGCCATCTTTTAGGGCAATGGTGACTTAAAACATCTAGTTAACTTTCAAAGTGGCCGACAGGGCGGCGCCACTTGAGCTACTCGATTAAATAATTGTAATATTAGACCATTAACTGTATAGATAAGCCGCTTTTTATCAAAGAATACATGCGCGCGTTAGCTCGAACGCTCTCAGATCGATCTTCTTCGTCCATTCGTGTATTCGCTCAGGTAAGCGGACGTAATGGTATAGACCGATCTGAGTTAGAGCGAGCTAAAAACGTGTAGGACGATCTTAAAATTGAATGAAAATCTTTCAGCTCGAACTAAGGGCTGTTTGACGTTGGTTCATGGATTTAGAAGGGTCCTTCTAAGTTCGTTTCTTGGTTCGACAAATCGGGGTTGAGAATACTGCTTTTACTTCGAACTGACTAAATACGTACGTAAGAACTCCAGTGCTTGCTTAGATCGATCTAACGTTCAGTTCGAGCTAACGCGCGTTAAAGCTGATGCGTGTGACGTCACACGTGGGCTTGTATCAAGATTTAAGTTTTTGTTGAACTAAACTAAACGACCTTCTTCACTTTTATAGTGAAAATCTAGGTATATAGTTGTATTTAGCAAACGAATGCCGTCATTTATGTTTGCTTCACTGCTAAATAACGTTTTAATGACCAAGGCATATAATTATAAATGATTTACAAAAGTCAATACATTTTCCGTCGAATCAAAGGAAAACTAATTCTTATTTTTTAAATCTCTAATGATGCAAATAAGTTGACCGCTAAATTACAGCCGTATCTCCATAGACATCGCATGCATCACGTTATATTATATTCCTTCAAGTTCACCACGTTATCACAGTGTGACGTTTTGTTTAGTACGGATGAGGAATTGCATTTCAGTACTACCTAATCATGATGTGACGCTATGATCACGTGATGAACTTGTAAGAGTTAATATGTGACGTCATTTGTATGTGATCTATTTGAGTGATAGTATCCATTTAAATTCGTGTGGTAAGCAAATGGGACACCCATGAATGGGTTAACGAGATTCTCACTGTAATTTAAACAATCAAATTGCGGAAAAACGTAATTAGGATTGCCTCATTTGTTTATAACTAACTTACAAATAGTTTCAGTGCGGCCTTACAGCCTGTGAAATCTAGTAAATAAATAAAAGGTTAATGGTTACATAAATTACTGTATTTAAATATCATATTAGTTGGCTCGGACGTGTGTATTATGTTACAAAATCAAGTTGAAGCAAAATTGTATCTTAAGTATAGTAGTATTCAACTGTTCATGTTGTGTGAATTAACGCATAACATTTGGATATGTTTATTATATATTATTATGTATTTACAAAATGGAAATATTATAAATACAACTAACACTTGTAATGAAAGTGCAGAAAACGTATGCTAGTTTCATAGATAGTATTTTAACTGGCAACATTCTGGCCTTAAATAGGTTAGAAGCGTGAAAGAAGAAAATTTTCAATCATCTTTAGAAGTTTATATTGGCATTTAAAAGAACTTTCAAGACAAAATGTTTTATTGTTTTTGATACATATTCTTTTTAGTGATGAGTCATTCTAGCTGTCATATGTACCACTTTTCTAATAACTGTAATAACCCATAGAATCCGAAGTTCGTTAATATTCCGTGATAAAATTACACTGTAAACTGGTTCAACCCTTCTTCGACGTGAAAATCTTAATTTTCGATTGGTTTGGAGGGATCATTTCGAAATTTTGGTATTTCAGTAGTAAAAATCTTAAGAGTGAAAATATGTATATCACCACAAGCCTTCTAATTTAGTACTGCCATCTGTTGATAACTTTTTGAATTATCCATGTGTTTCTAAAACTTTAACATAAGATTTATTAAGTATCTGATTATTGAAAGGTAAAATTTACTATAGCTTATAATTTGTTGGTGTTGATTTTACCCTAAACACAAATGCTTCATCCGATACATTCTGAAAGCCTGCGTTGCCGCTTCCAAACCTAGGAAAGTTGCAGTTTTCAGTGCTAGATAAGCTTCACATACTCCTAGAGGGTCTTTGACCGTCTTCACAATTTCAACTGTAAAGAATCATCAAATTCCTTGAAAACAATGGAACCTTGATGACAAAAGTTTTCTAACAGTTTAAAGTTAGCACTTCCTGTTCCTAATGAAAATAGAAAAAGTTTCGATTAAATTTTTGCCCTTCTCTTGTTTGTATCTTTTCCGTATAGTATACTACTTTCTCGTTGTAAATGCATTAAAAACGTTTCTGATGTATTCTGTATCACAAATTGATAAATCGCATCGCGAATCTGCGATCATTGATCAAAAATTCATATTTGCGTAAATTTACTCTTGACAAGCTGTTTCCTGCTACAGCGTGTATTCGCTAAATGAAAGACGTTGCCCGACCCTGTCCATTTTAGGTGATGTTTTGATCTATAATTAAGTTGATCCATCACACAGCCTGTAAGTGCTGCGAACTTGAGGTGAACGTATCTCACATAACTCGCAAGCAAATGACATACTTTTGCAGTTTTGTACCTTTTTAAAAGCAATTATGTTCATTCCATGTCAAGTTCTATTTAGTTCTATTTCTTGAGCTTGTAGGAGTTCTCCTTTCTAATAATACATAGTTGCATTCAAAGCTGTGGGAACTTGGGTCATTCGAAAAAATGTCAAAGTTATCGTTCGTTGAAATAATAAATTATCGCTTTTATTTTTTTAATAAGCAGTGTTAACGTTTCAAAAATGAGCCAAGAATTTTTCAATCTTAATTTTGTGATTGCTTTGTAAGCGAAGCATCCTCTTGAAACGAAAGGTACCTAGTACTTCAGTGCTTGAAGCTTGAATGTTAAAGCAAAATAAATAGTCATACTTTTTTCTAGAAGTATCTCACAATATTTTATGATCTCTTTTGAAATATACAAAGCCAATATTCTAAGGTCCATCAAGAACGGTAAGAGAACCGTTAATGGCCCGAAGGGTACATCTTTCGCACTTTCACTTTTATTTTTAGTTTGCCACTTTACAATAGCTGGCAACTTTTTGCAATAATTTCACAAATGTGATCCATTCGTACATTCATATCATTTCCAAATAGAACTTTTTCAATTGCCGTCACGTTTCTCAAAACAGCTGTGATTTCTTCCTTCTTACGTTATATGGAAACGCTTTAGTTCAAATCAAAATCGTTAATTTATTAAAGGGTTAATTGGTAATGTTCGTCTTTAGTTTTGAACCGAAAACATTGTTTCCTTCACGTCTGTTCGAGCAGGTGCAGGTAATAAACTCCATCTGATGAAAGCTCCATTCTTCCTACCCTTTGATGCTTGCTCCCCAGTGTGCAGCACTCGAATACCTCAAGTTCACGAAAGGAAACACAAAATACTCTTACAATTTTTGTTGCGATAAACTTTTTCGCTTATTTAGCAAAATTGGACTCTTTACCTCAATAAATTTATTATGAAGTTTCGTGAGGTAATATCGATTTTTGCAACCCTTTAATATTAGATTTTACGGTGCCCGAGATAACTTTTACTTTATTAGACGATTTTTAACATTAATAAGGATCCCTCGTCCACCTGATACCCCAACCACTGAATTAATTATTACTGCATTCGATTTATTTTTATTATTGTTAGAATGTCGCATCCAACATGTGTCGATAACTATCTTGAATTGGAATGTAATAATTGTGGTCTGTAAATTATGATGATGGCTTACAATGTAAGAATAATTAAAAAGTTGTACCAACTACAAGTTTTAATTAAAACATATCCTCACATGTTTACTTACACCTGCCCGTGCGAGAAATTTAATTGCTACATCCAACACGTTATTATTTAAAATTTACAACATACAATTGAAACATTAGGCCGACCATACATAATCGTGATGTGCATTTCTCTTCTCGTTAATCGATTTACTTTTCAAGAGTAAAAAACGTTCAAAATTTTTAATAGATTGCGTTTTTTCAATTTACTCGCGATTTTACTGTTACACATTCTGTACACTGTTATATTATAATAGTACCTAATGAAAATTTTCATTGAATCAATGAATTTAGGTAAATTTTATCATCAGCCAACGAACCGCGTTTCTAGATTTTTCTGAATATTATTTTTTATGGTGTAAATGTGGACGACGATATTGTTGTCAACCCTCAGTAGTGCTCAACGATATTATCCAATACATATCACGTTGCATTGTATTGAGTCATAAGGGTACCGCAACGAAAGGCTCGTATATCAAGTGGCACGAAGACATTTCACCTTAAATTCTTGTATGGTTGGATCATTATGTTTTTATTACTTTTCCTCAAATGCTAATAACTTCATAGTGGTTTATAGGTTGGTATCATTAATTTGCAAATTTTGACAAATTCCCAGAAGCGTGATGTATTTGCAAGATAATGTAGGCTACCCATTATTGTTGGCTGATATTAATGGTTGTACCTTAGCCGCAAAGGAATGTTTTTAGTTCCTGATTTCGCTTTAGATCCCACTTAATCTAATATTTTTATGTATTTTCCAGTTATTCCATTACCGTGTTATACCCCCGATCAAGTAAACATTAAATTAAAAGGATTTAGCCGAGAGCTTGGGGATTTGTTCTGTTTTGAAATGGTGTTTTAGTTTGTGTGTTTCCTTTATAACTTCAGGTTGAGATCAATAAACCGTAGGTAAATTAATGTTATTAATTTCTAACAAAACAATATATAATTCGTAATGAATATGGCATAGAATTTCCTCTCGGGCGATGCTAAAGATTTTTTACTTTATTGAACTTTTTCGTCCACGTGTCTTTGACATTTCGACGGTATACAAAACCATTTGTCTAATGTCAGCTTTCTTTTTCACTTGGAGTGTAAACGAGCTAATAATTTCCTTTTGTAACTTAATTACATTTTCTGTAATCGAAATCGATCGAACGGTTTCATTTAAAAAAATTGAGCGTCACGCATTTTTTAAGCCAACCGAAATTACACTCTTGTTAATTTCAAATTGAGCAGATGAACCGCAATACCGATTTTTCTCGGTTATATTTTTGGAATTTATAATCTAAAGTGACAGACACCACTTTATATCTTGATGAAGCTCTCCAAGTTGATTGTTTTAACGTTTCCTATCGGTCATCGTTGGTTTGACATGCTCTTCATACATTTTGAGCTTGGTAATATTGATGGTATCACGCAGATATTGTGTCAATATGTAAAGCGCGATAGATAAGCTTCGATTTAAAAGGACAGCAGCCATTCACGATAATATAGTCAAAAAAACGAGGCTCATCAACAATAGTCGGTGCATCTATATGCCATCATCGATATGACGTTTGGTCACAAAAAATTGGGAATCTTATCAAAAGATTAATTGATATATGGTCCGTCCTATTCGAGAGTGCGCGCGCCTTGTAATCTATAAGCACAGGAAGGCTGTAAATGCATTCGGCGGCTTAAGTGATTCGACGTGCAATTTGATCGGCTCTATTCTAGTAGGGCACTAACTGGCTTCTTGAAGTAAGGTATTAGTGGTAATTGCAATTTTGTGATACTTATGTAGGGTGTATACTTTCATAGGGGACTTTCTCAATGCTTTTTGGCCCCACATGTTTGATACAGCTGTTAGGTTTTGGCTCGTACCACCTCGTATGTTTTTGCGATTCTTTTACAATTTTTTATATTATAGTAGTATTTTTTAATTAATCTTTAAGTTCACTGATATTAGCTACTAAAGAAGAGGGTATTTTGTTTATCATGTTTGTGCCTCTCTAGAACCTGAGAAATACTGAACCCATTTTGACGGAACTTGAACGGGTAGTTAGCTCCTTTATTTGTGAGTATCTTAGGGTATATTCGCGCGATACGCAGTGGTTACAAAAAAATCTATTAGTGACGCGCATGAATGGATTAAAGATATCCTTACTTATGTATGTGCTAACGAGTTTTTCGAATGCCATTAAAAAAAGTATATAATAGATAACCCGACTACGAAATATTATATTATATACATTTATCTTCATATATTTTTTGGTAGTCGAGTTTTTTTATCCAAATGGAACATCATAATATATTGTTTTCTCTTTTATAGACGTGCGGATGTAGTACCTTTAAATTCGCTGTTTATTTATTGATTTACTTTTATTTATTAATAAAATTCCGATATTATACAATTTTTTAATAAAATTTGGCAAAATGCTAGTTAAACGATTTATGTGCAACAGTCAGCAGGCCAGGTATCGGGATACCTGGCGCTAGCGCGCTCGGAAAGGTGTAATTTTAATTAATACCCACAAAGTGTTTTGGAAAAAGCTGAAAATTCATCAGTAGACTATGGATTCACTAATAAACCAGAAGCAATACAGCATACTACTTCACACATGTCTCAAAAATTAAGTCCCTGAAAATGATTTGGAAAAGCTGAAATTTGGAAATACAGTGGAGTCGCGAAATAGTGAATACCGGAAATAGTGAACACAAAAATTTTAACATTGAGTGTATATGGGACTCCTATATAACGAACAGCGGTAACCCCGATACAGCGAACTGCGTACTATAAATCGTGCAGTTTGAATGACATCATTTATAGGGACTTTCCCAACATTGAGAATTTACATTACGTATTATATTTACACTTCATTTCACGCGTAAAGCTGCGTTTTCGCGCATCAATCCTCGCGTCGTGTAGACGGTTTTATGGCGCGAATCACGACTCGCGAGGCATATGCACTGCGAGCGGTCGGTAGTACGGTCTCGACCTACCGACTAGCTTATAAGCTGTGATTAGACGGCGCGAGTATGCCTCGCGCGTCAGATTCGCGCATCACTCCCGCGAGGCACCCACGAATAGATGCATGGTGAGTCATGATGCAGGGCGAGCCGCCAGTATCTGAATAACATGAAAACACCAACACGAAGTTTACACCGCGCGAGTATAAAAGTGCGAGGCACATTTGACGCGCGGTCGAGACCGACCTACCGACCGCTCGCAGTGCATATGCCTCGCGAGTCGTGATTCGCGCCATAAAACCGTCTACACGACGCGAGGATTGATGCGCGAATCAGATTCGCGAGGCAAGCTCGCGCTATCTAAACGCAGCTTAACGTTAGCATAGAATGGAATTTTTATATGTTGGTGTATCAATTTAAGGGAAAAAGTATTAACTATTAAATTAAATAAAAAGCAAATACAATCAAAAATAACATCATTTTTCCTAATTAATAATTATATTTGTATCAATTTTCTTTAAATAAAGCTTTAATTTTCAAAATGTGGCTTTATTGTAAATTTTGTAAGTACCGAAATAGTGAACAACTCCGTAAAAGTGAAAGGTCTTTGCCATATTTAATTCACTATTTCGCGACTCGACTGTATGTCAATTTACTTCATCCTATACATGAAACAGTCAGTTATTGATTTCATAGAACTCCGGCAGTTCATACAAATGATAATGATTTCTAATAAATAATAATGAACTACTGGTAAAAAACTTAATAAATAATGAATGGTTTTAACACGAAATAAATGCGAAGTTTACATATTTATCCATCACAAACCCCTAATTACCATGCCAAGTCAAGCCTGACTTGGACTGTTGAGTGAGTGGGTTCTATGAAATTGACTATTTCATGTACCTATAGGATGAAGTATCAAAGAAAGTATCAGCTTTTCCGAAACTCTTGCACTTTTTTGTTGCTGGGTCTCCTACTATTAGAAATTGTGTAGAAGATTTGGGGCTCTGGTTCAAGATTTGAAAGTAGACTCTTTCCCTTCAGAATAATATTCATCTTACTTCTTAAATGCAAGAAAACCTTTCTATATAGCCAATTTAAAATATATGTCTATAGTCAAAGTTTATATAATCGGAAATTAATACGATCGATTCCGGTTAATCGGGTCAATCATGGGCGATCACTACATGGTTGCAAGTGTGAGCGGTCAGTTGTAGAGATGTGTCGAATATCGGATATTGGCCGGTTGGTACATGTTGCCGGATATTGCCACATAACCTATAAAACTTTTGTTTGGGTGCAACTGATCTTTTATACCCCCTTCCTCTCGCACCCATGTTGTGGTCACCCGTGGGGGCAGCCATTTATTTAAATCAAATAGCCCCCTGGTCGCTTAATTGGGTCAAAATGCCCAGTTTAATGTTTCTCGAATCTACTATTATTATGTTAATAAAATGTAAAACAAAAATCTTAGTAAAGCATAGGGTGACTCATAATAATTTATCACGAAAAAAAAACGGGAGACAACTGTTAAACCCTGTTCACACTACATGATTTCTCATGTGACATGAGAAATTTTTTTACGTTCAGTCTGTACGATTTTTGATATTATAGAAGTTATAGGTTTTATGATTGGCTGTTTATGATGGGCATGAAGGAAATGAGGGCAATGAGAGGGCTGATGAGCTGGCGAGGCAAGGTTCTGGTAACGTGCCGTGCGGTCCGGAGCCTTTTATCTCGCTGGCTGTTAAGGCCCTTGATGCCATCATAAAAGGGGAGACCCGTAGACTGCATGTTGAAAGATGGGAGAATGTGGCTGGATGCCGTCAGGCTAAGGCTGCAATTAACATACCATCTGACAAACATGCAAAATATTACCTGCAGTTGTCTCGGGACAGATTACGAGTTATCGTAGGATGTCTTACAGGACACTGTAAGCTAAACAAACATCTGCACACTATGGGACTGGTTGAAAGCCCATTATGTCGTGGATGTGAAGAAGAAGATGAAACAGTGGAGCATGTGCTTTGCAACTGCCCAGTGTTAGCATCGAAAAGAGGATCCATGTTGGGGAACTTCTGGCCTAGCATGGCCAGTATTAGTGGCACACCGCCCTCCAAAGTACTTGAGTTCGCCCTGAGTTTGGGGTGGCTTGAGGAATAGGAGGCTGGTGGGCTGCTAACATCGGAGGTAGCATAATGGGCCCGATTATGTGGCCTGAGTGCGCGTGAACCATGGTTTGCCCTCCACATCCAATCCAGAATCCAGAATCCAGATGGGATGATTTTAGCCATGACTTTTCTTATAACTAAGTCATATGAGAAATCATGTAGTGTGAACCAGTTTTGTTTAATGTACCAGTTTTACCTCAAAATTCTTAAAAACATGAATAATAATCTTTTGATATTAAAGCGAGCCAAAAGCATCGCAGGTTTTTATGAGCCATTATAATTTTGGTAAATTAATTATCGTGGATGCGATCGGGCACTGATTCGAACTAACCATATTGGAACTCTGGAACAACGGCGTTTGCAATTTTGGGATTGCGTCCCTTATGATGATACAACCACTGAATGTGGATTTAATACACAAATCATAATGGGGACTTACAGTTTAACATATCTAAAACAGGGCATCGTAGCCAGAGACAATCACTTGTTATCCTAGTAATGGTCAAGATGTCCCTGCTAGATAATGAGACGTTTTGTTTTCGTGAAGAACGAGGAATGCAGTTTTAAATCATAGCCGGGACCATTATTGATGTATATTCTATATTATAGGATAGGTATAGTTATCTATTGCAAGCAGGTCTATTTCAAGCACAAGTAATGAGTGGGAGTATGCAGGAAATGTTTTTCTTATTTTGTTTGGCCCATTGTTTTCTAAACCATTTTAAACATTAATTCAGAAAGCATCAATTCATTGTAAATTGAATTAACTAGTACTTTCGGCCTCACGGCCACCCTTCTGCTTAACTCTAAGAGACCGTTCAAATTTAACTTAAAACTTTTCTGGCTAGCTCTGCGATGCTGCTCGGTATTCGACTTCGTACAACTCTAGATGGGCAGTAGTGAGGCAGAAAATATTGACTAATCTGAACTGCAATTGATGATTTTGGAATTAAAGGTTGAAATGGTGTTGAAGATATAATATTTATGACAGAAAACTCGACGGAATTTGATAGAACACATTATAATAAAGCGTTTTAGATATGTAGGAATGTTGTACTATATCCATTAGTAGGTATAGGTAATAATTGATTTTTAAGTTTGTAATTTTCGTTCAATATTGACCTCTATTGACTTACTCTATCACCGGTCCGTGTGGATTTACTTACGGTTCAGCTTGGGCTTGGCGAACGAACACGGGAACATCAGCAGTATTTGCACTATGATAGCGTTAACATCGAATTAAAATCACTGTTTAGGGGCTTATTTGGCTTGCCGAAAAAAGAGAGATCCACCCCCTTCTTAGTAGCACCTTTGCGGAATTGGAAGGCCCCCAGGGATATTAATTAGTACAGTGTCTGATTAGGATCCATTATCGATAATTCAATTTAAAACCTTAACACGTTGACTGTCAAACCTACGAGATAACTTATAGTAAACTACGATATAACAACATAGTAAAGTAACTACGAGTTATCTCGTAGGTTGGCAGTCAACGTGCTAAATTAAATTCACACGTTTGACAAAAACGGGGCCATTGAATCCATGCGAAGCTTCTGACGTTGCGCCCTATACCATTTCCATATTCCGGTTCCTATTCTTCGAGATGGGCAGGACTTACTTACTAGCGGCGGCCAATAAAAGGCTATGTGTGTTTTAAACCGCGGAAAACCTTTCGTTCATGGAAACGTTTCTTAAATTTGGAAAAATTAGCCTTATTTGCAGCCGTTCACTAATTTTTTGTTTTATTATTGCTTTTTTCTATCATTTGTTTCTTTAGAAATTTTTAAAATCTGAATCCTAGTTCCTCTCTCTTTCATATCTGTCAATACCTTTTTCTGAACTGTCTGTAAGGCATACTAACAATGTTATTTTAATGCCCGATTAACTTTCAGTTAGCTTAAACAACGGTTAACTAAGTAATTCAGTAGTACAGAAATATAATTGCTGGTTATCCTTCACCGTGCATTGAAAAAATGACCTTTACCTTAAGGATAGCTTGAAATTTACATCTTTTCAAGACAATTTCCATTATCGTATTCGTAAAACTCTTGGAATATTTTGATTTGGCGTCGTTATTGTATTAAATAGAGTTCAGGGTCCTATGCTGCATCCAACGGAGAAATAACTACGTACAGCTCAACACTAAATCATGGCGGTGATGACGCTAATGTGAAGAAACGAAAATTTGTCGGATCTGTTTACACGCACGTTTCTTCCACTGCCCTCAGTACTAAAGACGGTCATATCTCTGCCATGATTTAGTGTCAGAAGTCGACTTACGGTTTTATTAGCGACATTAATTTACAACGTAACTTCTATTCGTGACATACATCGCGTTCTCAGCTGTTCTGTAAGTACTAAAATTTTCAGACCGAATGTTGAAACGATTTTATTTATCACTAACCTAAAAATAGTTTTAGTGCGGCTTTTAGGCCGCACAGCCTGGGCAATCTATAGTTGACGTTCTTATAGATCATTAGTTAATTTTATAGTATTATTTAGACACTGTTACAAAATGGAAAATTATCATGGGCAATTAGAAATAGCTAGCGATCAGTTTTATAATGACTGTAAAGGCTGCTTTATAAAAAATGTTTTTTTATAGATGTGACCATAAAAACCAGCACGATTGTGGATCACGTTAAGACACAATCAGAATCCATCATACCTAGTATGAAAGATTCCGACATTGAGCTTAGGATAAACCCGCAATACTGAATTGCAAGTCAGCTAAGATACGATACTTTAACGTGTAATCCTTATCACGACAAACAATGTGAGAGCGATTGGGAATCGGTTTGGAAATCGATGAGACTAGACTAAATAAACAATTTCATTTTTACAAGGAATAAGTTAAGGTTTTTTTAGACCACAATAATCTGTTTTGATTTATAGAATAGATTCTGTTAATTATTCAATCAATAGCGCGTTAGATGATTTTCTGGGTGTAGAGGGTCTTCAGTAAACTGTTTTCTAATAAATAATATGCTACTGAAAAGTGATGTGAATTTACTACTGAAGGTCACGGTTTTATATGTAGAGCAGAGTTTGAAATGCGACCTCGTAAATTCTACAACCAACTTCACTTAATATTGATCCGCCACTGTCTTAAATAAATTATTATTGTTGTTGTTGTTCCACGGTTCTATCACCTTTTATTTGCAATAATGAACGCGATTTTTTTGTTGATATTTTTTTTCTTTAAATGAGAGACCAGTCGAGTTTCATATTACATTCCTTTTTATCGGATCTTATTTATCTTGTTGCAGTGACAAATCTGCCTGGAGTAAAGCATCTGGTACAATTTCTTATCTTCTATGCTAACATTGTAAAAAGGAAATTAGCGTATAAAATAATAATTTCCGCACCACGGGCTTCAGATATTTATAAAATCAGGTGGCTCAGAAACTGCAAGGTTCTAGAACGTTGCTCCCATACTTTAGATATCCCGATATTAAAAGGAAAATGTTGTTTTCGGTTTCTAAAATTTGCTCTATATTCAAAAATATTCCTTTGAACCTCACCCCTACCTTTAGTCTTACAAATTATTCATGATCAAGCTATCGAGAAACATATGGTCCATGAAATGTGTCTATTTGTTTATGTATTACGCGTGTGTTTACAAATTTATTGTTGTGTGTACATAAAATAAGAGGGTGATTTTAGTACCTACGTTTTCGGTCGGTCTTGGTAATTTCTCAAATTTTTGAAATGATATTAGGGAGCATCCACGTAGCGTGGAAAACTTTCTCGAGCAGTACGGATCGTAACTAGAAAAAAATTTCTTTTGAATACAAAACTTCGAAAGGGAAAGGGTGGCTTTTTATTTTCTCATAAAATTAATGAATATAAATCCAGCACCTAGCGTTTATTTTTGTAAACGTTCTGCGTTTGACGTACACTGAACTCTCATGTGGAAGAATTTTTTTTTAATATACCTACTTTAATTTAGGTGTTTGTATAAATGGATGTGTCAACCTTTTACCTACCCCTCTTCCGCTTTTTTTCATTTCCACTACACTAATTGCTACATATGGTACACACAATACTTAGGAGCTGCAACCTGTCTGTCAACCCTCACATCCACATCTGGAACGGCATTTCCGATACTTGTTTGCATATTTGGGGGATGTTTTCGTGACCATAATTTTCTAGCACGTCGAATATTTGATTTATGTATTACCTAAATTACGGCATTGTTGGTAGAGAAAATTAAAAATTTATTTTGTAATGAAGACATTATTGCATGAAATAAATCATGGCGAGTGAGTACAAATAATAATAAAAAGCTTTATTGTATATCTATAATTTCACCTATTTAAACTGCAATCGTTATAGCTGACGGAAAAATTTATTGCGTCCACCGGCGAACTTTAATTTCATTTTACCCCATTTTCTGTACACGTTTTATTTATTGGCCAATTCGAGTTGTTTGTTTTTCTTTTTAAAAACAAGTGTAGCCAACTCTTAAGAAACGTTTTATTTATTGTGTCCATTTGTCCAATACGTGTGATTTATTTGTTGGCGTGATTACCCTCTTGTATCATTTATTTAATATATTACGACTTATGTTTACTTTTCTTTCAGCTATAGAGTCACGCCTGGGAGAAATTTTGCTGCTTCTTGTTACGATCAGAATGTACATCACATCTTTTGCATAAAATGTGCTTTCAAGCGGAGGACCGGGTCGACAATGAATTTAACATAAGATCAAAATGTGAAACGTCGGAAAGAAGCGAGTGGAAAATGCTCAACAAAAGTTTAAATCCTAGTGATAATAAAAGTTGTAGTAATTATGGAAACCTCGAAATGTGCGACAAACGGCGTAACTTAGAACAACGTAACTTATTTATTAGTAATAGTCATTCTGTTTCGCTAGATAGGAATTTGGAAAGTCGGGTTGCATTCGAATATGACTCGAATATTTTTGATAACCGCAAACACAGTAGAAGGTTTAACTATTCAACTGTGGATGTATGTTGTCAAAACCATGCCATAAACTTTAATTGTGCGGCTTACGATGTTAATTTGCCAGTCTGTGATTATTGGACGACCACTAAGGACCTCGACTCATCTCGACCTAGTAAATGTTGGAAATCTAACTTAAGTTTATATTTAAGATTAATTTTAAGTTTGTATATGTGCTTGTTAAGTCAAATGTGCCTATATTTCCGGTGTTGGAAGTTAACGTGTGGTCAAAATTTTAACGCATTTTCGATTAGCCGTAAAAATTCGATTAGCAGACAGAAATACTCGTATACGTTATTGTTCGTGAGTTGTTTTGCAACTTTGTTTACTCAGACTGCGGCCTATTCGAACCATTTCGATAAGAGTGATAAGTTATTGGAGAAAGTTAATTTGGAGCAGAGCATAGCAGCCGTGTTCAATAAAGTTGCTTACGGAAGCACAACTAAACGTTCCATACCTGATAACAGCTATCCCATTACAACACTAGCCACTCCATTACTAACCACGTATCGGTATAGCGATGGCAGCGACGAGTGGTTAAGGGTCGACGTCAAAGATTCCGATAGCGACGATCGAATAAACTACGACGACGATGAAAATAGAAGTCGCGTCGAATCCAGTTACGGTTCGGATCTCGAAAAGGATCACGGTTTACCCACGTCCGCGCCGGCTGCCGACATACTTAAAAACAACAACAACAAAAACTATAATAATCCAAACAGATACAACAACGACCGATTGCGTCCAGATTTCGATCGAAACAGAGAAGAACAAGTTACAGAAAACGTGTACAAAACCACAAGCGGCTACGTTTCGCGTAACGTCCGTCCTACAAAATCTATCTACAGCAAGAACGTTCCCAGTTATGTACCTCCAAACAGAGATTTTTTCACACCTCCACTTCCACCCCAGTACATCAATCCTTTCGCCGACAAACCCACCCTACGCGGCACCAATTCTGACAGCTTTGAAAACCGTCGTCCTCTCCCTCCACCTTCGTTGATGCCCAACAAAGACAGAATTCCATTTCGGCCCGATTTGCCTCCCAATAAAGTCAACATGGAGAAAAATATACCAGAGAGACCTCAGTTTACCAAAAATTTAACCGTCGATTCGCCGTACGATTCCAAAACGGAGAGAAAGAAAACTCTAAACACGCCGTCACAAAATTACAACTCCGATCGACTTGGTGAATATCACATAACAAACAGAAACTTGAACGAAACAAATTTTGAATACGAAAGGGGCTACATTCCCACCATCACACGGATACTGAGCGGTTCGAACGGAAGACACGACGACATACCGGATATCTTATTAAAATCGGTTACGGCCACGCCGCACGTCCAAAGAAGTAGCCGACCTAAAATCCCCCCATCCGAAAACGTGGACAGAAACACTAAAATGCAAGACTCGAGAAGGAATAAAGATGAGGAGGAAGCTAGGCGACAACAAAATTTTTACGAAAACAACAACGAGAACGAAGACTCTTCGTCGGTAGAAGACGACAGCGTAAAACGGGACATGCCGGAAAGTAAATTGCCCGATAAACCTGAAGGCGTAACTAGCCGAAAGGAAACGAACGATAATAATAACTACGACGAAACCACGATCTCATCTTCTGACGTAATAAACCTTGCCAACGTCAAAGGAAAAGAATCGAAAGAATCGAAAGTCACCAAAGCCAATTCGGACGAAGTATGGCTCATATGTTGGAACGTACACGTTTATCTAGTCGTTTTTGTTTACATAATTCTTGCCATTTTTTCTATTTACAAGTTAATTCGGTACGAACACGATCCTCATATGTTTTCTAAAAGTTACTTCCTTACCGTTCATTTACTTTTGACGATAATTTGTGTTCTACGTATTTTTTACCTAACTTACGATCCGTATAACGTCGGCCGTTCTTTCGATACGTTTCTTTACGAGTTTCTTCACAATTTCCCGCTGAGTCTGCTCGGCACAACTTTCGCCGTTCTTATTCTGTTTTTGTTAAAGCGGACGCTGAATCATTTAAAGGTGAAGACTCGTCCGATCTTTTTGGTCGTTTTCGGTATTTTTCACATCCTGTTATGTTTCTGCCTCAGTCTGGTGGAAGCGTTGGGATATTTTGATAAGGCGAGTTTGATAGTGTGCAAACCAGTTTTTGTGTTGCTCGCTTGGGCGCTCGGCTTCAGTTACTTGTACCTGTATAAAATAATCAAAAACGTTTTGGCAAAAAAGACGCAAAACTTATCGGAAATTTGCACCCAAAATATCAGTTACGCTTCTCATATCACCATAGCCGTAGCTCTCTTGTTCATATTGCTCGGTTTCGTGCAGCTCTATTCCTTGTTTTTCATTAAAGTCGATAGATTTAATAACGAAATTAAACATCACTGGATCCTGTGGGGATTCGAGTTGTCTGTGCGGGTCCTAGAAATTGCCATAGTGACGCTGTTAGCTATCGTGGTCAGCTTGAAAATGTCACAACGCGAGAAGCAGACGGTCGGTTTTCCTTTGTTTCCTTGTACGACTAGCGATTCTAGTGCCGACAATATTTTTCCCAACAATTGCACCACAAATCCCAACGCCGCAAATTACACCAGAAGCGAAATGATTATCGATAACATGCCCACGGAAACTATCGAACGGCCTAATCTGCTCAAGCACGTCTTTCAAAACGACTCGTTCGATAAGAAATCGACGCTGGAACGCTACAGGCAGCCAGAAAATGACAACCCAAATTTCGATAGATTTGAACGTCCCAAATGGGGGTCGGAACGTTTCGAGGTGGATCGCTTACGGCAAAATGTGGAGCAGACCAGTTTGAACAGTTTTGGTCAACCGAATTCGGGCAATTTCGAACGGGGCGGTCAAAACTCGTTGAGAATCGACCGAACTTCGGGGAAAAAGACGTACGACAGTGCCAAATATTACGCTAAACCGAGATACGATTTAGAATACAACGACGAGGACGAATTTGCTCAAAAAGATGCTAACGTTTATAGCGAACCGATCGATAATCATCAGTATGAACGGACGCGACCGGAGTTCGAGCGTAGCAATTTCGATAGGCGATCGAAAAATTCGACCAACACTTCGGGTCGGAGGTCGACCGGTCGTTCTAGAAAAAATCACGCTCGACCACACTTGGGAGTGCAAACGCTTCCCGGACAACACGAAATTCGACATCAGGTTTCGGACACCATGCTGGTGGACGATCAGGGGTTCGTGCGGTTTAGGCACCTGCAGGATTTCGAACAACACGAAAAGCCTACAAAAAAGAAATACAATAACGAAATGAATCACTATAGTGACGCGTAATCGTAAAAAAAATTAATATATACAGTGTGTTTGTGTAAAATTTCGTTATAAAATATGACTGAAAATAGACGATCGGTATTTAATTAAATTAAATACGTCAAGAGGGCCTATGGTGAAAGAGATGTGAACTGAACCTAAATTTTTAATGCACCATCGCACTTTTTAATTCGTGGACATAGTAACAAGGTAATTACGCTTCTAGTATTTTTTTTTCTCTTTAATTTTATCGTCCTAATTTGACGCTGGTGCTTGACGAAAATAATTTTGTCTTTAACTAGAAACCAAATTAAATCCTATGTTTTGAGGGAAAAAAATATTAGAAGTTCGCCATGGCCGTGTTATTATTAATATACTGGATGTTTAAAATTTAAGGACGAATTATCGACGGCAAATGCAGTTAATACTCATTTTTATTTTATATACTTAGTGCGTTTAGTGGCGGTAAAACTGCAGCTAAAATTTGAAATATCCGGTATATTGCAGCAATTTATAGCAAAATACTCGTTGTTAAAAAGGCCTGAAATTATTGTTGTTGATTAGCGTTTAAGGCAAAACAAATGTTGATAAATAAATTTTAATTATTTATGTATAACATATTTTAATATGGAGCGCGATAATTTATTAAGTTAAGGGCGAGGGCACACTGTTTATGTGACGTAAATCGTGGATCTTCGCCTTTAAAGAGAACTACCCATGACGAATTTATTGTACTTGACATAAAAATCTCTCCTTTTGACAGACATAATTGTAACTAAAATAATTTAAAAACAAATATGTCGGCTTATTCGTATTTTTAGAAGATTTGTATGTAGGTAGGTAATAAATAGAAGTGTACATTGGCATTGTAAATAATTAGGTGTAAGTTAAAAAATTTTAATAAGTTTTTTTTATTATAAAACAACAACTGTGTATATTATTGCGTGTTGTGCTTTTTATTTTTCGGGCGCAAATCGTGTTGCGTTGTATGTGAAAAAGAAATTGCAATTGAAGTGTCTAGAATAACTAATTAAAAAAAACTAATTACCGTCCTATTTTCTCGCTTATAAAAACAACTGAAAACTTTTTTGAATAACGTAGGTGGGTAGAGCTTTTATGTACATATTTTTCACGTATTTTTTTCTTCGTTTTTTTATTGCCAAGATCGAACTTGCCTAATACTTTTACAATTTTATGTGCAGTATTATTTTGTTGTTTGTTTCAGTATTTATTGTATTTGTAAGAAACTTTTTTTTAAATGTAGTTTCATTTTACCGTTCCTATTATTACATTCCCATATCAGAAAGTGAAAGTTTTCGCGAGATTTGTTTTACGTTATGCGTGGAATTTTTTTGTCTTTTATTGCCTACGACTTTCAAGAATTTCCTGTAAACAAACTAACCACCTCATAAGAGTCCTAGGTGTTATCATCGTGGATTAGTGGTTAGATTTGATATAGAACTGTAATCAATTCTGTGAACATTACCTGTCTGTAATTTAGAATAGGAAATTGTACGACAAAAAAGACAATTTCTGCTACTTATAATTTAAGTGTAATAGCACAAGGTGTTGCACGAGATACGTCGTAGTTGTATATGGCGTAACTTGCAACCAAAAACACTCTGTTTATTATTGTATTTCCAGTTTCACTTGTATAATATAATTGTAAAATATAAACAGTTAAATCTGGAAAATGAACCTGCAGTTGTTTTACTGGCTTTACTTTTAACAACATTTTTATACTGGCAGTTTTAACTGCTAGGACTAACGTAGGTATCTCTCAATTTCCATCCAAACTGCTAGTTTAAAATTAAACTAGCCAAGGAAACGTAGAAATAACTTGTGCGCACGATTGAAGAGACCGAAGCTTAGCTAGTCTGTTCACCGCAACATGCGTGGACTATCGAGGTAGTGGTTTAATTTTTGAATAAGTTGTGCTTAACTTGAAGACAATTTCTGCGAGGAAGTATCCCTATACACGCATTTACAAGTTTGGAGGGAGAGGTCAAATTACATATTCAAAAACCTAACATGATGAAGTAAATTAGATTCTAAATAATCCAATTTGTTAATAAGCAATACAAAATCAACGGGTCTGAGGAATAAACTAGGCTATTGATTGTTCTCGCCGAAAAGAGATAAACCGCGCCTTAAAGATAATTGGATTAAATTACATACAAATTCTGAAAAAATAATCTAATTTACTTATCTCGATGTTTTCCCCTTTGGTTATATGATCCATTAGAATTGAAACGACATCCAAGAGAACGACGAGGCATAAAGAATTTTACTACGCAACAATTTTTTACATGAAAAAAAAAAGATTGTCAACCCATGTAATTAAATTTATGGGAGATCAAGTTATAATGACAAAAAATCAAAATGAACCAACAATAAAAACAAAACGGCGCTCGAAATAAAACAATTTACAAATCGGAACGCTTCACAATAGCCAAAATTGTATATGCTACATTAGTGCTGAGTCGAATGCTAAGGTTGATCAAGTTTTTTCATTCAAACAAACAACGTGAAAGTTGCATTTTTTTTAACTTTCTTGCTTTAAGTATGTTTCAGTGATACAAAAATTGAACCTCTTTGCGTGGCTCCGATAGATATATGCAGCGCCATCTTTCATGGGCAATGGTGGCCCGAAAACCCTTAATTAACGATCAACTTGGACAACAGGGCTGCGCCAATTGAGCTGTGCTAATAGCGTATTTTCAGAAATTTTTGAAAATTTACTTACTGAGTTATTTGAAGATTCTATTTTTAAAAGTTTTGTTTGGTTCATTTGTAAAGGATAACCTGATCCAAAGGCGTAATTAGGAGGCTTGGGACGCTAGTTCGAAATTTAAATGTAGGTCCCCCTCCTAGTCAGAATTAACTTGACCTTTTATATAAAAAATTCTTACACAACTTTTAATAATAATATGGCATAAACAGAACTTTATTGTTTTTTTCGATGCTGTGGTTATCAATTTTTTCACAGAAATCAAAGAAAAGGTCACCGTCGTCAAGGGAACGAATTAATTACAAAATTGAGAATGCGTAGAAATGGTTTAACGAGTTTCTCGTTGTCTACTCAAACAAATTAGTTTTTATTAAGCAAATGGAATTATAAAAGGATGTCGAATTTATCCTCTTTTTTTTTAAATAAATAAATTTCTGATACAGAAGCAGTTCAAAAGAGCGCCTGTAGACAATTTTTTTATTTAGATCCTTAAAAATGTTTTAATTCTGCCTACCTGTTCATAAATGTTAAATGCATACTTTTGACCATCGAGCAATTCTGAAAATTGATACGGGTAATTTTAAATATATTTGAAGGAAAAAAGGGTGATGTTTACAGCATATTCATGTTTCATCCTCAGTATAACAATACAAATGATCAAAGATAATATTAGCATCGTATGGCTTAAATAAATTCATGCAATAGCCATTCAAATACGCGATTACTAAAATAATATTTTTTTCAAAACTTTGTGGTTGCTGTTCCAATCGACGGTGATGTTAAGTTGACCAGACTCAAGCATAACTGTGTTGATTTTGTTTCAAAGTCGAATACTAAAGCGATAAGGAAAATTCCATAAATTCATCCTACCAAATTACTAAAAGCAAAGAGAATGATTATTATTTTGCACAGTAATTGACATTCCAAAATTCAGTATCAGAATTTATAGCCGTCAGAGTTTCAACAAAACGAAATAATTCGAAAATTCTTCAACATTTCGCAAGGTGGCAATGCGTTAAAAAAATTTCTGAAGTTTCATCAAATATCATAGATCTGTTATTACTAGAGATGAGAGTTTTAGATTTTTACCTTTTTTTTTTTATTTTAACTTCTATTTTTATTTTATTGGTACCAAAATTCGTTTTATGAAATGCTACGTCATATAAGCCGGCCCTATTTATGTTTACCTTTTTTGCCTTATTTTTATTTTTACGACCTATTTTAGCATTTTGAAAACATTTTTTTTAACATTCAGTACAAATAGAAAAAAATCCTTACGACGCTTCTAAATTAAAATTTTTTCTTTGTTTTTTTTTAAATTAAATTTGTTGTAATTAAATTGTTATTAATTTAAATAATATTGAGAAAATGCAGAGTTGCCACAGATACACTTTTTTGAAAATCATACACTTTTCTTCACTTTTTATAAAAAAATTCACTATTTTCACTTTATGTTAAATTTCACTAAATTTGACTAGGGAGATAAAAAAAAGGTCATTCAAAAAGGAAAAAAAGACCGAGAGATAGAAAATATTTCATATTTTGGTTTGCAAATTTGGCTAGGAGGCTTAAAAAACATTAAATTTGAAAGCCTAAAAAATTTAATAAAATTCTTGTCTTGTCCAATAACATTTTAGTATAACATTTACTAAATAAAATATTTTTGGATTGGTAAATCTGGAATATCTTGATTATCAACTTGTGATTTAAATATTTATGAAATAGTACCTACTGTTTTTTTACTGGACTGTGATATTATATATTAAAATATTAATTTACTTTACTTATACTTTTTTAATGTTAAATTTAATGTTTTTTTTTCTTTTACAATACTATGCAAGCGCATAGGGCATTGCCCCCCTAAAATATTTAGGTCCTGCAGGCGAAATTCATTGAAAAATCTAACTTCTAGTTCCCTTTTTTACGCAAAAGTAAAATTTGTTTTGAATCTTTGACCAATCCTTCCCTTCTTCTTGGAGTTGGTCTTCTCCCCTCCAAGTAACATAGCTCGACCTGCGGCCTTCGCACTTCTCAACACTCACCTTTTGTAATATTAATTCTCAATTTTCTTTCAATCGAAGCAATCTCGATTTCTTATGAATAATATATTTTTCTTAACTGAAGCCAAAGCACATGTATGTTCACAGTTTGTAAGTATAGAAGGCATTGTTATTATAAATCTTGTGAAGTGCAAGGCCGGAGCCTCAGAAAAACAGAGCGGAGCGGTCTACGAAATCTAGATAGGAGTGATCGCTTTTCAGTGCGCAGGTTTACTAACAAAATGGCCACTCTTGCTTTGGACCCCTCCCCCCAAGAACTTTCGATGGTCACAAATCAAAGACCCTCCCTAATTTCTCTAAAATCTTACTTTACACAAATTTATTTATTATTACTTACTCTTATTATTACACTCAAGAATTTTTAATTTTTTTTTTGAATTATGACATTTTTTGCAAAATACAATTTAAAAAAATATTAATTTATAATTTTCTTATAAATCTCAAAAATGGGATTTTTATGCAGGCGTCCAGATTTGGCTAATTCCCCTCGGTCACATCCGTGTAAGATTTTTGTGACCCCCCTCTCTCTGCAATGCTTCCACGACCGCTATTACACATTTTTTAATATTTAAAAAAATAATTGGACGTAATTGCATTTGTTCTTGTTTAACAAAAACTAATGTTTTGAATGCACAACAGAAATCTCAAAAGGAAGAAGTGAAGATATTTTCTTTTTTGTTCATTTCGTCGTTTCCTTGACAACGCAACCTTCTTTTCGACGTTACCGCAGAATTAATCACAGTTTCGGAAATGCAAAAAAACATAAACATTAAAATAAAATCTAAACATGAAATCAAATAATGAAATTATATTAACTTTGACGATTGCTTGTTTTGAGTAATTACATTATTTAGTAATTAATTTAAAAGTCAATAGCCCAAAATATATTTTAATTTTATATATTATTGTTTAATATTGACATAATTAAACATCATTATTTATAATTGTATCTATTTGTTTAATAAAAACTGATTTGTTTGAATAATTCATAGTGGAAATCTCGTTAATCCATTCATGTGTGTCTTCAATTTATAATTGAATAACTAGCAAAGCAATTTTTTGCGAGAAAAGGTCTAGACAACTTTTTTGTAGTCTCATCGTTCCCTTGTGACGGTGATTTTTTTCTCGATTTTTGTGCAGAAATAATTAGTAATCATTGCAGAGCAAAAATAAAACTTTAAAATTGAAAAACATTTCAACAGCCAAAATCAACTATCAAAAAAACTATTGATTTTGAATAAATTACAATAACTTACAAAGGCATTGTTTTACGAAAAAAATGCTCATTTTTTTATTGACCATGATGTATGAACGTTATATTTATATCACTTGGTAAATTAAAATGTGACCTTTTCACCCACAGATATTACACCCCACCTCTCTTTGGGCTCATAAGCAAAATGTCCTTGTGACTTTCATTGTTTCAAAGTGTTCTTTTTACAAGGGAAAACACAGATTTATATTTTTTTACATTTCACTATTGGCCCCCTCAATATTTTAGATGCTTCTATACGCAATAAAAATTTTTGTTTTCAGTTTTTCATACTTCAATATACCTAATATACTAAATAAACCTTCTGAAATAAAATCTTATTTATTTTTCCATACTCCCAAATTAAATCGTCAAAGTTACGTCTTTCTTTCGGCCCCTAGAGTGGCGTTACCCCTTAACATAGCTCAGCCTGCGGCCTTCGCACTTCCTATACCGCAAAATTAGCTCGGCCTACGTCCTCGTATAGCCGTAAATTTAGCTATATTAATCGTAGAGGAGAAAAACAACTTTGATAAAGGGAAGAGGAAGTGGTCAAAAAATTCAGAATGACCCCTTAAATTCCAGAGTCGTTTAGAAAATTAATTTTGTCAATTTAAAGCCTTTTTTATATTTGTTATACTGTGATAAATTTTGCACAGAAGTTAAAAATAAGATCACTTTTTTTACATACAATTTCGTATGGACCTAAATATTTTAGGACCAATACCTCCCCCCTCCCGAGAAGATATTAACCACTTAATGCTCATTGACGTGTCCGACACGTTCTTGTTTATTTAACGTAAATGCGCATTTTTGCTCAAAGTTGACCGTCGACAATTATTAATGTGATCGTGAAGTGGTTAACAAAATATGCTATGAGTAATATACAATTAACGCTATCGAAATGAAGTCCTTTTATGACTCGATCGCAAAAGTGCTTCTATTGTATAGTTAATGTACTTATCAAAAATGTAAGTTTTTTTTTAAAAATGTTTACAAACCATAAAAAAATCCATTAAAAAAACATTTAAAAACCATTATAGGTGTATGTTAAAAAAGTACGAATATATTTTTTATTAGAGACTTTTTTTTATTTATAACAAGCAACTGAAAGAACATTGAAACTAATTTAGAAATGCGCAAGCGACACGTAACATTTTTAAATAATTAACTTCTTGCCATTTCAAAAAGTTTTTGAACTTTGCTGTTATTTGCCGGAGACATAGTTTTAATAATTTCATAACTTTTAATGGTTAAAAATTTGCTCATAAAAAATAACGCCGTCCTGCCAAGTTCCAATTTTGGAGATACGAGGTATTTGAAAATTAACGTCGGTCGATACCATTGAATCGCCAGAGCATCTTTTCTAAATATTTGTGCTAAGTAGGCAACCCTCATCAAAATGACGTAACATATGCAGCATACAACAAGGTTTCGATTTGCGTCGTTTCAATTTGGGTTGCGTTATATAATAAAAAATAAAATTAATAAAAGCACATTAGTATATTAAAAATATAAAACAAAAAATCTTATCTACTATGTCGATATGATTCAATTTGCGTCCTTTCCTCAGACAAAATTATCTTTATTCTCGATATTCAGTCCGTTTCAGGCGTAGTATTGGTATGAAAATCAATGAAAATAGAATAAATATTCGTAAGAGTTAATTACTCTAAGCAAAAACGGTTAGTTTGAAAGCCGGGGTTTGTTCCATAACTTACATTCTGTTGCATCAAACTACAAAAAGGGAAACTTATTCACAATCCTCGTAGATACAGCTCTACCTATATCTTGATTCATTCATTATTAAATGTGCGTGCATGCAACGTATCTAGGCCACGAATCACTCCTATTTGAGGAAGTATTTGCGGTTTGTCCTTTTTGTACTTAAATTAATAGTGCAGTTTATATTAAAAGCTTTCTCAACGGCTCCACGCGAGTCATCAATTTAAAATGCGTATTTTATTCCAATTTTATTCAAGTAGTCTGAAACATTTGATTCAAATTTGATTGTCGTCTATCGAGCAAATTGGCCCTGTCGAAATTTTAGTCGATAACCCAAAATTAAAAATGGGGACTCACATCCAAAACTTAGAAAGAAATGAAATTACCCGCGAAGATAACAAAAATAAACCTGAAGATGCGACCAAAGTGATCCTGACGAACGAGAAAGGTGATATTATGAAGCAGGGACGCAAAACGACCGCCCCAAAACAGAAACCTGGCATTGCTTTTCCGATAACGAAGAGTAAAAAGATGGCGCAAAGGACGAAATCAAAAACCGAGTTCACCTACAAAGAAATTATTACGAACGAGTGCTGGCAAAGACATAGCGAGAAACTTGAGGAACTGAAACGAGAAGATCGTCAAAAAGATGAAAACGCCGAAGTTTTAGATATTCCTTTACCGTTTAGGTCGATTGGAGAACGAAGTTCGTTAACCAACTTGCACAATTTGATGGAACAATGTCCCCAGCCTCAACCTCCCCTTATCAACAAACAACTCAAAACGTTGCAATTGAGTAAGTTACTGGAACTTTTCCTAAATTTTATTTTTAATTTTGTATTTTTGACAGACGCTGATCAAGCTTTCATCATGGCCGAACAGGTGCACAAAATGAAAACCGGAATGGAACGATTGCAAACTATAATAAAGAAGTTCAATTGTACTGAGAAATTTAAAAGAGACATTGATTTTATTATTGCTAATGTGGGTCCCGCTATAATAAAAGCTGAAAAGTTGAGACGCTCTCAGATGGAAGTTCCCAAAGGATGTAGTCAAGAAACAAGCAAACGGTCATTTCCTTAAGATTTTCTAATAAAAAAAATATAATACATCTTTCTGAAAATTTATATACAGTAGAATCCGTTTATTATGACTCCGCTTATATTGACCAACCGCTTAATATGAAGTAATTGCAGTGCGAAGTTTGGTTTTCATATAAAATTCTATATAACAAAGTTCGGATATAATGACTTCGCCACTTCGCTTATAGTGACATGTCGCTTATTATGACCTATTTTTAAGGAATCATGTGACCAACATCCCTTTCCCTGCAACGATCTTTGGTGCTAGGCTCATTTTTGTTTTGATTCTCAGTGATTCTGTTTTTAATACGCTTGTTTTGTGTCAGTTCATGTTTCTTTTTTATTAATAGATACACACAATTTGAAGTTTTTTTTTCTATTAAACTAAATATCTAAAAAAGTAGGAAGTTGTTTATTTTCTAAGACTATGCTTTGTATGACGTCCGCTTAGTATGACTTGTTTGTCACTTCCCTTCGATGTCATTATAAGCGGATTCTACTGTACGTCCAATCATTTGTTGCGTTTCCCATTCTGGGTTCTCTAAATCAATTGGCTGCTTCATCGATTTTTCCGTGAAGTGGAAGTATCCATCATGGTCTATCAGGATGACTGAGTGAGTCCTGAAAAAAAGTACATTAAAGTACCCATTTTCATTGCAGGTTGACCCAAAGTAACAAACCTGGTACCGTATCTGGCAGGGGCAATTCTCACAAAAATTGAGCTTAAATATTTGTAAGCGTTAGGGGCCCTCCTTTGTAATTCAGGATCGGGCAAATGTCTAAAACAAACTTGAAGTTAAAAAAAGACCCCGAAAAACGGTTGCATTTTCACTCTTTTTCCTGCTTCAACAACTTAATCAATTCATCAATCAAATCATGTACAGTATCAACTTTTCCATGGTTTAACACAATAGTGGAAAATTCTTCCACACCATCTTTAACCTTGGAAAGAGGAGCCTCAACTGTGCTGTTACCAAAGCCCAAAGTATTTTCACCTTCATAGCGGTGATTAATCAGTGGAGCATTGCTCTGATGATTAACAACTGTAGCGTCATTCCCACTAAAATCGATTGTATTAAAAATTTTTAGTTTTAGATCCATTTTTGCTTACTTCAATTCGATACCAATAAAATTGAAAGCGTTTAGTTTGTCCATTTCCAAAGTTTTGACGTAATCGTCAAATGGGATTGCATTTTTTAGAAAATTGGAAACTATGTGTCCTCTACCGGCGGTACCATCTTTTCTTTCTTCCCCTGTAACATTTAAAAGCGCACCAACTTTTACGGCCAGTTCGTCGGATTCGGATCTCTGCAAAGAGATACCAAGCCACATTCCACCCTCTCTACCTGGATGCGCGTCGGTACCTAAAATTCAGCGTTAGACTAGATTTTTCAATTTCATATTCTAGTAGTATGTACCAGCCATTACTAGTTTTGTTCCAAAGCAGTGATAACCTGCCTTTACTGCTGGTCTATCGTAATACTCGTCTCGGTTTGATGCCAAAATAAGTCGAAATTCGTTCTTTTTAGGATGTGGATTTACGTAAACGAATAAAATACACATTTTTGTGGAGTGTGGGAAAATCGATCAAATGAACTGAAAATGAATTAATAAAGTCTGATTTGAATATTCAACATTCTTTGTCATTTCTTTTTTGATTATTATGAAATAACTTTGTCGTTAAATTAGCTTTCTGTGTCAAAATAGTTAATATGGAGAATTTCGTTAAATCGAAGTTCCACTGTATGTTAACAATATTTATTATTGTGATAAAAATATTATTTTTGTTTAAATATTTGATAAGAGTATCAAATAATGAAAGAAAAAATAAAATCTTTTTCGACTAGCCGGTCAAAAAGTGTAAGAATAATTTATCGCACTATGTATATGCGGTAGTATAAAATTTTAGTTCAAATGTCTCTGCAGTTGAATGACAGTCAATTTTGGTTATTTTTATTATAAACATTTAAGTTTATAATATCCGACGGGACGGAAAAAACTAACTAGAATATTTGTAACCCAAATTATTATTAATCGACTGTTTTGTAAATAAGTGATAAATCTGAGCTTACTTACTGAAATATTATTATTATAGAAGAATTCGCACGTAACTGATACCACAAATGAATAGTTTTGTCTCAAAATCTAGGTTTATACAAGAGCGTTGATTATTTTGTTTATTTTTTCTTGATAACGCTCGAACAATATTAAAGATTAGTTCGAGAAATGTATAGGTTAGAGTAGGGAAAGCTGTGAAGCAGGCGCATCCAAGGATGCGGCTAATGGACTTTACCCCCCCCCCCATAAAAAGTTTGGAATTTTAAAAAATATAAAGGTAAAAGATGCAAAAATACTAAAGATAAGCGTGTATCTTCAGATTTACGTTTACCTAGATTCTAAATTGTTGTAGGTAAAGGGGAGGGGGCGAAAGTCTGAGACTAAACTAAGATTTTTTACAACCTTCAGCTAATTGCTTTTTAGTATTTCTCAGAAAGAAAATTAATCAAATTTTGGTAACTTAATTGTGTTTTTTATGTTGTTTCTGCGGGGTTAATGATGTAATAAATTTTTGACTTGAATATTTTTAAGTAGCATCGTTTCGTTAATCAATGAGCAGAAATAAATCAGGTTCTGATTACCCGCACCAAAAATCTCCACACACTAATAAGTATAATCGTACAGAAGGGAAACGACGGGTAATCGGATAGATAGAAATTCAAATGCACCGATCGGCGCCGGAAGCCAGAAGCAGAAAACCAGCTTTTTTTCTATAGGTGGAACTCCGATATTAGGAATACATCAATGTTTTCATTTATTAGAACTTTCTTTACTTCATTAGTGCAATAAGAGGTTACGAGATTGAGAAAAAGAATTGAAATCTATTTTACTAAACTCGTCTTCGGCTCATTCTGAAAGCTGCCTATTTTTTCTTCTAGTAAAATGAGGCTTTCCAAGTTTAGTACGCAATATGAATTTTCTACTACAATATAATTCATACAAAATTAAGTTATACAATCATTGGTTATATTCAAAACAAAAATTATATTATTTATATTTATACTTACCATGTAAACAAAACTTAAATTAATAAAACAGGAAGAACTTGTAATTATAATCTTGAATTTTAAATAATTTCACTTATTTTGAATTTTTAAGTTATTTTTTTCTACACAAGCGTTTACTTGTTGACCCAAACAACTGGCAGCTGCATAGATAACAGTGAGCAAAATGGTGGTAGGGCAGACTAGCTTAATTTCGCAACATTTTTTAAAAATTATATTTTTGTAAAATTTATTTATAATTTTAAGATTTTATACAGTAAAATCTTATATGATAATGTGATCTATCAAAAATATAAATTCTAAAGAATTGCTGCGAAATTAGGAACAGAGGCCGAGCTATGTTGTAAAATATAAAATGATTTGAACCTTAAATTTTTCCTTTTCCTTAAATCCTTGAAATATTTAATAAAAATTTTGTTTAAAAATTTAAGGCTCTGCTTCCTGTCAGATAAAACTGCATCGAGTGATATCACATTTTTATAAAGTCAGCCCCTGCTTTCCGTTAGTCAACTATTTTGGTCTGCCAATAAAAATAAAGTAAAGTGTGGCATTTTTTGGCAAAACGTTACTGATCCATTCATAAAATATCGAAATTGCAAGAAAATTTAAGGATTGAAATTACAAAAGATCAGTGCGAGGCCGTAGGCCGAGCTATATTATGTGAAATAAAAAGTGCGAAGTAGAAGATGTTATGATGATTAATGAGAAGTTTGATGCCGAGCTGTGTTACGGAAGATGAGAAGTGAGCCTTAGAAAACTAAGCAATTTCTTTATTCGTTTTTCTGTGTGCACTATGAACTTAGAAGGTTAGGTTAGGTTAACCACCCAGGCGTCTACTACATCCAGAGTGTCATTGTCTCCCGCATGCGAGACAGTCCCGGGCCATCGGGTGGCTGGAAGTACGGCAGGTCGTATGAGAATAAAGTGAGACAGCAAATCAAGCTCTGAATAATAAACGCAAACATCGTGAAGGCCGAGCAGCTGGTGGGGTTTTTTACGATGGTGTGCGAGAACACCTTACTAAGCAGGAGCTCGTAAAAGTCCAAAGCTAACTACTGGTGCAACATTGAAATAGCGAGCCTCAGGAGGACCTGTCCGCATCACCGGCGGGTCTTACAGCGGGCACTCAGAAGACCTCCACACACTGCGGAGAAGGTGATGCAAGCATACCAGGCTTCACGCCAAAGGCTGAACTGATGAGAAATACTGACAAGCAAGACCAACTGCTGGAAAGCGTTAATAAAAGAAGTAGAAGAAGATGTCTGAGGAACGGGCTACAAAATAGTCACCAGGAAACTGAGACGGCGTTTGCTGCCCGGCATGACCAAAATCCGGATAAAAAGCATCGTCGAAACCCTGTTCCCGGTTCATCCCGGGGAGGACTGGAGGAGGGACGATACTGCCACTCTCCAACTATTTACCAATGAGGAACTTGAAGGTGCCGTCAAAGCCATGGCAATCGGCAGGACCCCGGGCCAGACCAAATACCGGCTAAAATCATAAAAATCTTTGCGGACGAGTTCCCCGAGGTGCTCCTGAAGGTAATTGCCTTCTCTGGTTCCTTCCCGGAAATATAAAAGAAGACCAAATTGGTGCTTCTCAGGAAAGGAGACAAACCACTAGAAAACCCAGGATCATATCGACCAAAATGCCTCTTGGATAACATTGCCAAACTCTATGAGCGCATGATCCTGGGCAGACTCCAGGTAGAGTTAGAAAAAATGGATGGACTCAGCGAGGCTGGTACGGTTTTTGCAAAGCCCGATCGACGGTGCGGGCGCTGCTAGATATTATCGATATGGCTGACAGGCACGGAAGGCCACCTGAAGGACGAGGAAAATTTGTGCGATTATTACCTTCGGCGTACAGAACGCCTTCAACTTGGCTTGCTAGAAATACATAGTCGAGGAACTCCGACAAAAGGGCGTCCATCCAGGTGTCATAAACCTGATCATGGACTATTTCCAGGGCAGAGTTCTGCTCGTAGATAAGGAACTATGGAAAGCCACGATCAATATCACAAGTGGGGTCTTACAGGGGTTGGTGCTGGGCCTGACACTTTGGAACATTCTTTACGACGGACGGCATTCTACATCTACAGCTGCCGGAGGGGGTGCGACTAGTCGGGTTTTACCGATGACCTTACACTGATTGTGACTGGAAAGACCAAGAAATAAATAATGGACAAAGCAAACCGTGCTACAGAGATGATCATGGAGTGGATTACGGGCAAAGGTCTAAAGCTGGTCCCAGAAAAGACGGTGGCCATGCTGGCCACCGGTCGAAGACAACTGGAGAGAATATCTTTTAACTTGAATGCCCATACTATCGAACCAAGCCAAAGAGTGACCATTCTTACCGTCACGCTGGACAAAGCCTGACCTTTCATAAGCATATATTAAACGAATGTGCAAGAAGACAGAGGTAAGCGCTACAGCTCTCTCAAAACTCATACCTAACATGAAGGGCCCATCCTCCTCCAAGAAACAGTATCGGTGGTCATGTCCATTTCCTGTACGCAGCCCCCATCTGGGCACGCGCAATGAAGTTTGAATTATATAGGCATAAACTAAGCAAGGTATTTTGTAGGATGGCGCTTCGGGTCTGTAGCGCCTATAGGACTCTCTCTGATCCGGCAATTTTTGTACTTGATCTCCTGATAGAGGAGAGAACCCTCAGTTACTACTACAACTTGCAGGAAAGGAAGACCAGAAACAAGAAGGCTCTCCTCGAGAAATGGCAGTCCAGATGGGCCACAGAAACACTCGGGGAATGGACGAGGAAAATAATTCCTGATATCCAAAATTGGATAAAGAGAGGACATGGTGGATGGACTACCACCTAGCACAGGCCATGTCCGGCGACGGCAGTTTCAACGCCTACCTCTGCAGAATAAAAAAGTTAAGATTACTCCATTGCTTCCACTGCACTAAAGAAGGGGTGGAAGATCAATAAATTAGAACCATTTGTGAAGCAACGCAGCTGGCAGCGGTAAACTTGAAATGGAAAGCTGAAGGAGCACTACTTTTAACTCTGCATGCTGAAGATTGGTTTCAACAGGTGCAGAATCAGCAAGGTAACAACATGCAAGAGGTGCTAGTCCTCTCGCTACGAGGTAGGAGAGTGGTCGGCCAAGTGCTGGAAATGTTGTGGAAATGTCGGTCACCATGCTGAAACTTGCAGAATCGAGGTATGTATAGGCTTGGAAGCTGGCAATGCAGCACCACGAAGCAATGAAACCGGCGGATCTATGTTAAACACAGATTTTTGTAGATTTTATCAGTCACAGACAACAGGAGAAAAAAGTTCCAAAAGAGCCGAAGGCGATTATCGGACAACTGGAACCACATCTACGATAAGCAGTACGTAGTTAAGAGAAAAGTAGTATTGGAAGAATTTAAAAATTGCATTCAAGTCTTGGGTATTTAGATGTCCAATTCCAAATTTAACAAAAAAGTTAAGAGATAAGATGGTGGTCAAAGATGGCAGTGGACCTATTGGAGATACCGCTTTAGCTGCAAAAGTAATATTGACAGGCGAATTCTTGCAGCAAAAAACGGGTGTGGGAGGTTTTAGTCAGTAAAAGTCTGTCACTACCGGCATATAGATGATGCCAATTTTGGTGACCATATGTGGCACAAATGTTCTTGTTTTCCAGGAAATAAAGAACTTCCCACACTCAAAGATATTTTTCAAAACATGAATCAAGTGAAAAATTTTGTTAAATTGTCCCAACGAACACGATGCCATTCTAAACCAATCTTTTCTCTTTCCGGATACTTCTTGCCACCACCGGAAAACCAAAACTTCCTAAAAATTTGCGCCACTTCCAGATAAAGTACGCGATATCGTCAACTTTTCGAAAAATTAACACTTTTATTTATAGATATCAGCGTAAACGATCCAAATTTTCTACTATAATAGTTACAAAATAAAAACGAAAAATTTTCTTCAAATAGGACCGTTGATTATTTAAATTTGTTTCAAATTCAAAAACCTGTCGTTTTAAAGCCATGCTTTCACAAAAAGAATTCAAATTGAGCACAAAATATACTTATGTATAATTTATCCATTTGTTCTAAAACCATAAAACATTAAGTAACAAAATTTTAGGGGATGCACTCATTATGTTATTTTTTTTTAACACAATTGCAAGATGGCAATACAGAAGAGGAATGTGGATCCCCTTGAAGATATGAACAGTTTTTTAACAATTCAATTTGAAAAAAGTAGGACTACTAATTATTAAAAAACTTTCTAGTTAGTTATTTGTAAGGGGAGGAGGGACTGCTCCATGAATCAAAAACAAAAAAAAAACGCAATAAATAAATAAGAGAAAAGCATTCATGAATAATTGGCATTTAAATTTTTTTCTTTAAAAATATTGGTTGCTGAGCCTCCCACTTTCTCCGAAAGGTCCTGCTTGATCGCGATTGGTTGAAATTTAAAAAATTATTTATCATATTTTTATTATTTTTAATTCTACACATTTGAAACTTTTATCAGTATCACGTAGACCTTCAATTATTTTTGATAACAACTTTATGCTAAATAATTTTCAATATTTGAAATTAGTGCAAACGAACCAATCGTAGTTCTTTTGTACCGCTGATTTCTAAAATAATTTATACTTTGCACTTTAGTTTTGCAGTGATCGATAACCGGCAAAAAATTGTGATAAAATTAATTAACAAAAGAAATGGCAGTGAACACGGTTTTGTTCGATTTTAGCGTGGATCCGAAAGATGTAAAAAATGAGAGTCAATTGTCGGTGGTGGCTGGAAATATTGAGAATGTCTTGAGGGACCATTTGAGCAGTTTTCAACATGTCAACACATTACCGATCGACTGCGGTCTTTTTAAGTTATACACGAGCGAATCTGGCAGCGTTATAACTTTAAGAATATTTAGCAATGGCTTGATTACTCTCAATATCGAATATTATAAGGGAGAAAAGCAGGAACCGATCCTATCGTACGAGGTAAATTGTTTTTTATTCCTAATGCTCGCTTTGATAAAAAGAAATAGATCATGCTAATGAAGTTTTTTCGTAGCGTACAAAGCAAATCGAACAGAAAATTTACGTTACATTAAATTGTTTTCGTTCTAAACTGTTTCCGCCTATTAAGCGAGGCGGTCCGGTCGACGTATACTTGACTAGTTCAGGTTCGATTGCTATTTTTCATTTTGTCGTTTAAATTTTAACTTATAAGTTACAAATTTCTTGTTTTGCGCGAATGCGTTATTATTATTTCAAAACCTTTTTAGTCTGTGTAGAAAGAAGTGCACTTGATGAACATTTTTCCTCAAGATTTAGTTTCACCATTTCAGTGAAACTCATTTTAATTTTGCTTTTTATCAATTTGAAACCTTGCAAAACTCAAAAAGTCTGATTTTATTTGTAAATCTGTAACATCTGTCTTTTAAAACAAAAACAAAATTCACAATCAATTGCCAATTGTTAAGCAGTTCTTAGATGGCCAATTTATTGATCAATATATTCCACTGACAGTGCAGTATTTCATAATTATAGGTAAAATAAAATTGAACAATATATTGACCATCTAGAGGTCATTTTAAACTTTTATTTTTGAGAACAGGCAATATAAATTTCTTGTCAGATAAGAATAAATAGCAAACTGTCTCCACATGTTACGCCCAGTTGGATTATTTTGAGTAAGTTGCTATCTATCTGGCTTATAATTCATGAATTACTTGAACCGTTTAATTAAGGGCGGATTCAGGGGGGGGAGATCACCACCTTCATGAAAAAATTAAGCATTATTATAATAAAACATGAAAACTAAAATTATTGTAAAAAATATAGAGAAATATACCTATAATATCAGTTATCAATTATAATTTTTTTTAAATCTATGGAATCGCCCCTCACCTCCTAGAAAAAGTTGCTGGATCCGCCTCAGCTTCTAACACCAGCTTTACAGATTTATAAAATGTTAGTCACTAAAATGCAAGGGTTAAAAAAGGAATAAAGGTGTAAAAAATTTATTAACTAAAAACGTAACTTTTGAAGTTTTTTTTACATTATTCTGAAAACTAAAGAATATAAGACCAAGTACGGTAAAGTTCTAATTTGTACAATTTACTATATTAAACTCGTTGGAAATTTCCTGATTATAGAGTAATTGATGAGTCAGAATAAAGGAACTAAACACAAATAATAATGGTTTATTTGATAATATTTGATTTAAGGGCCTTCTCTCGCAGATTACTAAAATATTATTGGCGACATCCACAAATTTCAAGAAAAGATAAGACTTATATAAATTAATGTAATTGCTGTCGTGTAGTAAAGTCCCACAATTTAAGTTGGATCATTGGATTATCGATGATAATGCGCAGATACGAAAATTTGTTTGGTCCAGTCCATCTGGACATAAGAAATTTTATTTGAAATAAAACAAAAAAAGATAAACTAAAAAATAAAAAAAAATTATTAGTTAAAAATTAAATTTTTTTAATAACTATAATAATTGCTGGAACAGTGATAAGCACAATCAACCACTAAACTATTTGAAATAAAACAAAGAAAAAGATAAACTAAAAAATAAAAAAAAATTATTAGTTAAAAATTAAATTTTTTTAATAACTATAATAATTGCTGGAACAGTGATAAGCACAATCAACCACTAAACTAGCAAAAATAAATCAAACTGACTAAAATATAGTGTTATTGTGGATAATTATAGCGACTTTGAAACTAAGGGCCAACTTTAAGTATAAAATTTGACTGATTTTTTAGGAATATTAGATTAGTGGGTCTCATGACGTATCTATCTCAATTTCACCAAAAATGGATATAACCACCTTTGATATTATACCCCTCATTTGATTTACCCGGTTTGTGCATTCTGGTGACGGTACGTGTGCTCGACGTAAATACTTACAGAAGGGGTCGACAAGTAGTTTCTATTGAAGTCCAGACAACTTTTGCAAAAAGAAAAAAATTAAAAGCAAAAAAAAAGTTTAAAAAAATTTAAGCAGCCAAGAGCCATCTGACGCGCCCCCCCCCAATGGACGCCCATGTGTAGCGCGGATTGCCAATTGCCGACCTCCCTGACTTGCAGCAAGGCTTACAAGGGGAGGGCCAACTTTGGTTGTCACAGACTTGCACCATTACTATTATATTTTTAGATCCTAATTAGAACTTCATGATATGAATATTTGAAAACCCTTAATTCAGCCAATTTGGAGAAAATCGAAGAACGAAAATTGCATACATCGCGAATAATATTTTTTATGTGCAATCCATAAAAAAAGGTCTCGTGTGTCGCGTCAGTCAAGCCTTTTTAGCTTCGTGCTATTTTCCAAAGTAATACCAAGTCCATCTCAACTGGATGAGGACCCACTATTTTAAAAATTTTTCTCCTTGGTCCTTTTACCTTAATGAGGGCAGATTACTTTCGGTGGTTTGCCATTGCCTTCCAAGAGGAGAGGGTCATAATGAAGTTGGATAAATTTTGTAGCCGGGTTGGGGATCGAACCTAGGGCTTCTAGGCTGAAGTCCGGTCCTTAGTCCGTTCACTTATCTCACCTCTCAAACCTCTAGAGTTTAAAAATTTACTATAGTAATTATTGTAGGTTGTGGTCCAAATCTTCTGTGTCCTCAGTGTCCCATAGGCCTCCTCTTAACAGGGAGTTTTTGGCCATAACTCACCACGTTGACTAGACGGGTTGGCGAGTGTAGTCCGCAGATCGAATTTGAGAATGTTTAACTCTCCCCAGGTTTGAACCTGGTACCTCGCATTTACAGTTGATTGCGTTAGCTGCAAGGCTATGACCGTTCCATATGGTTTTATGGTCCAAATAGCAAGTGTAAAACAAATTTTTTTTTGGATAATTTGAAATTGGATCCAGGGACGTGGCCAAGGGAAGGGGGTGGGGGGAGCTTCCCCTCCAATATTTTACCAAGTTGGTGAAAAGTTGGTAAAAACACTCAAAAGGTGGTCAAGTTGGCTTTTTTATATCTAAATTTACTAAAAGTTGCAAGACCTACAAAAAGTTGGCAATTTTTAATTAATTCAGTTGGAAAATTTGCAAATTTGGGATTTCTTCCCCCCGTCCGCCCGATCTTTGAAACTAGAAAAACGGGATTTCTGAGGCAGTGCAACTTATTAAAAATATCCCCCTAGTCAAGGGAGTCAGTCAGTCAGTTTGAAATTGAAATTATTTTTACCCTGTCAACAACATTTTTCTCTAATTTTGCGCGATCACCTTCTGTAAGTGTTCTAAAGTGAATTTTTACAAAGATCTGTCAATTGTTCTCCTCTTCTTCATTTTTTCTTTTTTCAGAGTAGTCTTGGACGTATCTTATGTGACTATCTTTGCACCCTTCTCTGCACAGTTTCATGAATGGTAATGTGCCATTTAATCTGGTTCTGGGCGTTTCTTGTGGCCTGATGGATCGTGGCGTTAGTTTATTACTTCACTTGATCAGTCCAACGCTTTGGGGATTTTCTTAAGGGTAGTTCACACTACATGATTTATCATATGACTTAGTCATAAGAAAAGTCATGGCTAAAATCATACCATCACAACAGCCAATCATAAAAGCCATAACTTCTATAATATCAAAAATCATATAGTGTGAACGTAAAAAAATCCCTCATATGAGAAGTCATGTGACAAGTCACATGATAAATCATGTAGTGTGAACTACCCTTTAAGCCTGATTCCCTCAATTCCAGGGACGTGCCCAACCAATTTTTTTCGGAGGGGAGGGGGGGTAAATTTCAAATTTTCCAACTGAATTAATTCAAAATTACCAATTTTTTTGTAAGTTTTGCAACTTTCTGTAAATTTAGACATAAAAAAATGCCAAATTGACCAACTTTTGGGTGTTTTTGTCAACTTTTTGCCAACTTTCTAAAACATTTCTAAATAAGCTTCTTTCATCCCCTCCCAATGTTGTAGAAAGTTGGCAAAAAGTTGACAAAAACACCCATTTTGGCATTTTGTTGCCCCCGAAAAAAGTTGATTTTTTGCTCAATTCTTCTCCGGACTACCAGTTTTTCAATATGAAGTCCATGGCACGCGCAGAACTCTAGCACCAAATTTCAAACGTGTCCACTTTTCTTCTGTCTCTAGCCTTTAGGGTCCAAGACTCCATACAGTAACACTGGATAAACTAATGTTTTTCTTTGCTCTCTTCTCTTATCCTTCCCATGAAATCTATCAATTAATAGCTGAGAAGTTTCCAGAAAATATTTTCGGTTCAATAACAAAAACTGTTGCTTTTTGAGTGTAACTTTTGTACAGGACCGACTTGGCTTGGGTGGCTAACTGACGATCGCGGGCTCTGGGAAAAATAGACTTGGAGTGCACCCAATTATTGAGCTATTGGGGTAAACCCCTAGTCAGTCCGAGCTTGATTTCGTAGTATTATTTCAGCGAAATGAAGCTTATAATGTGAGGTTGATAAGTAACAAAAATATTGACGTTTCATTAACCCCATACTCAATCTGACAATGTTAGATTAAACTTAACATTTAGGATGTTTTTAGGCTATGTTTACCAAATCTCAAATATTTTTATTATGGTTATATTTCACAGTTGTCATCTATAATTCAATATAATTATATGTAATTTAAGGTTGAAAGCGAATAGCCGAGCGGTTACCATCTTTATGCCTCAGGTAACATTAAATATGTCCAAAAGCTTCCTCGATCCAGAATCGGCAATACAAAAAATTGCAGATTTTGATAGCAACTTACTCAAACTATAAACATGCCGGAGCAGATTTGCTCATATAACCCAGTTCCAATTCTTGTTTACTTGGACAACTGTTACATATTTAAAACCTGCGGCATGTTTTATGTTACACTTCTTGATTATATAACAAATTTTTGTTATTTAATTGTTGGCTGTACCTAGTAGTGGATGTTTTTTTGGCATGAGTTGTTGTAGAAATGCAAGGAGCTGGAAAGGATCGTACAAGAACGTGTGCCAGGTATTGTTACCACCACTTCTTTTGCACCAATTAAAAGAGGTGCATATGGTCGATATTACATCACGTCTGGTAAGTACACATTTGCTTGATTCACGTTTTGAAGTTGTAGTTTGTTATTTTGTCTTCTGTCGTTTGTGCACCAGTAATCATGAGGTGGTCTTTTTTAGATGAGCGTCTCTTGGAATACGACATCGATTCTATTATTTTCGAAGAACGTTCTCCTTTCCAAAAGGTGCAAATTGTACATTCTAAAAGTTTGGGAAACATGTTGGTGCTAGATGATTTACAAAGTAAGTACAAAGGGGGGGGGGGTATTTCTTGTGTTGGAAGTATTTCGTGGTCATTTAAAAAACGGTTGAACGAATTGATTTCAAATTTTTAAATTATGCTGATGAAATAGTAGCTATTTTTTATTTGAGAATTTCACTTCTATCAAAACATTTCCTCATTTTAATTTTTTTTAATCTTTAGATATCGCCGAAGCTGATTTAATATACACAGAAACAATTATGGAAAAGGGTAAAGAAAGCTACAAAGATAAAGAAATAGCGATCTTGGGTAAGTGATCATTTTCCACTTTTTCCATCTGTAACACTTGAAACATATACGCAGGCGGTGGGGATGGTGCTCTATTATATGAACTCTTAAAGGAGGAACCTAAAAATGTGATAATGTTGGAAATTGATGACGTTGTGATTCGTGCCTGTTCTCAATATATGCGTTCAATTTGCGGCGACGTTTTAGATAAAAAATCCGGATCCAATTACCAGGTTATAACTCTTGAAATTAACTCCCGAAGATAGTTTGCTAAACTAACTAAATTTCAGATTATAATCGGTGATTGCATGGCGTCGTTGGATCAATTTATCAAGGAGGGTCGTAAATTTGATTACGTTTTTGGTGATTTGACTGACGTTCCAATAACGGACACACCGACTGGCGAGATGTGGAATTTTATTAAAAAAATTTTGGATGTGTCTTTCAAAGTACTTAAACCGACCGGAAAGTTTATGACTCATGTAGGTTGACAATTTGTTGTTTTTTTATTAAGTATAACGAATTTATTTAAGGGTAATGGAGCCTGTTGTAAGGAGGCATTGCAAATTTATGAGTCGTACTTGAGCAAGTTGGAGCCTGCTGTTACAATAAATAAGAAAACGGCGTTTATTCCGTCGTTTTTGGAAGACTGGGTGTTTTATCACATTGGTTTTGCTGAAAATGCTTAACACGCACCGGACAGTATAATTTCGTTGATAAAACTTTCTTTTGGTGCTTGTCAACTTGACCCTCCTAAAATCTTTTGTTATTATTTTGCCTATAGGTAGCATTTCCTAATACTTACAATATTTTTTATTAAAATTTGTAAGTTAAGTTGTTATTTAGTTTTAATAGATAGGTGTGTTGTTAATATTCAAATTTTCAAGTGCCAGTTGAGAGTGTAGTATTTTTGATTGTGTTAGCAGTTTTCTTTAGATTGTTTTGATTTGAATTGTTAGGTAAGAATTTACAGTATTTGATCACAGTAAAAATGTAGTTAAGTAAGAAAAGTAATTGTTATTATATTACAATGTTGAAATGTACCAATAGCATAGCACTATTTTTTTTATTTTTTAAACAAATTATTTATGTGAATTATTATTGTTAAGTTACTCTATTTTTTTGCTTTATACCAAAAAATTTGTTTTCAAATCAATATTCAAATTCTATCAAATGGAAATATGGAAAGTCCTAAATAAAAATTATATATACATGAAAATTGTTGCTTAAATTTTGGTTTTTTTCTTTTACTTAAGTGTAAGTGAAGAAATTTTATTTTCACTTTCAGTAAGAATCCATCCATAGAAGTTTTCATTTTTTTCAAATTTTTTATTTCAACACGACAAATAATAATGTCCAAAATGGGTATCCAATCACAAAAAGGGTGGAGGGTTAGTAACGCCCTCTAACCTTTTCACTTGTTGACAGTTATATTTATATCATGTAATATGTCAAAAAAAAATTTGTGTTGAAGGGGTTGATCCAATGCAAATCCAGCTAATCTTTCTTTTTATCAAAACTGAAAAATTCAGATAAATGAACGGAAAAGCAGCTGTTGAGTCAGAATAAAGGGACGAAATAGTACTTAAACTTGGATACTGATGCCATCTTCTTGAGCGTTACATTTAATAATGTACTTCTTTCTTGATTCTAAAACGAAAAGGGTGACATTTGCTATCTACATAGTCAGATATTTTATATCAATCAATGTTACTCAACGCTACAGCGCCTTGCATCCTGGTGTTTAAGGGTGGCTAACCTTTATCATTGCGTCGAGAGCTTGGGATTTTGTGATTTCTTTATTTAAGTGATGGTTTGACAGCTAATTTAGGAAAAATAAGAATTGAATTTTAAATTTTTTTCACCGCAAAAAATAAATATTGGAAAATTATAGCTTTCTCGACGGAATCTTACGTATTTTGAAGAGAAAATTCGCCTGACGCAGTTTATTTTCCGCTAAGAATTAAAAATAAAGTTTTTCAGCCGATTACAATCCTAAAATTCGATTTTTGGTTTTTCACATTTGCCAGAAACGACTTGAAAATTTTAGTGGGATTTTACAAAAACGGTAGATTAACCTCTTTGAATTTTTTTACCCCAAAAAATAAATATTGGAAAACTATAGCTTTTTTGATGGATTCCTACGAATTTTGAAAAGAAAATTCGCCTGACGCAGTTTATTTTTCGCTAAGTATTAAAAATAAAGCTTTATGGTCAATTTTTTGTTTTTTGCATTTGTCAGCGATTTCCCTAGGTTTCCGCCAGTTGAAAATAAAATTTTTGAAAAAAAAAAAACAGCAAAAATCAATTACTGATATTACCGGACTATTATTATTATTATTACAGCATTTCATTCCTGTCGGAATATTTGCTATCTCCGTGGAGATTTTACAAAACCTTTTATTGGGGTGGTTTATCCCCATTTACTCTACATTTCACATCACAATCCAATATCCGTTCTCGCCCCACTTGTTACTCTCTTCCATGTTACTCTATCCATTACTTTTGTTCTCCAATTTTCGATTTTCATCATTTTCATGTCCTCTGTCACCTGGTCCCACCATCGAATCCTAGGTCTTCCCCTTGCACGGACCTCCATTGGCCTCCATTCTGTGACTCTTCTTGCAATTGTCCCTTCATCACTTCTCATCATGTGTCCGAGCCACTTCATTCTCATAGATTTTATTATTCTCACAATGTTTTAATTTCCCATTTCTTGTAGTATCTCTAGATTCATCATAGGTCTGTGTTCTTGCTCATTTATTTTCTTTGGTCCCAGTATTCTTCTCAGTATTTTTCTCTCAAAAACCAGTAACATCTCCTCTTCCCTCTTATTTAAACATAGAGCTTCTGCCGCATATGTAAGTACTGGTCTTATTAACGTTTTATATATCTTTACCTTAGTTGTTATTGATAAGTTCTTGTCACCCAGCAATTGTTTGTTAGCATAATATGCTCTGTTACCAAGTTGTGTTCTTCTCTTTATTTCTTGATGTCTCTCGTTTCTGTTATTCACCCGTGTTCCTAAATAATTAAACTCATTCACCTCTTCATATATGTGGTTATCTATCTTCAATCCGCTTTTTGTGTCTTCTCTCGGGCACTTCATGTATTTGGTCTTATCTCTATTAATTAGCAACCCCATAGTTTTTGCAGTTTCTTTTATCTTTTTGCAGATTTTGATTAATTTTTTATTTGATCTTGATATGACTACCACGTCGTCTGCGTATGCTATCACTTGCACCTCACTGTTTATTATTGTTCCTTTATTTTGTAACTCTCTGATGATTTTTTCAAGAACAGATTGAACAATGTTGACGACATTGCATCACCCTGTCTCACCCCGCTATTTACTATGAAGTCATTGGTTTCACATAGAAAGTTCTTATACAGGCCGTGGTCTCCTTCAGCGTTACTTGTGTCATTCGTATCAATTTGTTCGGGATGTCAAACTCTTGCATTATTTCTATCAGCTTATTCCTCTTTATTTTGTCGAATGCCTGTTTAAAATCGATAAACATCATATACATATTGATACCGTGTTCGCAGCTCTTTTCTATTTTTTGCTTTAGTATATATTGTCGTATAACAAACTACTTTTTAAAAAGAAATTAATAAGCGATATGAATGAATTTTTGTTTTTCTTTTTTATTTGAAGAATTTGTAGTTTTTTTAAAAAGGAAAATTTTTTTTAAGTATGTTGGCGCAATTTTTTTATTTAGATTTATGTTGAGAAGAAGTCAATGTAACACTTCTGTTTATTTTATAAGGAGCGTATGCTTTTTTTTAAGTTTGAGCAGTCAACATTTCCGATTCAAGGAAATTTTTTTGACTTTCCTTGACTTTCTTGATGTTTGATTTGTTTGCGTGGTTCTATGCTGTTGACGCGTACGTCAGAATGGAACGTAACTGAAACTTTTTTCGGGTTGTTTACAATAATGGAATCAATCAGAAGTGCGAGAAAGTTTTACAGACAGAGAGAGATAAAGAGAATTTTGTACGACATTCTTGTTTTTGTGGTATATTCTGATGAAAGTCCAGATAGCCTGGTTGTATTTCAGTACATCACTAACTTGTTCTTTGAATCATGGGGTGGTGGTCAAAAATAATTTTGGTTTTCAGTGTTCTATTAAGCTGCTTTCGTCATTCTTGTGTAATTATTTGTTTATATTGGTTTATTGGTTCATCTCGCTTAATGTATAATATCCCCTCAGTTTATTTTAATGAAGATTCGTGTCCACGAAGATTTGTCAGAATAGCATTATTTTGTAATCGCGTGCTCGAATGACTTTTTTAAATTTAATCTTTATGTTAGTCTAGCATCTAGATTTTGTATCTTTAGCTACGTAGCGATAGATATACTAGAAGGAACTGAAAGATTTAAATGATGACAGTCAGATTTTAGTAAATGGGGTGAGTTGATTTACGATTATTGTTTTACATTATTTTTGAAAGTTTTTAGGACAGCGTGCAGAGAGTATTTTGTGAATCATGTCGTATTGTATCCATCTTACGTTAAGCAATGTCTATTGTCCAAAATCTACCATGATTGGTAGGCTAACAAACTTTATTGGCTCAGGTGGAATTCCAACGCTGGACTCTTCGATCCAAAGTTCCCACGGCAACTGAAACTTTAAAATCCAATCTAATAATTAGATAGAAAGCTCCGTCTCCGTTGTGTCATTTAAAAACCCACCTGCTCTAATTAACTCCGAAGGCCAAAGGTCGAACAACTATATGACCTACTCTACACCGTCGGTCGGATTCTCCCAAATGAGGCTGACGGTCGAGTGAACCACATCAATGGTATCATCTGCAAAAATTCATTCTATTTGGATTAATTTTATTAAAATTTATTAACAAAGTTTTACTGCGTATATTTAAAAGCTGTATAGTTTTTAACCTTTTGACCTTCGGGAGTGTTCCATATCCCCAAACTCCTCACAGTTCTAAACACATGTTTTTAATATTTTACAATACCATTACGATTTATTTAAATAATAATCAATTACAGAACATACATTAGATTGGTCTTTGAGACCGGGGGGTTTGGGGGGTATGGAATACCCTCCAATTATACACAGAGTTATGGGATTTGAGGTTGCTAAACACAATTAAAAAAAACACTTTTTATCTATTGCGCATGAGCGTGACTGTACATTGTACGGATTCTCGGTTGCTTGAAACAAATCTATTATAACAAAATATTCACTAATGTAATTTATAACTTCGACTGCATATTTGTGGTCACTTTTAACGTTACATTCATTACATACCAATTGTTTTGTAATCAAGTCTGTTGAATATCCATAACAATCGAAATTTTTTATCACTTCAATAAAATAAAGATTTTGATAACAATAGCAATTCAAAAAATTTGCCAGCATAACTAAAATGCATGCCTACATACCAATCAAATGTTACAGTATTCTTCACGGTGGAAGTTTAAAATTTAAATGGAACAACTTTAAAAGTAAGTAGTATATTTAATTTTAACTTACATGGTCCAAATACAAATCGACCCTGATTTCTGAACTAGGTACGGAAGTTAATAAAACGTGTAATTAGAGAAATGAAATAATTACATGTTTTTTAATAAATCGTTATCATTCGATAGGTTACTAATAATAAGAATCAAATGTGAATTGTTAAGGCAGCAACCGGAACGTACGACACAAATTTATTGTTGGCGGCCAAACTATTGAATCGTTTAGTTTCTGTTTGACTACTTTTCAGACATGGAGGTTTAAGTTTGGAAAGAATTGTTGTGGTTTTTGTGGCATTTGGTAAGTTATATGATAAATAAGTGCCCACTTGTATAATATGATTTAATCAAAATTCTTGAACGTGAAAATTTGTGGTTTTCCGGTTATAATTTTGAATACTAATCCTATACTTCAGTTTTTCTTGTTTGGATTAACGCTACTTGCTCGGAGATCTATACCACAGTTATCCTCTCAATTTAAAAATGTCAAATTTGTAATTCGTGCACCTTGAGAAAGTGAAACCTATTAATTTCATTTTGTAAACAAAATAAATAACCAATAATTACTTTTGTAGGTACCTGAACTTAATCAGGATAGGTACATGCAAAGTCACTCTGCTTATCCATTCAAGTGACCTTACTATTATATTCAAGTTACGGGTTCACCATGGCAAGTTTAACGTAAAATTTATTCAAACTAAAACAATTGATAGGTATTAGGCTGCTTTCAAAATTCGAAAATTGGAAGAATTAGTTCCATTACTTGTAGTTTTAGCCATCAGAAATTTTTTATCTAATGTTAGCTAATTTTTTTAATAACTGTTTGATTTAAAAACATATTATTTGTTTTTCCCAAAAATTATTTTTTAATTACTATTTAAAATAATTGGATACTAAAAGTTATTATGTTGTTTCCTTCATAGACAGCTATTGGTGATTATTTCCTCTTAAGTAATCAAGTTAACAATTATAGTTACAATTAGTCGTACTTATTTATTATAGAGAAGTAATTCCATATTATTTCAGTGTTGGAACTGTGATTATTGTGTTGCTTGGTGAATAGTGAATCTGAAAATTTTATTAATAGAAATAATTGGATATAGAAAATAAAATTGTTTCAAAAATGACTCAAATGGTAGCACCACTTAGCGAAGAAAATAAAAGAAAACGTCATAATTCATGTAAGTAACATCACATTTTTTTTGTAAATCGGGTTAAGAAAATATTTTTTTTGAGATTTAAATTGTATGGAATTCAGTAGGAGAATTCAGCTCCTCGACTAAAATAGCCTGCGCAATGGAAGCACTTTTTCCAATTAGGCCGTATACGGCAGTCTAAATATTTGACAGATATCTAAAAATGACAACCAGTAATTACAACATGTTTCAATAAGATCAAAACATGTAAAATCATTGTTGAAACTCCTGGTTATAGAATTTCATTTGACAGTGAAATCAACGTTTTTATTCACAGGATCCCACTTAAAAATTAAGTTATAAAGTTTAAACGTTACATGACCTATTTATTAATGAAGTAGAAATGTGAAATCATTAGTACTCATTAAACGACAATTAAGCGACATAACCAATTACCTCTTTCGAGTTAATTGTATGTACCTAATCCACAGACAGGTTAGTAATACAAACAGCATTCATTTAAATCTTTACGTATACACATAAATTCAAACATTCCGTTTAGCATTTTTGATAATATCATTATTATTACCTCATCAAATCGCTATACTTTGAAAGTAAATTGCAATTATAAGGAAGCAATCTTGTAATCTGGGACTTGCGTCATAGATATTATAGCTTACACTGAAATAATAATATTCAAAATATGAATAAAAATCACTGATTTTTTTATAAAACTTTACATAAGAAGTACAATGAACAAATTCATAAATCCAATTAACTTTTTCATTAACACTATAAACTTTTCATAAATGCAGTGACTCTTTATTTATAGATTGAAATTCATCGATTTAATATATTGCAATGGAAGTTACTTATTTGGGGTGGTAAATAAATTTTAACCCTCTTCTGATGCTGCCAAAAAATTGGACATAAATTAGTTATTGTGTGTATGTTTCTATTTATTTAGGGGTTGCAATAAATAACCACATCTTACCCAATAACCCCATCTTGTCCCAATTTTTCCTACTCAAATGACGGTCAAACGTAGGCAATCTTATCTGCAAACAAATTTTTGCCTGAAATTGTCCCAATTCTTTTTTTATCCTACTTAAAAAATGGGAACAGTTTCCCAGCTACGCCACTGACAGTATATATTGTCTTATTTACTATTTATGTGCGTTTTTTCAATGACAAGTTGACTCCCGGCTAGTTAACTAAGCAATTCAACCAATAAGAAGTACAGATTTATAATTTAACTGCTGCACAGTGGGGATTTGACCATAAAAGCTGGCATAAATTCAAAAAATCAAATGCTATTTACATAATTTGTTATTTTTTTTTTTTTATTTGATTTTGACATATTTGATTTTCATAAACTACACTGTCTTGGGCACCATATACACGAATTAGTTTCGACATTACTCGTTTCAAATTTCCTACACATCGTAAAATATACGCACAAATGTGATAATGTGTACCTATATTTACACTTATTTTTGAAAGCACAATTTTGTTAACATTTTTATAAAATTCTTACTTTTTTTGTGAAACCTGCAAGTTGTGATATGTTAGATAACTTCTGTAATAATTAATTTAAAAAAATATGTGTTACAATAATTGTATTCATGATAAATGTAAATGTTGTTGGGATGATTCAGTTTTTGATATTTTTGGTTGTGTTCCGGAGCCGATCGAACTTTGATTTTTTTTTACTTAAAAGGTATTGATGTAAGAAAACAGTCGCACTTGAAAACGCTACCCCAATTTGCCCCATTCTTCAATAAATACAATTTAGTATTTTTCGAAGCACGTCATATAAAGTAAACCCAAAAAAAATTTGATGTGGTATTAAGGGATTAAAAAACACAGATTTCAAAGGTAGGGTATTTTAGCAAACGTTTATTACAGATTTAGTTATTTATTAGATTTTGGGGATGAATTTTAATAAATTAATTTTTAATATTACATCAATCTTCAAGTTTTTCATTCTAAAACAATTTATATAATATACTCTGTTTTATTTAAGAAAAATGTAAAACGTTTGCATTAAACGAATGACCTTTAAATGTTAACCAATGAAATTGCTTTGAATAAACACTAAATCTCGTATAATTTCCTTATTGTGAGTGAGTCTTTATTCAAAGCAATTTCATTGGTTAACATTTAAAGGTCATCCGTTTAGTGCAAACGTTTTACATTTTTCTTAAATAAAATAGAGTATAGTAACATCTACGCCACTAGATGGCGAGCCAATGGAAAAATAACATAGCACTATCTGACGTTTTCCTCCATTAAAAATTTTTTTTTTATGAAAACTGTCCCTTTTCACTTTCCAGTGGGTTTCCTAAATTTTTTTTATGGATTCCGTTAAAGATATAGTAAGTAATCTTTCATTTTTTTTTCAGATTTTTTGGAATTGTATTTGATTTGATGCCAGATTTTTAAGTCAAATACCCCACTGTGCGCTGGTTAACTTTAACCAATCATTGAAAAAACGGCTTAGGCTCCTTTTTACAATTGAGCGAAAAAAGTACAAAAATTGTACTTAAAAGTAGAACAATTTGTGTCTAGATTGTGTACAAGTACAAATTGTGTGAAAATTTAACACAATTGTATTCGTTTTTGGCACAATTTTAGTCATCTCTAGCTCAATTGTTTATATATATTTTATAAAACCAATTGCACCTACTAAATTTTCACTCATTTGTAGACAATTTAGACACAAATTGTCCTACTTTTAAGTACAATTTTTACTCTGTGTATCTGAAGAACTCAAATAAGTGGGAACATATGCCATAGTTTATACAATGGATTACTTATTTCCCATAATTTGTAATTTATTAAAAATAATTTATATTGTAAGTCATAGTAGTATTTAATCGGCTTTTAACCTCACTTAGAGGAACAAATCATACGTTTATAGTTGAGGAGCAGACATTCTATATGCAGTTTGTCCATTTTCATAAATTTTTAGTTATACATGGCATTGTAATCTATACGTAAAATACCACATATTTTAATTACAAAAGGGCGTTCTAAGAAGCATCTATCCAGGGTAAAAAAATTGTTGAAAATTACAAAGACAATCTAAATGCAGTATGTCCAGCGCTGTTGTACTAACGTATAGCAGTATGTCCTTCATACGTAGATTTTGTCGCTGTTTTTCACGTGTGTGCGCTCTCCGGTCTAATATTAAGTCTTTATCAATAGGTTTATTGTTGTTATTAGACCTAGTGGCATTAATAAATAATGAATAATACGGAAGGTAAACATGTGGGCGATGTTAATCGAAAAATCAGAAAAAAAAACGAAATATTGCAAGAAAAGATCGTAAGAAGCAATGTAAAATTATTTCTTCTAATAAGATTTTTTTGTAATACCAATGCTTATACTTTTTTTTTTGTCTTGAAATGGACAAGTTGACAAATTTAGCGTTTTAAAGACAAACAAACTGCAGTTTGTCCATTGTAGACAAACAAAGTGCAGTATGTCCAATACATTTTTGAATTTTTTTGCCAAACCGGCAATCGAATATTTTCCGTATTCATGATACTCCATAGTGTATTTTTTTCTGTATTTTTGCAAAAATTACTTTTTTGATAACTTATCATGTAAACCTGTGGTAGTTTTTCTGCTCTCCTGAAAATTTAAGAAAATGGACATACTGCATATAGAATGTCTGCTCCTCAGTTGTTCTGTTGTCGGCCGCACTTAGGATTTCGACCATACATATGCTTTTAGGACGAAATACTCTAAATCATTGTTTCTCAATCTGGGAGCTGCAAGCAAGTATAAGGGGGGCCGCCGAACCTGGGCCGTCAATCCTTAAGGGAGTGGTGATAAGGTACAAGGGTAAATACGATTAGTTTACTGGCTCTTTAAAAGTTAAAGGATAAAAAAGATTACTTTTGTTCCTGCGGGGGGAGGGTTGCAAGCTTTTTATTTACTTTTTTTGCTCTTTAGGGAGTCACGACACAAAAAATATTGAGAAAAAGTATATTTTTTGATGAGTCAGTTAGTCAGTGAAACGAGTGAATCGGAAAAGCACTTACAAAATGACACGGCGGAGGAGGCAGAACTTCAATTTTTCTTACGAGCTATAGTACTGAAATATAAACTGTCTTTCTAATGAAAGGGTTGCCTAAACCAAGATCCAAGAATGAGTCTCAATCCGGAGAGAGTGTTTTTCTAGTTTGTGTTGCCAAGATGTGGCTAAAAAGCAGCCCTTGGTGGTAATTGCCGGAAAGCGAGGCCGTAGGTCTCTGAAATAAAATGTCTATGTGGAGTAGCTTAATGGAATAACAATAGAAATAAAGAGCTATGTCACAATTCAAATAATTTCAATGTACTGACTGTGTAAAGAAAGGTGTAAAAAATATGTTTTTAACAATAACAAACAAGCCTTCACTAACGGTTACCAATAATTCACACAATATGAAAAAAATAAAAATTACTTACTTGAAGCTCTAGTAAGTTCACAAGATCGTGCATGGTGACAGCTTTTTTCTTTCATTTGGTTTTTGACATGAGGTTTCAAGATATGAAAGATGGTTAAACTTTTTACGAATACACAATAGTACCTGACAGGTATCACGCGTTTCACAAACAGAGATATTGCTAGAACCATAGAGACCGTAGTCTCAGTAGCAAGAAGCAATTTTAACCAATCCAGATATAAAATAATTCCCAAAGTAGCAAACTTAGCACTTTTAAACAAAATCAAAAGTTGGAGATCGTAATTTATAACTTTTGATGATAAAAACAGAACTCATAATCGTAATTAACCGAGTCTGGTCGGATGACGTCGTCGAAATTTACACATCAAAACCACGAAACGTATGCTGACAAGAGTAGTCTCAAATGGTTAAAAAAACATACAATGTGCAAACAAATGTTAAAATCACGTAGCGGTGATTGGACATTACGGTACATAAAACGATGTTCGACGATGTTAAGGACATTACTCATACTAATATCAAATTTAACAGGATATGAAGCTGTTAAATTCATCATAAAGTGACCGCTTGCAATCGCTATCCTTGTAAGACTGTATAATAACGTTCGCATTCGCGCAGCACTTATGACCTTGACAAGCTATACATTGTCATTGCAGTCTGGGATGACACAAGGAAAATTAATAAAAATAATTGAAGAAGGAATTATACAATAAATTCAAAAGTTTGTTGCAGTGCACTCTATTTTTTTCCTATAATTGTATTATACATATGTAATTATAGTTTTTCTTCTGCATTTCTTATGGTAAGCCATGGTCGGCATATTAAGTCTTTTTCTACCCACCATACCGATAGACAAAGTAAAACAGTTTACTCTTGCCTAAAAAAAATTTGATTTATAAATTATTTTCTTCACATTATAAATAAATTTAATCAACATTGGTGGTTTGAAAGAAAATAACTGCATGTCTTCTTCGAGCAAAATTTAATTTTAAATTTGACGGACGGCTAAAGGGAGACTCAGAAATGAACAGATGAGTTACCGAAAGTTATGTTTTTGCTCTTTTATTTATACTGGCAGGCAATGAACAGATTTTGTTTGAAATTGCGAAAGCCACCAAGGTTAAAAAAGTCAAGATGTTTATTTTACTTATTTAATAGTTTCTTTGACTGCGGTGACCTTCTTTTTTACGTTTATGCAAAAATATGCATATCAGCTCCAAAAGAAGTAAAGAGTGAACAACACTGAACAGTAAAAATAAAATTAAAAATTCGTCTGTAAAAAGTGGCCTTTTAGAAGCTGTATTTACGGGGACTTTTCAAATTTTTTTAGCATAACTATTTTCAGAATTAATACGTACATCTTTAAAAAATTATATCACCGGTATCACTACGTCAACGTAAAAATTACTAGATATACATGCAGTAATTAGTTCGAGCTTAATGTTAGAGTGATCTAAGTTCTTGCTAAGGCATTTACATTTAATTTTAAGATCGACCTAACCTCTTAGCTCATGTTTTTAGCTTGGGCTAACTCGGGTCGATCTATCCTGTTAGGTCGGCTTACCTGAAAGGACTAGCAACTTCAAGCCGAATTAGGGAGACCTAACGACTGCATAATATACGGGGTTAATATCTACCTCGACGAAAATAAAATTTTGCCAAAAATCAATTAATTTTGGAAGCGAATGAAATAGATCTATTATTGCCGAATTATTTTACGAAAAACAAATCTGAATTCTAAACTCTTTTTAGTTTAACGATGTACGTCAAGGGTAAGCCGATCTAACGGTATAGATCGATGCGAGTTAGACTTGAGCTAAAAACAACAAAAATTTTACCATAGTTATACGGAGAGTCCATTAATTACGTAAGGGTTTGGGGGGACGGAAGGAAGTGTCGGAAATTTTATGAACCTTTACGTGGGGGGAGGGGGTTCAACGTATTCCTTACGTAAGTTTCTATGTTTTTTGTACCAAAAATCTAGTTTATTAATTTAAATTACTATTTGATATTGCTTTTCTACTCTTAAATTTTATCGCCTAGTATTTTTAAAATTGCAAAGCAGTTTTATATGCTATCATCTTACTCGGAAGAAATATGAAGTAGTACTAATACTAGTAGGTACTAGTAAAAATAATGTGTTAAAATTAAGTAGGGATTTTTTTTCAAAAAAGTTATGTTACGAACCGGGGGGTCTGGGGGGTATGGAATACCTCCCAGTCGTAAGCTTCTAACCTAACAAGCCAACTTTTCAAGAATCAAATTAGGGTTAATATATTTGAAAAATCTTCTTGTTACTTCTTTATCGCTGATCCCCCCGGAATCCCATTTACTTATTTTACGTTTTCCACAGGTTACCCATTATAATAAATGACTGTAGCTGTCTCTAGCATATGAATCTGTACGCATGTTGCTCGAAGGAAATTTAGGCTAGAGGATTCAACAAAATTTAGGAAGAAAGGGTAAAAAAAGGCCGATAGTTAAAAATATAAAAAAATTGTAGGCAAAATGTTATAAAACATAAAAATTTTGATTCAAAATTAAGTCGCAAATGCTAAAAGGTTGAGAAACACTGCCTTATTGCGTTTGTTCCCTTAATTCCATTTGCTCAATAATTTGGTAAATGTCACTTACCACATTTGTGCATTGGACTATCGATATTAGGGAGAACAGATCAAAATTAATTTAAAAAAATATCATTACGCTATTAATGGACGCTCCCTTAATGGAACCGCGGGGCACCCATCGTTAAATTCTGCATGCAGCTGTATAACAAAAATGGGGTCAATTTTTAAAATTGTTTTTGAATTTTCTTGCTTTCTTTACTGCTGCGCTAACCCCATGGGTTTAGTAGGCTGCAGCCTACTGTGCATCTAAATCTGTGGATGTATGCGCTGTTACTTTCTACGTTTAAACGGCCGTTTACGTTTAAATGTGTTTTCCTCTGACGCACATGAATGGATTGACGAGATTGCACTATCGACTGCTCTCTCACTGAGTGAGCGGTCTCAGTGGTGAGCACATAACGGATAATATTCATATAGACGCGAGGACGCTGATGCATAATTTTAACTATACGCGGGACTTTTATTTTGGAAAATATTCCATGTGTATGCCAAAAAATTAAATTCCCGACTTTTATTTCTTGTTGAGCAACGACTACGACATAAAGGAATGATAAATTTTGCAAACCGAATATACCGGATTATAAATGAATTAATAAATTAAATAAAAATTAATTTCATTCAGTTTTCCTCGAATTGTGGAAAAATTTGAATTATTAAAAAAATATGTAAATTATTCACAATTTATTTGAAGCACATTATAAAACAACAAAAGGATTTTGTGTCATAAATTGAAAACGTCTGAAGATTATACAATTTAAATGTTTTTTTTTTTGATTTTTAATTTAATTATGAAATTATTTATACGTAGGTACCTATGTAATAGGTCGTTTTTAGGATAATTAAATATCAATTTACTTTGTTTATAATAAGTACTAATTATTATATAATTTAAAAACTATACTTAGTACCTACCGAAAAAATTAAACAAATAATTTTTTTTAACCACGGTAAGAGAACTAAAGAGATCATGAAATAATAATCTTCCATAACCATAATTATCAAGATAATAAAACTTGAAGATATTAGTTAATTTTTGTCAAATTTGTTGCTTCTTTTGGTAATTAATTATTTCAGTTTTAGCTGATCTTTTTGATTAGGATCTAAATCTAAAAATCTAATTCATTTTTATAAATACTGGAAACGATTACCATTTTAAAACTAATTACTATAGTTAAATTTTAAACGCGTTAATTATGGGTTTTTGTTTAAAATTGTTTCAGCAGTACCCTATATTTATTTTTACATTAAATGAAAATCGATCAGCATAATAGAAATTCTCCCAGTAATAGTTGGATTTCATTTTTGTACCTACTTATTGTGTTGTCCTATTTAAACATAATAATCGACAACAGAAAATTACTCACTAATTAACATTTTGTATTGTTATTACGGAATTAATTAATCTTTAATTACGACGATAGAAAAAGTGATAGTAAAAACTGACAATTTCAAATATCATAATATAAAAAGCTGTCCATTTACTGGTAGTTGTAGTATGTGAGAAAAATGGTAAAATGAATTTTAATCATGAATATTTTAAATTATTCAAAGCGATCTTAAAATCTTCCAGACATTATATAAAATAATGAATGAGCTTCTCAAGTACTTACTTAATTACAAAATTCAATAATTTTGATTTAATTTTCATTGTGATGGAAATACCATTATTAAAAACTGTGTTCTGCCCTTGGTATCGCTCATAATGTAGTGCCTTATGTAACAATTAACATAAAATAAAAAATCTGTGATTTATAGTAAAATGCAAGCTAGAATAGCTAAAGGACATTAGAGACGTCTAAAGTACGTTAATTATAAAAATCATCATTTATTCATCAGTGGAGTTTACAAAAGTACAGATTAGGTATTTACCTCCAGTGCAAAGTTGCAAATGACGTTTTTGCCGAATAAGTTTCCTCTCTGTAATTAATTCGCTTTGCAATTATACCAAACCATCCTTCCGTTCTTCTTAATCTTGAGACCATAATTTTCAATTAAGTTTTTTGAAAATTTAACAACTTTTTTTTACCAGGAGAAATTTTTAACACAAAAATCTAAATCGGTGCTGGGCAACATTGAAAAACACGTTATGTGCATTTATTGCCCTTGGCATTCCAAAACATTAAATTACATTATAATGTTATAAGCATTCATTTATAACCCAATTGTTATTCGATAACAGAATTGTTGTTTATACAAATGATAGCACAATAAACAAAGTTATAAGTAAGTATAGTTTAGTAATACAATTTTAATTTATTACTGTGATTACTCTGATTAATCTGCGTGTCGTAACAGTTTTGAAATCCATAAAATTGTGTCATTAAATAATATATTACTTACTGTTCAAAAAGTTATTTATTTGCGATATTCCTGTATTCTAAAGAGTTTCAGTAGTGGGGCTATGTTTATTCCGATACAAATTCTTACTCTTACCACCATAACTTAAAAATTATAAACTTTCTAGCACGAGAAGTCTCCAAATAACAATGCTAGCATTATTATATTTAGACTAGAATTAATGACGCGCATGCATATGAATTAACGAGATTTCAACTAACCCTAAAGGTTAGGTTAACCCTAACCACCTTAAGAAGAAGATTAAAATTTTGGTAGTTGAGGGTGTAAATTACAAATAATATAAACATTAAATTTTGTGGATAATTTAAAATTAGGGCAAGATAAGCCCAAAAATCGTACAGATAATATATGCGAGTATTTTATTGGTTTTTAACATAACCTTGGTTCCGCCTGCTCTCTTCCTTAAGTTTATTATATTCAGGCTAAAAAACCAGGATATTTAAGTATACAGAACTCGAAAATTCCTGTAACCGATTTAACCCAAAAACTAGGATTTCTTTAAATCCACGGATCTGCATTGTATGTTTTTAGTTAAAAATTAGGCTATAATTAAGGCGTTAGGCTAAAATAAAACAGTATAAAGGACCCCGCTACGGCCTTATGGGTTTTGGGTCCCAGTCAAATTTAACTCTTAATCACTATGGTGAAATAGTTGTTACACTGTCACTACGGTGCGGTCACAGAGACCGCGCTTTATTTGTTGATTTTTAATGTACTTACATTTTAATTTTTGAGTTTTTTTTACCAAAAATATCTTGGTTGGTATTCCAGTAAGTCAAAAAAAATTATAATGTAATAAATTTTAAACTTTTATTAACATTTAAAAATTTTAAAAGATTAGGTACTGTATTTAGCGTACATTTATACTATTACAAGAAAAAATTTTTTTTTTAATTAGTCTGATGGATTTCTAAACAATCTAATAATAGTTTCTAGAAGTCAATAGATGAGAAACTAAAACTAAAATACAAAATTGAAAAAAAGAAACTGAATTCGCAAAAATCACAACACCTGAAATGTTACAATTTATCCATATACTTGATGAATAAAGTCACAATTATTGATTCATTTTTTTGTGTTTTTTTTTCAAATTTCTTAATAAAACTGAGAAATAATATTCAAACTAATTCAATTTTTAATACAATTTATATAAATTGTACGAAAACAAACTAGTACAACAGATTTATACGCTAGTTCACTGGATATTAAAAGGTACACTTATACTATGGTGCGGTCACAGTGACCGCTTGCTTATTTTAATTCGTTTTAAATATAAAACTAAGCGATCTTCAAGGGCCTTCTTCTGTGAACATAGTAGGAACGACGTAACTTAAAGGTACTGAGACGCTAAATTCATAATTTTGAACTAGGCCTGAAATACACACATTTTAAAATGCGTAGCGGTCACAGTGACCGCACCATAGTGATTAAGGGTTAACCAAAATTTAGGATATTGTAGTTCATAATATGCTGATAAAAAGTGTCAATGGGCACAAAGCCAAAAAATGGACAGTTTTCGAGATATACGGCATTAAAGAGTTAATCTAGTCATTCTATGAAACACACAATGATAAAGTCAAAAACGATACCACCTAGAAAAAAAAAATACTGCCGTGTAGAAGAAAAAATTCTAAAGACGATAGCGTTTTTTTCATTGCTCTGGCTAGTGTATTACATAACCTAAAAAATTAAACAAAGTCGAAAGAGCGGTTTCTTGAAATTAAAAAAAAAATGAATTTTCCAACAAAAAAAAAGTTAAATGAAAAAGTTGTTGAAAATAAGTTGTAGAAAGTTAAAATACTGATTCATTATTTATTTTCTGAGAAAAACGAAAAATGTCGTAAAAATTTGCCGTTTTTGTTTTTTTTCTTAAATCGCAAGAAACCGCATTTTTGACTTTGTTTAATTTTTTAGGTTATGTAATACACTAGCTAAAGCGATGCAAAAAACTTTATCTTTTTTAAAATTCTTTCATCTATACAGCCCTATTTTTTGTTTTCGGGTAGTATCGATTTTGACTTTATCATTGTGTCTTTCGTAGAATGACTGGACAAAATTTGTAATGCCTTATATCTCTGAAACTGTCCATTTTTTGACTTTGTGCCCATGGACACTTTTTATCAGCACGTTATAAACTACAATATCCTACATTATGATTAAATTTGACTGGGACCCAAAACCCATAAGGCCGTAGCGGGGTCCTTTATAAAATTAATTCCAGAAAAACTACAAAGGTTAAATTATCTTAATTTTTGATGAAGAATGAAGGAACGAAAATTTCGGAGCAGTAAGAAAGTAAACATTGTTTTTTGATCGCCGACCATAGAAGGATTAACGATAGAGTCCTATTGCGTTTTTTTTCTGGAAAATTTGAGAAAAAAAATTTTCTTTAATTTTGAATATTTCGTTTGTTTCTGCATAGATATTAAGGAAAATTATTGATGCGTCGCGTGGAAATAGTGTATTTGTTTGAATTTGGAATATTGAGGCAAATCGATCTAAAATTAAAAATTTAAACACATCAGGTCGACATTTTCTTTTTGGTTAAGACAACACAATTGTAATTTTACAAGATTAAAGATTTACAGCAGTCTGGCGCAAATCAAACACGAATAGACTAAAGAGCGGGGCACCGCGGTTCTAATCCTAATTGCGTCGAATGTGCTGTGATCTAAAAAGTCCAAAGTCGATTTGTGGACTATGGGGGAAGGCAAAAGAAAACCACCCCATTAACAATTAGTAAAGTCTTCTTGGCTTAGCTAGGAAGATCGCCAATATCCGGGTTCGGCTAGGCACTTGAAAAAGAAGAAGAGAAAACAACGCGCAACAGGTGACAGAACCGATAGCTGTCAACTGGGCCAGCAAAATTTTTTTGACATTTACGTAATACAGTAGCGTCGCACATCGACATTTTTGGGTTATTTTATTAAAAAAATTTCTTTGTTTATTTATTTGAAAAAGGTACACGATTTCCACGGTTAGTAGCAAAACCGAAACTAAGTGCATCCGTTTTGATAAATTAAAAAAAGTAACGCATTTGATGACTAATAATCACCTTAACACGTAAACTTTCTGTATTTAAAAATTTGTAATTAAATACAAAATTTTATTTGATTTACTTTTATTTAAGATTCAGTATAATTTATTAAATTTGCTTGGATTTTACTATTTTTTTTTTAATTATGTTTGTCGTCTTTAAAAAATAAAGCAAGCAAATTGAACCACGAACCCTTAAAAAGATTTTTTCAGGACTCACTGAAGGTACGAGCTAGTTTGGGTAAACAGGGGTGATTTGACAGAGAAATCATTGCAATATTTTAAATAAAAAATGAAAAAAAAATATTTCATTGTTTTCAAAAATTAAGGGGGAAAGTCACTGTGACGATCGAAAAAGTAACCTAGTTTTTAAGAATTATTTTCACAGAGGTAACTAATTAATTAAGAAATCGGATTATTGTTATTTTATTAAGTGTACATTGAACTTGTTTTATATAAATTTTTATCTCATTATTTAAAATATTAATAAAAATTTGAGCCATTATTAGAGGTGAGATTTTTAGGTCGGATAAAATCAAAAAAAGGTACCTAAAAAGGTTCTAAAAAAAGCGATTTTAGGTCCTATAAACACAAAAAAAAGGTCCTATAAAAGTACTTAAAAAAAGATTTTATACCTAAGCATACTTAGATACCCACTGAAACTTTGAAATTTTTCTTAGGTTGGCACATATGGTAAGCTGCCACCACTGAGCTACAAATTCAAATTTAAGAAAACAATAAAAAAATTATAATTTAGGTTAGGGGCCTCGTAAGGGTGAGATTTTTTTTCTATTTAAACTGAAAATTAAAAAAAAGTTTCCAAAATGCTAAAATAGGTCGTAAAAATAAAAAAGGGTTGCCAAGGGTGCGTTCCACTTAAAGCCCACGACGACCGCAGCGTGGTCCCATGGTTCTTTGATTGGACTAAAGATCGAAAGCGGTTATTTGATTGGACTGACGAACGACCGTGGTCGTCGTGGGCTTTAAGTGGAACGCACCCCACATTGCTAAAGTAGGTCGTAAAAATTAAAAAAAGTCAAAAAAGGCAAAAACGGTAAAAATAAATAGGGCTTAAATAACGTAGTTTTTCATGAAACGAATTTTGGTACCAATAAAATAAAAGTAGGACGTAAAATAAAAAAAAGGTAAAAACCTAAAAATCTCAACTCTAGCCATTGTGTAAAGACTAATAAAAAAAATCCCTTCTCCATGGTGACATCGATATCTCAGTGAAGAGTTGTCCGAAAATAAAAATGAAAAAATTATCAGAATTTAAATGAATGTAGCTATCGTTGTACGTAGCCGATTTTAAAAATTTTAATAATTACTATGTTAATAAACTGCTTGAATGAAAAAAAAAAGAGTTTTAAAATTGAAATAGATTTGAATTTGTTGCCATTTTGTAAATAATCAAAAAAATTAAAAACGGCTACGTACAACGATAGCCACATTCATTTAAATTCTGATAATTTTTTAATTTTTATTTTCGGATAACTCTTCACCGAGATATCGATGCCACCATGGAGAAGAAATTTTTCTTATCAGTCTTTACATAATGGCTCATATTTTTATTAATATTTCAAATAATGAGATAAAAATTTATATAAAACAAGTTCAATGTACACTTAATAAAATAACAATAATTCGATTCCTGAATTAATTTGCTGCAGCGGGTGAAGAAGGGGTTAAGTCATAAAAGTCGATTTTGAGTAAACGCTTGTTAAAGAAATTGGCAAAATTTCTTGTTCGATTTTAACATATTTTTACGTTAATACCGTTTTATTCAAAATAAATTAAATTCAAAGAATAAAAAAATGAAAAAATGTCACTCAAATTCTTCTTCATCAGAAGAAGCATCCGGAAACACATCAATTTCGTCAATTGAGGTTATTAGGTTCTTATAAAAGTCCCAATTTCCTTCTGAAATATACGGAAGAAGTCCCAGTAGTTTTTTCTTCTTTTATACTGTTATTGGGAGTGGAGTCCTATGCGCCTGTTTCTCTATATCCTCAAATTGTTTCTCTATATCCGAAGCTATCGATGAGGCATCACTTGAGTCATCCGAATCTATCCATACAGCATCACTTGAGTCTTCTAAATCTGATTCCATTACCGTGTTCGTTTTTACCATTTTTAACATTTTTTTGCCTCTTGAACAAATTGTAGCACCTGTACATTGTACCTACCTACTGTTTGAAATTTATTATACCAACCAAAAATATTAAAATTTTATAAAGTATATCAATATAAATTTTAATATTAATCAAGGATTATTTTTACTTAACTCTTTTTACACATTAAATTGTTATTTTGTAACTATAATAATTTTGCGCAAAAGGAGATAAGTCGACTTACCTCCGTTTACGCAAAGGCATTTCACCACTCCAATGATAACTAATTATTAGTTACCTCTGTGAAAATAATTCTTAAAAACTAGGTTACTTTTTCGATCGTCACAGTGGCTTTCCCTCTTAATGTAATCGCATTTGTAGTTTTTTGTAATTAATTTTCAAAATTTTTAGTGTGTTACTGTAGCCTAACGCCTTAACAAAATGCAATTTAAAATTAAATTTTTTGTTTTGATTTTTGTCAGTTGAGTAAGTATAACCGTCAACTGCGGTAGCCTTGCCCTCTAGTAAGCCTTGTTTTAAGTATTTACGCAGAGCGCACGTACCGTCAACAGAAAGCGACAACCATGCGGTTTTTACGTAAAAACCGAAGCTTTACAATTTATTATTTTTTAATTAATCGATATTTGACGTTCATCTTATTCATTTTACCTTATTATATCTATAGACCCCACGTCGAAGTTTTATAAATAGCTAGAATATTTTTGGTACCGGGTTATTACTGTACTTAAACATAACTATTAATTTGTGGAATTAAATGGAACTAAATGATGTTAAGACCTAGGCTTAACCAAGCGATTTGGGGCCTAGGTTTGCGTATTGCTTTTACTCTTAAAATGAAAAACCTTTTGAAGTCTATATTAAGGGCGCAGATATCTTCAAGTGTAAATCCGGGGGGTCTGGGCAACCAGCGGCAAGAAAGCAATAAAAAACTTTTCAAATGTGATAACGCAAATTTGATTCTTGAAAAGTTGGCTTATTAGGTTAGAAGCTTACGCCCCAGACCCCCCGGTTCATAACATGACTATTTTGAAAAAATGCCTTACCAAATTTTAACACATTATTTTTTTAAATATTTTATCATTACCGAAGGTAGACTATAAGCTTTTTTAGGCCTCTCAGCTACGTCTTAGACCTAAGGCCATAGCCGGATTAATATGAGAAATCTGCCCCCGCGACTTTTTTGGCTCATACTCAGGGGATCGATTTGGTGTCGAATAAAAATAATTCACACCAATTTTTAGCTCTTTAACTCTAACGGTTGTCGATATTTTCAAAAAAAACTGTTTTTTCAATTTTATTTTTATTTTTATAGTAAAATTCACAATTAATTAATGATGAATTTTTTACTAATTTTTAGGAGTTTAAGACATGAGAAAAAAATATAATCATGATTTTTTAACGAAAAGCCGATTTTTGGCAGACGATTAAAAATTAAAATCTTTTTTTTTTAGCCTTTTTAAAATATGTCACTCACCAAAATTCGTCAGAAAATGTCTATTATACTCCTCTACATTCAGGTATTTTTTTAAATTTTTTGAAATGGTGAAACAATGTGAAAAAAAATAAAAACTTATTTTTTTTTCTAAAATCTTGCGTTCTAAATAACTTATATTTTTTTTAGCTAAAAAAAATTTGTCTAAAATATTTTTTTGTCAAAAATAAATAAAAATAAAGATTACCATAAAAAAATTCATATATATTTTAAAATAATTTAATATTTTATTATTTTAATATATTTTCAAATAATGCATTTTTGGGGAAAACTTATAAAATCTTTTTTAAAGTTCTTAAAAAGACCTTTATTTTTGTTTTTTATAAAATACCGTAGCCTCAAAACTAAGTGAGCTAATAACAAAAATAAAGTAGATTTTTATTTTTTTCATACAAATTATAAATAAAATTTTTTTAGCCCTTATTTTTGAAATGGTTTGAGCTGAAAGGGTTTGAACAACATGTCAACTATTTACGAACATATGCAAACTTTAAACGGCCATATCTTATACAATTTTTATACTACAACAAAAACCTAAATTTTCAGAGATGCCAAACCTACAATTTTTAATTTTATAAAATTTTGCGTATCATTAATAAATTTTGAGATATTTTTAAGAAAAGGCAATTTTTTGCAAAATTGCAAAAATGCTCTCTTCAAATCAACCTCAAATTTTTTCAAAACTAAGGACTTTAAACCTGTAAAACTACTAGAGCATATTACAAGTAAGTACATAAATAAAGTTAATTGTGAAGTAGTATAACAATTATTTTCAATTGCGATGGTAATTAAATTAGGGGGTGATTTTAACATTTTTTGTCGCCGAAATAAATAGGGATCAACTTATCATATTTAAAATTAAAATATACAAAAAATCAATTTATCATAGCTCGCTTAGTTTTGATGCTATGGGGTTTAACTAAAAACAAAATTAAAGAGTTTTTGAATATTAAAATATATTGAAATAATAAAATATTTTAAAATATATTTTTTAGCTAAAAAAAATATAAGTTATTTAGAACGCAAGATTTTAGAAAAAAAATGAGTTTTTATTTTTTTTCATATTGTTCCACCATTTCAAAAAATTCAAAAAAATTCATGAGTGTAGAGGAGTATAATAGACATTTTCTGACAAATTTTGGCGAGTGACATATTTTAAAAAAGCTAAAGAAAAAAAAAGATTTTAATTTTCAATCGTCTGCCAAAAATCGGCTTTTTGTTAAAAAATCATGATTATATTTTTTTCTCGTGTCTTAAACTCCTAAAAATTAGGAAAAAATTCATCATTGATCAATTGTGAATTTTACTATAAAAATAAAAATAAAATTGAAAAAACAGGTTTTTTTGAAAATCTCGACAACCGTTAGAGTTAAAGAGCTAAAAATTGGTGTGAATTATTTTTATTCGACACCAAATCGATCCCCTGAGTATGAGCCAAAAAAGTCGCGGGGGCAGATTTCTCATATTAATCCGGCTATGCCCTTTATAATCACATTTTTAAAAATTACCTAAACAAAACTATCATATGTATATTTTGGTTAGTACTCTTGAACTGATAGTTTTTAAAAAAATTATTAGTATGTCGATGAAATAATGCTTAAAATTTAAAATCGGTTCGTTCTCGACTTAAGAGATTTTTTACGTATCTTAACCACTTAATGTTCATTGACGCGTTTGAAACGTCTACTCCAACTCGCACCGTCCCCTTATTTAATGTACTGTATAGGTGTAAATAATGTATGTGTATGTTACTTTTTTGTTTAAATTTAACCATCCACAATTGATTTGAATATATGAAGTGGTTGATTTTTAAATATTTTTATGAATTATCATTTCTTGAGAAGTAAATTTACACATTAAATTGAACTATTTTATATTAATAATTGATGGGCACGGTATAAAAACAAATGAAGTCCACGATTGTCATTTTATCAGGAACGTGCCTTGGCAAAAATACTCAAAAGTTGCTCAATTTGGCATATTTTTATATCTAAATTTACAAAAAGTTGGCAATTTTGAATTAAATGAGTTGGCGAGTTTGCAAATTTGGGATTGCTCCCCCTCTGAAAAAAGTTAGCTGGGCACGTCCCAGCATTTTAAAATTTACGGTTGTAGAACTCGCCTTTGTTTCTTTCTTTAAGCGACCTGCATTGTCTAGTAAAATGTCCTTTAACATATTTAATAAGTAATATGCTATTTTTTTGTTGTAATTTAACAGATAGAACTCATAGATATGGGTGGCCTTAATATTTTTTACTTTCTAACCGCTTTAGTGCGTGTTGCTCGGAGAATATTAAAAAAAAAATAACATTTCACTTCCTAAAAGCAGAAAATTCATACATAAATTTTGTTTAAATTTCTTATGATATGATTGACAGAATTCTTAGTTTTGACAGAATGGTCGTAGCGCGTTCTCGCAAATTTTTTTTATAGAATTTCATTTTTTGAAGTCCCCCAAACAACAAAAATGTTTGTATCAGTCAATCTTGTGCACGCTCTACCTCCCAAACCAATAAAAATTTTACAACCAAATTTTATATTAGCACTTTTATATTGAGATTAAAGCTGATTAAATTTTGATTGAAATTGATTTTCGGAAAATTTAGCGTGGGAGTAACGCGCATGAATGGATTAGCAAGGTTCTACCGCTTTTTAAATTTATCGTTGTAACACTGCAACTCTGAATATCTTAACCATTAAGTTGCAACTGTGTAATTAATTGCAATTAAAAAAAATTAATTAACAAATAATTTCTATTATGTAAAGTAGGTACTAATAAAATTTGTTAAAATTATTTTTATGCTTTATAATTATATTTTACTTGGAAATTTATTATATAATTTTAAATAAGAATAAAGATTTTATTACATATTAATTTTCAGAAACACAAAATAAATTTAATTGTCTACAATGACGATGTTAGTAATAAACTTAAGTGGTTAATTTATCAATAAAAAGTATTTTTAAGAAATTATAACAATGAAATCTAAAATTTAAACTTACATAAATGTGATTTTAAACTTTCCGCTTAAAAAATTGTAAGAGTACTAAATTAATTTATCAATAAATATTATTTTGAACAATAGAAAATTAAAAATTTAAAGTTAAATGTTATTTTAAATTTTCACTTGAAAAATAGAGTTATGGGGGTTAATAAGCTAACGTAATTTTCCACCATGCCACGAGGCTACAGGAAGAACTGTAGATTTCCGACTTATTAGTCATCATCAGCATCGTGTTTTTAAATTTTGTAGGTTCCTCTTTTCGCGCAATTTTAGAAAATTTAACATATTAACAAGTTTATGTTAAAATACGAAATAAATGAACAATGAAGAACGACCGATAGAAAAGAGAAATTGCACAATTCAAGAGCTACCATGTGTATAAACAAATGCCTGACGTTCATCTGTGTGACAGGACAAATTTTATTCAAAAATTTACCTTTAACTTATTAGACATCTTTGATTTCATTAAATAATTTTCGAGTTACTAAAGAATAATAAATTATTGTTTGAGTTATGTCACTTTTCCTTATTACACACTTTTCCAGTTAGGACACTTTAGGATACATAAAAGGACTGTTTTTTTTCTTTCTGACATTCCGGTGTTTAAATTTAAAAAATAATAGTATTAAAATTCGATTTTAATAACCGAACTTTCAGTGGTTATCTGGTCGTCCTTCATTAATTTCTTAATTAATGTCATTTCCTCAAAAATTTAGTTATTTTATCGTGCGTCATAAAATCGCGTATGTGAAATTTATTAGAAAGGTTTTGAAGCGTTGATCTGTTTCAAAAGTGTATGATTTTTACATTTATAGCCTTTTTCCTGTATACTTTTTCATTTGGTTTTTATAATATCAACTTTTTTAAATGTTTAGCGCACACAAAATGTCATTATAAGCAAGTTTTTCAAACTTTTCAAGCAGGTACCACATTTAAAGATTAAATTTTTATTTGAGATAAGTTAATAAATTATAATGTGTTTGTCGTTTAATTTATACACTTGCTCTATTCTGTTTTATCTATTCAAGCGCGTCACTATTACAAGAACGTTTTTCAACCATAGAATTATTATCCAGAATTATTACCATAAAGAATATTATCGTATCAATAACGGCTATAAATATAATTTTATAGAACAAATTATTATTAATGGTAATTTAATAGATTTAATAAATTTAAAATTTACATTTACCGAATGACAGCATAATTGAATATTTATTGTTTTATGGATTCAATCTTTTTTATATTATAAGTGAATAATTTATAATTATGGGCTATATATTTCTTACATTGTAATATTCTCAATATTTATAAAAAAAATATTTGTAGTGTAAATAGATTACATCTTACAAGGGCATATCACAGTGAGTAATCGGTAATCGAGATCCCAATTTTTTTGGTAATTCTAAAAGCTAAAAAAATTATCGCTTTCTTGATTTTTCAGACTGGCATTCAGTCCAATTTTTCTCAGTTTTTAAGTTATGAATTTTTAAAAATAGACATAACTGCTGTTACTATTGGCTGTTATAACAAGAAACCGTGGTAGTTTATTTGAATATTGGATTGGTAACTCGTAGATTAACAAATAAATAAATATTTTAAAATATATTAATTCTGACAATAAATTACATAATTTTCAGAAAACAAAAGTTGCTTTATGTGAGAATCAAACTTGGAACCTACGGATTGCCATTCTAATAGCAGTTAAACCTATGGTTAAAATACCATGTTTATTTTTAAATATTCATAATTCAAAAATTAATCTCGTTAATCTATTCATGCGCGTTAGTGGTGCTATTCTAAGAAGCTATATTTAAAAATATTATTATACTTTTAAGGTAGTGATCAAATACTTTATAATTTATATTAATAATACGAAAAACTTATTCAAATTCTTTTGTTATTTTTGGCGACATTTTTAAGAGTGCCACCTATTGGCTTAAAGCGTATACTAACGAAACTATCGAGATTTGGCAGGTGAAAATAGGCGGATTTAAATTTTTATACTTTTTTACTTATTGTTGGGAAACAAGAAAATTAAGCTTTTCAAAATCTTTCTTTAACGGACTAAGAAAAAACACTTCATCTAAGAATATTCTAACTTTCTTAATATGTAATGTCAAACGTCAAAATAAACGTCAAATAAAGTTAATTCACATTTCTAGCCGCTAGTGGCGTTGCGATTACATGTCACCACAGATTTTCTTGAGTTTTCCATATTATTAATATAAAGTATTTGACGTGATGCAGTTTAATGCAAATATTCGGTCTTGTTAGATCAAGGGCATCTACATCTAGCAACGTCAACAAATAAACAATCCGATCTCCGAAGCTAAAGGTCTTTTTAATTATTATATATTATAAATAATGATATAGGTCAGTAATTTTGCTCAATATTATTTTAGTCGTGGTACTCGGAAATATCTCACAATATGCAAATTTTTACTTTAAATCAATATTGTCTGAATCTAAACCACGTTTTACGGTGTGCAAACTACATTATAATATTATAATTTGCTAGTAATCTCCTCCTCTTTATCTTTACTTATCAATTATAGTCAAACCTCTGATTGATTTGTTCATTTATTACCAACTCAAAATAGTTTACAAACCTAAAAAAAATTACGACTTAAGAAATAGACAAACAATCTGATTCCTGAAGAGGCCGAAGGCCAATTAACCGTGGGTTACAGCTATGGTCGCATTCTTCCAACAATCACACCAATGATCGTATTTCGAGATCCATTCTATTTAAATAATGTTTATTAAGATGTTCTTCTGATCTTGAGACGTATCTGAAACAGTTATAATTTAATAAAATTAATGAAAAACGTATCCAAAGATGGTTTTCAAGACCGGGGGGTATGGAGGTATGGAATACCATCCAACTACAGATAGAGTTACAAGGCTTGGGTTTGTAAACACATTTAAAATATGAATTGATACTCTCACTTGCAAGATGGAAAAGAAAAATAGGTTGTATATACGAATAACCGTTTTTATTTTTAAAATTGGAGACCGGGGGGTTTGGGAGGTATGGAATACTCTCCAACTACAGATAGAGTTACAAGGCTTGGGTTTGTAAACACATTTAAAATATGAATTGATACTCACACTTGCAAGATAGAAAAGAAAAATAGGTTGTATATACGAATAACCGTTTTTATTTTTAAAATTGGAGACCGGGGGGTTTGGGAGGTATGGAATACTCTCCAACTACAGATAGAGTTACAAGGCTTGGGTTTGTAAACACATTTAAAATATGAATTGATACTCTCACTTGCAAGATAGAAAAGAAAAATAGGTTGTATATACGAATAACCGTTTTTATTTTTAAAATTGGTGACCGGGGGGTTTGGGAGGTATGGAATACTCTCCAACTACAGATAGAGTTACAAGGCTTGGGTTTGTAAACACATTTAAAATATGAATTGATACTCTCACTTGCAAGATAGAAAAGAAAAATAGGTTGTATATACGAATAACCGTTTTTATTTTTAAAATTGGAGACCGGGGGGTTTGGGAGGTATGGAATACTCTCCAACTACAGATAGAGTTACAAGGCTTGGGTTTGTAAACACATTTAAAATATGAATTGATACTCTCACTTGCAAGATAGAAAAGAAAAATAGGTTGTATATACGAATAACCGTTTTTATTTTTAAAATTGGAGACCGGGGGGTTTGGGGGGTATGGAATACCCTCCAACTACAGATAGAGTTACAAGGCTTGGGTTTGTAAACACATTTAAAATATGAATTGATACTCTCACTTGCAAGATGGAAAAGAAAAATAGGTTGTATATACGAATAACCGTTTTTATTTTTAAAATTGGAGACCGGGGAGTTTGGGGGGGTATGGAATACCCTCCAACTACAGATAGAGTTATAAAGCTTGGGTTTGTAAACACATTTAAAATATGAATTGATACTCTCACTTGCAAGATGGAAAAGAAAAATAGGTTGTATATACGAATAACCGTTTTTATTTTTAAAATTGGAGACCGGGGGGTTTGGGGGGTATGGAATACCCTTCAACTACAGATAGAGTTACAAAGCTTGGGCTGTAAACACATTTAAAATATGAATTGATACTCTCACTTGCAAGATGGAAAAGAAAAATAGGTTGTATATACGAATAACCGTTTTTATTTTTAAAATTGGAGACCGGGGGGTTTGGGGGGGTATGGAATACCTTTCAACTACAGATAGAGTTATAAAGCTTGGGTTTGTAAACACATTTAAAATATGAATTGATACTCTCACTTGCAAGATGGAAAAGAAAAATAGGTTGTATATACGAATAACAGTTTTTATTTTTAAAATTTGCGACCGGGGGGTGTGGGGGGTATGGAATACCCTCCAACTACAGATAGAGTTATAAGGCGTGGGTTTGTAAACATATTTAAAATATGAATTGATACTCTCACTTGCAAGATGGAAAAGAAAAATAGGTTGTATATACGAATAACCGTTTTTATTTTTAAAATTGGAGACCGGGGGGTTTGGGGGGTATGGAATACCCTCCAACTACAGATAGAGTTACAAGGCTTGGGTTTGTAAACACATTTAAAATATGAATTGATACTCTCACTTGCAAGATGGAAAAGAAAAATAGGTTGTATATACGAATAACCGTTTTTATTTTTAAAATTGGAGACCGGGGAGTTTGGGGGGTATGGAATACCCTCCAACTACAGATAGAGTTACAAAGCTTGGGCTGTAAACACATTTAAAATATGAATTGATACTCTCACTTGCAAGATGGAAAAGAAAAATAGGTTGTATATACGAATAACCGTTTTTATTTTTAAAATTGGAGACCGGGGGGTTTGGAGGGTATGGAATACCCTTCAACTACAGATAGAGTTACAAAGCTTGGGCTGTAAACACATTTAAAATATGAATTGATACTCTCACTTGCAAGATGGAAAAGAAAAATAGGTTGTATATACGAATAAGCGTTTTTATTTTTAAAATTGGAGACCGGGGGGTTTGGGGGGGTATGGAATACCTTCCAACTACAGATAGAGTTATAAAGCTTGGGTTTGTAAACACATTTAAAATATGAATTGATACTCTCACTTGCAAGATGGAAAAGAAAAATAGGCTGTATATACGAATAACAGTTTTTATTTTTAAAATTTGCGACCGGGGGGTTTGGGGGGTATGGAATACCCTCCAACTACAGATAGAGTTATAAGGCTTGGGTTTGTAAACATATTTAAAATATGAATTGATACTCTCACTTGCAAGATGGAAAAGAAAAATAGGTTGTATATACGAATAACCGTTTTTATTTTTAAAATTGGAGACCGGGGGGTTTGGGGGATATGGAATACCCTCCAAATACAGATAGAGTTACAAGGCTTGGGTTTGTAAATACATTTAAAATATGAATTGATACTCTCACTTGCAAGATGGAAAAGAAAAATAGGTTGTATATACGAATAACCGTTTTTATTTTTAAAATTGGAGACCGGGGAGTTTGGGGGGTATGGAATACCCTCCAACTACAGATAGAGTTATAAAGCTTGGGTTTGTAAACACATTTAAAATATGAATTGATACTCTCACTTGCAAGATGGAAAAGAAAAATAGGTTGTATATACGAATAACCGTTTTTATTTTTAAAATTGGAGACCGGGGAGTTTGGGGGGTATGGAATACCCTCTAACTACAGATAGAGTTACAAAGCTTGGGCTGTAAACACATTTAAAATATGAATTGATACTCTCACTTGCAATATGGAAAAGAAAAATAGGTTGTATATACGAATAACCGTTTTTATTTTTAAAATTGGAGACCGGGGAGTTTGGGGGGTATGGAATACCCTCCAACTACAGATAGAGTTACAAAGCTTGGGCTGTAAACACATTTAAAATATGAATTGATACTCTCACTTGCAAGATGGAAAAGAAAAATAGGTTGTATATACGAATAACTGTTTTTATTTTTAAAATTTGCGACCGGGGGGTTTGGGGGGTATGGAATACCCTCCAACTACAGATAGAGTTACAAAGCTTGGGCTGTAAACACATTTAAAATATGAATTGATACTCTCACTTGCAAGATGGAAAAGAAAAATAGGTTGTATATACGAATAACCGTTTTTATTTTTAAAATTGGAGACCGGGGGGTTTGGGGGGGGGTATGGATTACCTTCCAACTACAGATAGAGTTATAAAGCTTGGGTTTGTAAACACATTTAAAATATGAATTGATACTCTCACTTGCAAGATGGAAAAGAAAAATAGGTTGTATATACGAATAACAGTTTTTATTTTTAAAATTTGCGACCGGGGGGTTTGGGGGGTATGGAATACCCTCTAACTACAGATAGAGTTATAAGGCTTGGGTTTGTAAACATATTTAAAATATGAATTGATACTCTCACTTGCAAGATGGAAAAGAAAAATAGGTTGTGTATACGAATAACCGTTTTTATTTTTAAAATTGGAGTCCGGGGGGTTTGGGGGGTATGGAATACCCTCCAACTACAGATAGAGTTACAAGGCTTGAGTTTGTAAACACATCTAAAATATGAATTAACACTTCGAGAACGGGGGGTTTGGAGGGTATAAAATACCCTCCTAAGAAGTGTCAAAGAGTCACGGCGTGAAAAACTGCAGAAAATTTGCTTCCACGTTATATACCTAGTGATACTTCTTGAGAAGACTTGATGTTGGTTGGAGGTGATTTTCGTTGCAGTCAGTATTATTATTCGAGACCAAGCAATACTCAAATTTTGGAAATAAAAACGATTATTCGCGTATAAAACCTACTTTCCTTTCCCATCTGCAAGTGTGTGTTAATTTTTTTATTGTGAGTGTCAAACCTTGTAACTCTGTCTGTGGTGTGGAAGTAAATTTTCTGCAGTTTTTCACGCCGTGAGTCTTTGACACTTCTTAGCTCTGTCCTAAAGCATCTTAACCCTGCGTTAGAACTTAAACTTAGTGATATAGGAGGAAAAATAACGTACGTGCATCGTGGCGTACGATGACCGATGCATAAGATTTTTGGTGTAGAAAATTTTATTAAGTTTTTGCAATGAAAAAACTAAATATTTTTTAGGAAAAGTGTTAAGAATAAAAGTTTTGCAGAAGTTTTTTTACTTTAGTAAGATTTCAAAGAGGAGAAAAGTTTGAAAAGTTGAAAATTAGTTTTGGTAAAGATTTACAAACCAAATAAAGGTATATTTTACCAAAGTCACTTAATTATCACGGGGCAAGCGACAACTTTCGACAAAAGCGACAAAATTCAACAAATTTTAAATTATTCTGGAAGACGTATTATTTGTTTGGAGATCTTTTTGTTTTATATTGGAAGTTGGTGGTTAAATTCATAATAGTACAGCGATATATTGTTCTATCATCTATCCATTAGAAAAAATTACATTAATATCAGTGCATCCTTTATGAAATTTTTCCTCTGGTGGTAAAATGTAATGATCAGTAGCTGAAAATGTGTTTTAAAGAAATTATCGGATTTTATCCGTTATGTGTTCACCATAAACGCGCATGAATGGATTAACAAGATTCCCACTATCGACTGCTTACTCACTGACCACGAAGTTATTTTAAAAGGAGAGCAGAGTTGAACAATATTTTAAAATAGAATACTAATAAGTAACAAATAACTTAAGCTTTTACGTTTCCAAACTTATCAGAGCTTACTGCGCTCTTTTTTTTTAAATAAATTTAAGGTCAGTAAGTGAGATGTTGATAGCGGAAATCGTTTTTCCCACTTTTACTCATTAAATTATTTTGCTTTTTAAAAGTGTTTGAAATAATAAATTATGGTTACGATACATAGTCATAAATTAAAAATCGGTCTGATTTAAACTTATTCCTCGACTCGCGATAATTTATTATGTACTCGAAATAATCACTGTACGATATGATTTCTCAATATTTTTACGAGTTTTTTTATTGCTAAAGAAATAAGTTTAAACATTTTAATGAATTTCTTTAAAAAATGAATTGATATGAAGAAAAATAGTATATGCACTTTGCTTGGCAAAAGAAATTATTTTATTAAAATTGAAAAGTTTATTAATTACGTCAGGGTTTGAGAAGGGGATTTGGAGAATCTTACAAAAAGGGTTGAAGAAGAACTGTTTTAAAGTAATTTTGATTTGATGCTAAAAAGTCGTTTTTTTTAAATCGTATTAAAATAGTATGATCGAAGGGAGGGAGATCTTAATTTTTTTAAAGAGAATACATATCTAAGATAGGATTTCCTATCCTTAAGTAAGGGTTTCCAACTTTTACATGAAGAGAGTACTAATTTTCAATTATTAATATACTAATTTAAAGGGTAGTTCACACTACATGATTTATCATATGACTTAGTCATAAGAAAAGTCATGGCTAAAATCATACCATCACAACAGCCAATCATAAAAGCCATAACTTCTATAATATCAAAAATCATATAGTGTGAACGTAAAAATATCCCTCATATGAGAAGTCCCGTGACAAGTCATATGATAAATCATGTAGTGTGAACTACCCTTAAAAAAAATTTAGATTACTAAAAAAATGATAGTACAGAATTGATCAAATAGATGGCGCAAAGCTAAGCGAAATCCAAAAACTAAAATTCAAACTTACCGCAAATAATTTTAAGAAGAAAAATCAAAACCAGATCTGATTTTACTTTTTTTTACGGGAAGAAAACACAAGATAATAAATCTTTAATGGAAAACACGAAAATAGTTTTTAAATTATGTGAGAATTTGGAGTGCGAGAACAAATTGTTGTATAGAATTGCGTGATACTTTGACGTAATAGGTTCTAGTATTTTTTTAAAATGTAAAATATTAATTGTTGTTTTTCCGACTGATTGAAACGATTTAATTATCGTAAAGAAATTAATAAATTATATAATTATTACTGGAATAATTATTATTGCAATATTTTTGTAACAACTGCATTCCGGTAGATAGCAAGAACTGAAATTGCAATTAGCAAACTTGTGAAAAAAAGGGGGGGTGGAGTTACAAGTTATCACCACGTTCAACAGGTAACGCAAAGAAGGGGTCAGCGGCGGGGAAAACGCGGACTTGATCAGGTGTGACCCATGAGCCTAAGTTAGTCTTACTTCTTAGTTTCACTTCTTACGACTTTCATTAAATAACGCACAGGATAATCCGCGATACACGCCGACTTTTTGGGACTTTTAAAATTTAATTGAAGTAAAAGTAAGTGTTGACCTGGTGACTTAATTTTGTGGAATTTTTCAAGTGCAAATTGTGGAGTGAATTTAAATTTGGTAAATAATATTCATGTGCTTCTGTGTCAGGGTTGCAAGATAAAACCAATGTCTCAATAATGCACCTTCGAATATACGCATTTTGATTTTTAAATAGGTACCATAGAACGTTGCTCGAAATTTTAATAGATAAAATTACGCAAAGTGGTCATCGTGATCATTAAACTCTTGGTGGAAATAATTTTCGTTACGTATTCATTTCATGGATTGACTATAAAAATATCGCGGTAATTATATAGGCATGCAAAAATATTGACAATGAATCGCATTATTAATAATTTGTTTTAAAAAAGGTAAAATTTTTGAACAATTGCTTTTTAAACTGAGTCACCCAATCACGAGCACTTATTCATTGGGCACGTGAGTGATTGTTTTAAATGACAGTTTCCGATTGGTTAAGTCATTGCAAAGTAGCGTTACTTTGCACCAAGCCAACTTAACTTTTAACCAATTTTATCGCGTTATAGAATCGCTTTCGTTTCAAACAAATTACTACTTTTTGTCTTATTAACCTATAAAATTACCTAATCAGCGATATGGAAAATTATAAAGTATTTGGTAAAGAAAGTTCCGTTATGTATACAAAATTTTTTGATTGTACATTCTGTATACCGGATAGACTCTCGCACGTTCTTTCGTTCAACCAATCTCGAGGCGGCAATCAAATCTTGAAATATATAAATAATTCATATTTTTCAAATATTTCGCGTTATACTAAACGGTTAAATTAGAAGAAGTAATTTTAATATTTAGATAAATAAATTAAAACTTGCGCTATTAAGGTCATTGCGCTTTTTATCGTATTTCTTGTTATAGAAAGCACCAGAAAGTTTTATACTTTCTCAAATTACAAGTTAACTATTAAAAATTGATCAAATTGGGTGATTTATAACCATTCCGATAAAGAATAAGAAACTGACAGGTTTTCTGACATTTTCAGAATTTTAAAATAAAAAATCGCCGAAGGCGCTCGCTAAATCGTTACTATAATTTATGAAGTAGCATAGTAACAGCGAATTTTAAGTATTCGGTAATAAAACAATGAAATTTGAATTTAACTGATTTTAATATTATGACATTATGATTAAAATGTAGGTAAAACGGAATTGAAAAGAATGCTAATTTTTAAATAGTTAAGTCGAGGAAATTTGGCAATTAATCTGAAAACAGTTTTGAATAATTTGGTTTCGTAACTTTAAAATATTTGGCGTTACCCCATGCACGTGCGTCATATCCATAATTTATTGTCGCTTATTTAATTGTTAAAATTTTTACTCATCTCTAGTCTTACCCGAACGGCTACACAGGCGAGTTATTTTCTTATTACATAAAAAAGTTTTCAGTAAGGTTCAATTTATGCCAGATAACTTAGCTACCTATTAGAAATTAACTAATTAAATTTTAAAAAAGGAGATAATTTTAGGTTAGAAATTATTTAGGTTTTTCTTGTTTTACGAAAATTAACGGTGAAATTTTTATAAATTTAATTTTTATTTTAAAATCGTGGGATTTCATCAAAAAAATTATGCACTGTTTTCGAGTGAAATAAAATTACATTTAATTCAAAAACTGAACGAGGTAGCAAAAAATTGTAAAAAGAGTTTTGTAATAAATCATCAGTAGAGTCAGAATTTGAAATAAAAGCTGTGATTAAACTTTTTTCAATTTTTGCACACATCTTGAGTTCGAACACGCGATTACACTAAAATTAGACGCTCTAATGAAGAATTAATGATACATTTTTTAGCATTAAAAATTGTAATATTTCTAAAATGTTAAGAAAAATTAAAATTTGGCCTACTTTTTTGGAAGATTTCGATATTTAATACTTTAAGATGCAACTAATTTTAAAGGTAAATTAAGCGCGGGTAACTGTTAATTTATTTTGCTAATTAGCATTTTTATTACTCGTTTGGATTTATTTATAGCTTTAAAACGCAAAATTTTTGCAACAATTCGTTTAAGTTATACTTTACCCTGTAGACCATTTGATCTAAGGAGTGGTTAGCCTTTATATGCAGTCCTGAGAGCTGGGATTTCACGAGTTATTTATTCGTTGAATTTCAGTATTAGTTACAAAATATAGAGCAACAATACAGAAACTGCTCTGAAAGAGTCATCATCATCATCAGCTATAACATCCATTGTCAGATGTAAGCTTCCTCTTTTAAACTCCCCCCAAATAGGGAGAGAGGGGGTGGTACCCATAACTCACTACGCTGGGCAGGCGGGTTGGCGAGTAGTTCACAGATCAAGTTTGGACTTTTTAGATCACAGCACAAATCTGACGCAACCAGGATTAGAACCGCGGTTTCCCGCTCTCTAGTCTATCCGTATGTGATTTACGCCAGACTGCTGGTTTTCTGAAAGAGTACATAGATGTAAAATAAAAGATAGAGAACAACTCCAATAGAATTAAAACCTCGTGTATCTAAATGACCTTACAACGCGGTCTATATGACGTTCAACATCAATAAGATAAGATTTACTCAATTGATAAAGATATTTTAACTGAATTCTTTATTGCATTCTAAATGAATAAATTTGTATTTGAAATAAGTTCTTAAAAAAAACGAGATAACAACAACATTAATGGTACTCTTTTACGTCGCTTTGTACACTACTCGCGTTTTACATTAACAAAACGACACCTCACGGAGTAATTTCAAACTGCTGTTAAACGTATTGTTGTTATTGACGGTGGCGCCATCAATGGTAGCGTAAAACACGAATACCGATTATACCAGAGATGTAAAGGTCACGGTATTAAACCACAATTAGAATAAAAAAACTCATAGGTACTAAAACTTGTGTTCCAATCCAAAAAATCGTACTGTGGTTAAACGAGGTTAGGAAAGACTTCAAAAATAGAGACTAATTAACGAATGATAGCTCGTATGTAAACGAAATCGTAGAAAGTAAAATTAAAAATTGCATCGCAGTTTGAAGATAAATTGTGTGATGTAGAACGGTCAAGGTCATTTCAGATAAGAAAATGACTAGCAGATGTCTTTGTTTTCTTAAAATTTCCAAAAAAATTAGCACTTATGAGAACTGGTTAATCAATTAACCACATCTGGATTTTACATCAAATAAAACCATTTGATGAATGATGAACAGAAACTAAACCAAGTTTTAACACCATAGGCGGATGATAATTAGGATTACTCTCAAATAATTGGAGGGTTGCTAATTCAGAAATAAAAACGGGTAATTAAATTTAAAATATAATTTTCGTTGTTCCGGCCGTAAAATGAGTGGTTTCCGGGCCTGTGCAAGGACGGCTTTCATACAGTCACAAATAAAAATGAGGTGGTCCCGTCACAACGAAAAGCGGTTCGTGCGCCTCGGCTTCGCTACGCTCGCCTCGTCTTCAAAACTCTGCCCTCGAGTGTAAAATCTCGTTTTACGTCCTTGTGACGAAAACTAATATTTCCTACCTGGCGAATCCCAATTCAGATTTTACATAATGCTTAAGTAGTAAATATTCCATACCCCCAAACCTCCCGGTCTTAATCATCAAAGTGGGATTTTGCTGTTCTGGAAATGATTTTATGAAACCATAACTGATTCAAAGAGATATATTTAATATGTTGTGGTATTATGACCGGGGGGTCTGGGGGGTAAGGAATACCCTCAGTACATCAAAGTTAAAGGTTACACAATAATTGTTAATGGTTTTTAATAAGCTATGCTTAAGTAGTAAATATTCCATACCTCCAAATCTCCCGGTCTTAAGCACCAAAGTGGGATTTTGATGTTTTGGAAATGATTTTATAAAACCATAACTGATTCAAAAAGGCATACTATTAATATGTTCTGGTAGCAAGACCGGGGGGTCTGGGGGGTATGGAATAGGGGGTATGGAATACCCCCCAGTACAACGAAGTTAAAGGTTACGAAATAATTGTTAATCGTCTTTAATAAACTTTATTATAATTCAATGCTAGTTCAGTATTTGGGGATACCTAACACTTTCAATCTCTTGTTACCTCCGTCTATGGTTTTTTAAAATACAGAAAAATGTCTAACTTGAACTTATTTGACAGTGCGTAAACAGTAGTTAATACATACCTTCAAAATTAAAGTGACAAAGTTTACAGAAAACTCCATTTCAGAATCATTTGAGGCAGGGACGTGCCCATGGGGGGTTGGGGGGAGCTTCCTCCTCAATATTGCAGAAAGTTTGCAAAAAGTTGATAAAAACACTCAAAAGTTGATCAATTTGGCAATTTTTTTGTCTAAATTTACAAAAAGTTGCAAAACTTACAAAAAGTTCGAAATTTTGAATTAAATCAGTTAGCAAATTTGGAATTGCTCCCCTCCCCTCGGAAAAAGTTGGTTGGGCACGTCCTTGATTTGAGGTTAAAGTATCGGCCAAACAGAAATGTCACTTTGAATCCGACATTACTGGTTATTATAGTTCGCGTTCAACTATCCAGGCGGCGCTGTTATGACTTCTTGTTTGCATGTATAAAGTTACGACATAAGTAACTGCCAAATTTGAATTAATTTAACACCCAATATTACCTCGCAAGTTAAACTGATTTGTCAAATTTGTTAATAATAATTAAAATTTTTATTTTTAAAGGGATTTAAAACTAATTTGAGCCAAACTATTTTGAATAAAAAAAATTACGCAAAGCAGAAAACAATTTTTGTAGTAAATAAGCAATTAATAGAATCGGAATCCATAGTAAAAACAATTGGTTTAATTTTTGCATCAATTTTGGATTTGAACACTAATACAGTAAGCGAGGTTAAACCAACTGTGCTACTATAAGGCGAATGGTTTTATGTTGCATGAAGCTTAGAAATTCTAGGATTGCTACACTAATTTCAAGGTCACCTGCATGTGCTTATCTGTTTGTTAGTCTGCAGTCATATTAATATTTTTTGGTTCATTCACCTATAATATTTTCATTACCATTGACTACGAATGGTTGATTTTTTGACCGTGTTGTTGTTTTTCTTCTTATCCATTGCTTTTTCGACTCGAAATCCCGATACTTCTAAATCTTATCTGAAAGTGTCACCATAACGTTGAAACACTCTGTATTGGTCAGCAAATAATGCAACTAATTATCAAAATATGCAAATAAAATCGCTTTCACCGCACACCAACTTGCAACGAATGCAAAAATTGTAAACTCATATCGCTGTCGCTTTTATAATATTACAAAAATACATTTCGTTTCGAAATAAGGGAATAATTAACAGTTGTATCGATAATTATCTCCGTTATATCATTCACTTTTGCTAGAGCTTGTAAAAATTTTCTTGTTGCGTAACTGCATGTGTAACCAAAAAATTAAGTCAATATTTTTAATGCTTAAGAAAAATATTTTTTTTCTGCATTTAATTGTACAATGTTTTCTTGGTCATGGTGTTATTATAAATTTTTATAGACCACAGCGGTAGCTTGCTGGTTGATCTATTGAGCGTAAATTCCGGACTAGAATCCCGGACTTGAGGAAATTTCTAAAGAATTGGTTATTAATTAATTGCAGACGTGATTCAATCAGGGTTATCATAGTTTGAAAGCGTCGCGATAAATACTGTCTAAAATAAATTGCACCATTTAAAAGAAAATAATTAAAAGGCAACTCAAGTGAAACCATCCAGATGCGCTCTATAGATAGAAAAATTTAAATTTTTTAAAACAGTTTTTAAATTTTAATTAAAGTGCATTATTATTTATAAAGTAGTACAATATAATTACCCATATAAAAAGCTTTGAAAAATGGAGACTAAAAAGCAATAAAAGCTGTTGACAATAGGAGACACTTATTAAGAAATAAATAATTTTTTTCTCATTATTTTTTTGTCTCGTTAAATTAAAAAGTAAAATTTTTCAACAAGGTTAAAATTATTATTTTTTGTAGAAATCGAAATTCAAATATTCTCGATTTGATTATTACAAGACACACTAAATCTTCTCATCTCACATTTTCAAATTACTGTTTTAATTTTTTGTATTTTGGTTTGTTGCTATGATTCATTATAGGTTCAGAGAATAAATGTAGCATATCACCAATTTATTGAGGTAATTAGGAATCCTAGATTCTATAGAATCTGGACAATTGAAAAACATGGTTAATCCAAATGAAAATTTTATTGCTTTAAATACATAAAAAAAGATATTAAATTTGTTAAGTACTTGCCTAGATTTTTATAATTGCTTCATAAGTAGGTTTTTATGGTAAATTTTTCAATTTATAAATTATTTGGAACATTAATAATTGAAATATTGCTGTAGATATTTCAAAAATTCATTATTTAATACAATTTTAATAAATATAAATATTTTGAACTTGACAAATCCTTCAATTATATAGTAACAAATACGCAAACCTTAAGGGGGTTCTGTAGTCATTTCTTAAAAATATTTGATTTACTTTACGCGTTTCCAAAACTTCCGTAAGGGTTGCGTATCTGATATTATAATAAGCAATAACAAAATTGAAATTCATGAAGCGAGCAGGACTTCCATTATTCAGACTGAATCAATATTAGAGTTTTATGCAAAAATATACCATGGCATTGGAAGAAGATTTAACAAATCAATAGGTTTAATTAACAGCAAAAAAAAACTTTCTAATTAGCATATATGTGATTTTAAGTGTAGAAGATTATAATAAAATAACAATAAAATTTTATAGTTCTGGTATTGGAAACGTAACTATAATTATTACAAATATGTTGTTAAAATTATATTATTAAAAGAAAATAATGAAGAAATAACGTAAACTTTTTGCTTTGAGAAGCACTGATAGTAATCTCATGTAATACTGGTAGCGCTATGTACGGCAGTTAGTCAGACGTTTCATTTGGGCACCGAAACGGAACGTACCCTAAATAGAATTAAAAGAATGAACGAGTCGTGGGGGCAAGGTGCTCACGAAGACCAAGGCTGTTGTCACAAATGATTGGGGCAAGATTAGATGTTCATAATATTAAGTAAATCGGAACTTTCAGCATACTCCTGTGCCCCCCCCCCCCGTAAATACGGCACTGCCACTCTTTACTACTTTTCATGCAAAATAAATCAGTGTATTGCTGCTGCCCTTTCAAAATGAAAATGAAATTATTATTGAGGATCATGGAAGCAAAAGTTTTGGATTGTTTTGACCATTTTCAAGACCCCAATGAAAATAAAGATTTTATCATTTAAAAATTACATTTTTTCTTTTCAATTTCTTCTCGGTAGCACACGATGCAGTATAACGAAAAATTCACTTTCGATTCAATTATTTACCTAAAATTACATTATTAAATTTGTAAAATTCTTGCTCCACTTTTTGTGAAACTTGTTGAGTTTCTATTTATTACAAGATCATCATTATTATTATTGTAGGTATATGCAAATAAATTTCATTTGTTTTTACAAATTCGTGTCAACATTGTAATAATCAAGGATACGGTTAATGTAGCTTTGATCAGGTAATCGTGTTTGTAGGATTTCACAAGACTTCTGTTTTTTTAAACTGCTGAAGATGTTATTAGGCAACGATGATGCGATTATTTGTTGTTGACAAATCTTAGATTAAAGTTAAATAAATGTCAAATTATTTGTGCAATTAATTAACTTTAACTTGGATAAAAACCACAACCCAAAATGTTATTACCAAAGAATTCAAACTTTATGGTTCTAACTAACTAATTATAATTATAATCTTCTAGCTTGGGTGTTACGTCATCGTACGTAAGCAAGGCAATTGGTTGTACAATCAAAACAGCTTCCGTGATTGGCTAGGTTAAACAAAGAGCAAAACTTAGCAACATTATAAATTCCTCGCCCTTTTGGCTAGTTTTTGAAATATGACAATGCACAGCAATTGCAAAGCAATTCACCCACCTACAACAATTTCTACGTCATCAATTCAATTATTTAGATTCATTTTAAAATATCTATGTTTTCTCTTTATTATTGAGAATGAAGTGTAGTAAAAAATGAAAAAACTGGGTAAAGGGGTCAAACCACTCAATGAGGAGAGGGAGGGGGGTTAAAGTTCTTATATAATTATAAAAATAAGCAATTATTTGGAAGGCGTGGTTCAGGATTTGTGGCCTATTACTAAGTAGAGGGTTGAAATAAATGTGATACAGCGCGAGGAAAAGGGCGGGAATGATCGAACGTGACGTGACGTAGTTTATGGACAAACTCATACATTAATCAAGATTAATTATAAGCCGGTTATGTATGTGATTGCATATAATACATATATAATTTAATATTTAGGGTATTTAGAGCAAAAATATTTATTATCCAAATAACCGCAAATTCATAGATTCAATAAACCAAATTCGTAGATCTAAGGAAGAAAATACAATGATCCAATGAACAAAATTCGTTGATTCAATAAATAAGATTTCCAGATCAAACAAACTAAATTTAATAATTCAATAAACTTATAAATAATTTAATGAACATTTATTGATTCGACGAGAAAAAGTTATTGATTTTATACCAAATTTAATCAATAACAAAAATTTATAAATTTAAAGATCCGATGTACGAAATTCATTTATCTAATGAACAAAGTTCATCGATTAAAAGAAATTGAATGCTTCAATAAAAACATTCATTGATCCAATCAATAAAATTCATAGATCTAATGAATAATATTTATTGATCCAGTGAACAAAATTCATACAGTCAATGAAAGAAACTTACAAATCTAATAAATGAACTTCATAAAACTCATGAATAAAATTCGTAGATCCAATGTCCGCTTTTTTATAGTTTATTCGCGTTTTATATTACCGTTGGTGGCGCCACCGTCAATAATATATTAGGTCCATTAATAGTTTGAAATTATTAAGTGTGGGTGCGTTTTGTTAATGTAAAGCGTAAATATATTTTCAATCTTTTGATACCTTAAACCGGAAATCCGTTAATCACGAATTTCGTGCTATCACCTTCTGTGAATGCTCCAAGTTTATTACTTATGCTCCAAAGTTATTACTTATTAGTTATTTTTGACGAATCACCGACTTATAAAAAGAAAATGAGAGTTCCTGACTGACTCACTCACTGATTGAGAGACAACGCACAGTCTAAATCTGTGCGTCTACAAGATTTATCACGTTTCTTCTCATAATTAGTGACTCGCATGTATCGGTTAACGATATTCCAACTGTCATTTAGTGACGCGCATGAATGGATAAACGAGATTTTTATAAACTGGTGATGCCAAAGGCCGAATATTCACATTCGACACTCCAAGGAAATCAACACGGTCGAATTCCGCTGGACTTCCTAGTTATTAATGAATTAATTAATGATGACGTTTAATACTTCGCGTTATTGTCAAATTTAGATAATTTTTAAAAGTTAAAAAAATGGTATTTAAATACATTTTTTTAAAACTTATTTGAAATTTTTTCTCCAGCGGTGGGTATGTATGTAATAAATTGTAAATCATAAAAATGTGTTAAATTTTTAAATACATCTTTTAAAGGGTAACGCCACAGTAAAACTTACAAAACAAAGCCTAATCTGAATTATTTGCGGGAAATAATAATAAAATAAAAAAATTGAAGTTAACAGCTTTATTGTACATGAAGTACAAGAAAAATTTTCTATTTATTATTAATACAAAATGGCGGCTGTAGCGCGTAGTGCTGTTTTTATACACAGGCAAACAGATTGATATTTCGAACAGATTTGTATCAATTCACTTGAAATTTTTATTGCATTTCCATAACTACATATTACGCAGAACTAGTTACGTACTGATTTTTCATTTTGTTGAAAATTTTTTGTTATAAACAACTTTTTACGTGAATCACAAAGTGAAAAAGATTAATCTTTCTTCAGAATTGCGGCAGTTTTTTAAATAACAAAATTTTGAAATTTCCGTACGTCGCTGTCTATAAAATGAGGTTCTGAAAATGCAGCAAAAATTTCAAGTGAATTGACACAGATTTCTCACAAAAAATGTGTCAAATTAGGAAGTGTTTTACATGTTCTACTATGGCATTACCCCTTAAATATGACGGATTTATCTTGATTTTTTAGTAAATAATTTTTTTTGTATATAAAAACCTGCGAAATTAAGAAAGCCGTGAAATTAAAAAACACCACGAATTTAATAGAAGTGACTGGGGGGGGGGGGGGGAGAAAAGATTAGCAATTAACAAAAACGATTGTTTACTTAAAAGTTATTAAACAAAAACGTTAATTTTAAAAAGAGGTGTGTGAAGTTTTGAAAAGCGATAGCTTATAATGAATGTTTCGATCTTATTAAAATTTCATCAGAAAGGCATAATCAAATTTATTTGCTTCTTCAAAAAATGCTTTATTTATCAAATTTCTTGGTTTCATCGAAATTACTCGTCGTAGCTAATTTGCTGTAACCATGGAAACAAAGCAGTTGCTACAGTATAGAACAAATTGCTTCGGTAACGCTGTTGGTTAGCGTTTGCGAAATCATCTAGTACGCTAGGGTTCAAATCCAGATCGAGGAAAATTTTTTCAGAACAGAATCTCTCGAATCCGAAACTGAAATTTCAAGCTGGAATAAACAATTTAAAAATTATTTAATTATTGTTACTTTCGACTAACGTTACACTGCCTGTGATCACACAAAAAACAATTTTACTTCAAAATTAGAACAAAATTATCAACAAAAATGCGTGCAAGTAATATAAAATTTGCACGTTCGTGGTGCATGACAAAGTTAGCGAACCGTGAAAATGTTAAACATATTATTGAAATTTCTTTTATGATATAATCGTTACACCTTTTTACATTACTCCAAGATTGAAGACCATCGCGAACCCATCATTAGGCGTACCCCAATTTTACCCAAATAAAAACCATTCAGTTGGAATTATTTTAGGTTGTACCACATTCGCACCTAATCATGTTAAAAGCAAATAATTATTTTAAGTGATTCTACGTTTCAGTGAAGAGAAAAATGTGAAAGCGATGTAAGTGTCACCAAATTGAAAATTAATATTTAATTAATCTTGTACGAGGTTCGAAAATTTCTTTTACCTCGTTGCTGTTTTTGTTATTATGAGCAAATCATCAGCTCGGGGGTAACAGAAACTTAGTTTTTAATTATTAAATTATACGTTTTGCGTAAATTCTTTCGATTTTATGTAATATCTACTTTTTAAAAATTAGTAAATAATTATATAACATTTGATTTAACAATTTAATATAATTGAAGATACTTTTTATCAACCTTGCGCGTAATTGATGCAATAATAGGCGATAAATAAATTCTTCCAGAATCGACCTTTGCTTACCTTTTTTATTTGTTGTTAATAATGTCGAACAAATAGAATTATTAAGATAGAAAAAAATTTCTTGTACTTTGCTCGAACTTTTTATTCGAAACACATTAAAATTCAAAAACACGTGAAAGTTTTTCAACTGATTGAGTTTTATGTTGTAAAGCGAATATTTGCAATGTTTACATTTCATTAAATATTTTCAAATTGACGAAATATGAAGAAATAAAAGTTTAGAAAGTTATGACACAAAAAAACCGTATCAGTGGTGAGTTTTTGATTTAAAAAATTAATTTTGCAATTTTTTTTAAACTGTCAAAATGTGGCGTTTATACCGCGCACGTGTTTAGTTGTTTGAGCGATCGAAAAGTCGTTTTATGTACAAATAGAAATTCAATTTGTGGTTAAATTGCAAAAAGGGACAATTCGTTTGGTTTACCTGGCATTTTAAGCAATTAGTACCTACTTGAAAATTCCACAAAATTAAGAAGCACTTAAATCAGGAATTTTTCTATTCTCATTCCTATAATTTATAGCTATTCCACACAGAGGACGAAGAATAAGTGCCAAAATTACCAGTTAGTGCAAAAATGTGGATAAGTGAACAATTATTACAACTGTGATCGACGACTACATGGAAGTGAAGTTATTTTGGTAAAATTTGTGAAAACGTTAAACTTTAGTTAATTTAACTTCTAAAATTCAAAATGAAAGGCAGGGAAAAATTGTGTGCAAAATTATCGAGCACGTTTTTGAGAAAATGGTGTAAGTATTTTTTTACTATTATTGAGCAGTTTTTGATGTAAACCATTAAAATTTGAAATTGTTTTTGCGAACAGCAGTACGATCGACCAATCAAAAAAACTAATATTTATGGTAAAATAAAATCTGAGTGATAATTTTGTTTGCCCAATTTTTGAAAGTCATTTCACCTATCTTGTATCTTGAGCTAGTTAATTTATTTTACATATTTTAACTAGCAAAATTTTGTAATAGGTGTTTCAAATTTTGCAACTCTCAGTTAAATAAAATATTTATGTAGGTATAACAATTTAATGACTCGCTTTTCATTACGTATATTATTAAAAAAAATATTATAATATCTACTCATGATTAAGCCTTGATGACCATGAAGTTGAAGTCTACCTTCGAGATTTTGTTATTAAAATTAGCATAGTAATAAACTTTTTAAATCAAAAAACATCTTGAAACCATTTTTCCATTTGTTATAATAGTAAATTTGCTTTATCTGATTACTACTGTTGAGCACTATCATTAATATTTAATAGGTTCAACAAAACACCTTGAATGGTATTTTAGCAAAGCAGTTCGATCTTTGCACTCAGTGGAAGAGAACTTTGACCAAGCTGTTCTTGACGCAAATTCCTTTTTTCGTGCGGTTTTGGACTGTATCCATGTAAATAATAATGAATGTTTTTACGTCAGAGAATTAATTATTAATTATACTTTACTCCTCTACCCTTCATGGAGTATTTGCACGTATGTACATCGGTTTCAGCTGGTTCTTATATAGAGCAAGGCTTACTTCTTTTTTTTTGAGTTTTTTGTTCAGTGCCATTTAAGAATGAGGATGTCGAAAGAACACGATAGTCCAATTATTACACCAATTATTCATTCATCTGAAACCTTCAGATTTTCGCAGGAAGGAACCATTTCGGTTGGGAAAAGATTGAAGAATTTACATTCTCAACAGAAAAAAAATTGTACATAAAAGTAGAACAATTTATGTCTAGTCATATGAAAATTTAGTGCAATTTTAGTCATCTTTAGCGCAATTATACTATACTATTTTATAACACACAATTTAGACACAAATTGTTTTACTTTTAACTACAATTATTTCTTTGTGTCTCATGTTGACTTCGAACTTCAATTTTACCACAGTCGAATTGAATTTTTACTTAGCCAACATAAATTTGCATAATGCACTGTTATCTAAACATTCAGGCTAACTTCTAGTGATCCATCATGGTAGACTTGATTTTTTCTGCATATTTTTTTCAAAAAAGTGTCCACTCCCGTACCTTAGATTTACATCCATTTATTAACATTTAAAAAATGTGATCAAATTAGTTCATTATAGAGGGCATTATTTTTTCAAAATTTGTTTCTCAGAAACCTCCAGCCGGATCTAAGCAACAAAATGACTTTTTTTAGAACCTTTGTGTCGGTATCACTTTTGAAAAGTTTGTTGCTTACTTACAGCTGGGGGGTATTCCATACTCTCCAGACCCCCCGGTTTCAAATTCATTTCTACATTATTTTCTATAGAGAACCCTACAATAAAGGGATTCCATGTCAAAATGTCAAAAACATCGAAAAAAAAAAATAGAAATCAAGCACAATGGTGAAACTGTAATTGATACTCCGGCTCTGATATGTCTGTCGATGTTCTGCCCTCAGCTGTAGAACGAGTCAAGAACGAGAGGATGATCTGTTCATCGGAGGGCCTACTATCAAAGAGGAGAAATGGTTTGTTTTGTTTCGTTCACCTTTACTTGCTAACGATAATCAAGTCCAGTACCGGATTAAGGCAAGGCGGAGCCCGTAGCAAATGCTGTTGCGGGGCCCCTCTATTCTTTTGATCTTTTTATCTTTTACCCATTTTATAACTAAAACCACAAATAAAAACAAAAATTTTTCCTAAGACAGGAACAAAGATCATCTTTTTTATGTTTCTTTTTTCTTATATTAAAAACACTTTTTTGCCAAGCGCGAGTACCCAGAGGTGCGGGGCTCGTAGCATTTACTACTTCTGCTCAGTGTTAATTTGGTACTGGACAAGTCCATAAGATTTGTGACTGAGCTGTGGCCACCCTTATACATATCTGAGCTCGAGTATCAATCAAAGTTTTACCATTGTGCTTGATTTTTATTTTTTTCGATGTTTTTGTTTTCGACGTTTTTAATTTGGCCATTTTTGTTTTTTGATGTTATTGTTTTGCGACGTTTATTGCTTTTTGACATTATTGTTTTTGACGTTATTGTTTTTGACGTTTTTGACTTTTGACATTTTTGTTTTTGACGTTTTTGATTTCGCCATTTTTGTTTTTTGATGTTATTGTTTTTCGACGTTTATTGCTTTTTGACATTATTGTTTTTGACGTTATTGTTTTTGACGATTTTGACATTTTTGTTTTCGACGTTTTGACTTTTTTGTTTTTGACATTTTGACGTGCTACCCAATAAAGGACTATAAGTCGTATTGCTGCGCTACTGGTATCGGCCACATTCATTTTTATTTATTTAAAGGGTAAAAATATAAAAATTGTGCCAAAAAAAGTGCTAAAGCTCTAAAGTAATCTCTGAAAGTCTTTCAAAATTTGATGTTAGATAAGTGGTAATCTTTTTTTTTAGAAATAAATATATGTTGTTCTTTAAATTTTATAAGCTGGCAACCCTAAAATCAAGTGCGGGCTTATTTATTTGAGTCCCGGAACTTTTTCGCTGAGTCCTTGGGTTTGTTTAGTTGTTTTTGTTCAATAATTTGTAATCACGGAACTTGGAAACCTAAAGAAACAAATCTTTTTTAAAATTTTGATAAATAGGTACTTTTTTGATATTTACTTATGTCGGCATATAGGAAGCGAAAAAGTTGGCGTTAGTGTGTTCTAGAGTTAAAACATATCATGATAGAAGTTCAGTTTTTTAACGCTAGAACTTTCTCACTCCTTTATTGAAGAATTAGCGAGAAAGTTCGAGGTAGCGCTTCTAGCGTTAAAACAGTGAATTTCTATCATAAACTAATTTAACATTAGATAACAGCAGATTTTTGGCTTCTAATTGGGCAGCTACAGTGCCGGATTAACACAGTAGCAGTAGCTCTTGGGGCTTCGCGCTTGCAGGGGCTCCGCGTTCGGCAGAAAGTGTTTTTTATAAAGATAAAAGGTAAAAAAGCCGTTCAAATGAATAGAGGGGCCCCGCGACAACGGTTGCTACGGGCCCCACGCTGGCTTAATTCGGCACTGATCCGCTGTTTTCTTTATAGCAATTTTAACGTTTAATTCTTAATCAGCGGCTTCTAGAACTTCAGCATTGCAATTTTTATGTTAATAGAATCATCTTTTGAGATTTTGACTACATTTACGTGATTTTCTCTTACTGTACGTTGGGCTCTTTTGCAGAATAAATTTCCGGGCCCTTAAAAGCCTTCAAATACGCTCCTGCCTAGAATTAGCGCATGTCCGGATTAGTAAAGCTGTACCGTAAATTAATATTTTGTAAATTAAAAGTAAAAGCAAATTACTTTTTCATTCACGGATAAGAACGGTTCTACTTTTCCACCCGTTGCTAAGGACAGTTTTATTTTAGCTTTTGTTGCTAATGAAAATTTTACTTTTTCGCGCTTTACGGAGTAAAATTGTCTGTTGATTATTTTTATATATCTTGACTGTCAATTTTTAGGGAGTAAACTGTCACTTTTCGGCATAGTTGTGCTCTGATCAAAATTGGTAACATGACAGCGGAAAAAACTCTTGTAACGACAATAAAGTAGAAACTTACGGTACGGGGTTGTCCAATTAGGGTTTTTAATGGTTTTTATAATTTTGCAATATGGAAGAATTTTAGAGATTAAATTGTCACTTTTCGGCTCCGACCAAAATTGGTAACATGAACGCAGAAAATAAAGTAGCAGCCACCCAGGCGCAGATATACCACCGGGAAGTACCATCATCAAACAAACCAATTCAAAACAATTCGGGGAGAGGGGGGGAGGGGGGCTCTCGCTGAAGCTTTCTTTCCTGGTGCCAAAATTTAAACATTTTCACATTTATACTAATTTTCGAACATTAAAAGGATCATAAAATTCATCCATTTGAATTTTTGAAATTCATCCAGTTCAAAAATAAGATAAATCTTGCGAAGGCGTATAGCTACTTTTTCGGATGAACAGTTAGATAGCTCCATAAACTAAAACTTAAATGTGGTAATTTTAGTATTAAATGTAAAAACGATAAGAACGGAACCATCAAATTGATATACTATATTTGATTTTAAATCATCTGAGTTATAATAACAAACTACGGTTTCATCAACCGTTACGTTTGAATTCAAATTTCTCTAACTTAAATTTTTCTCGATTGTTGCATAATTTAAAAAATTATGTTTAGCACCGCGATATAATTTTTTAATCTTATTTACACAATAAAATTATCAAGCAATTTGGGTTTCGAGTTACAGTGTTATTAACGTTACAGGACATTAATATTATGGTAAAATTGTAATTTTAATTAGTTTAAAGTTGCCAAAATAAATTTTTTTGTGTTCATCATTAATTTCTTACGCAACGTTTTTAATTGCTGTAATTTCCGAATTTATTATAATATAAACATTATTAACAGCGATTCACTCTGTATGTACCTACCTATAGTAAATTTTAATTATTTGTTGTTGATGTAATCTTACATTCGCGTAATTCATATTATCTATGTTTGAAAACCTTAAGAAATTACAAGCAAATCGTCGTTTTCAATTGCATTATTTAATTTTTAAGCGGTTTGATGACAGAAATTAGACAGCGCAATTACACGGTAAGGTCGCCGTAAAAATTTGGGTCGCTACAGGGTGCAGTCAAAAAGTTTCCAAAAGTTTAAAATTCGAGAGTTTAACCTATACAATGCATTATAATTACGTAAAGTCGTTATCAGAAATTAGGTACTTTCATTACAACGGGCAATAAAATTAGCAAATCTGAATTTTCCTCTGGATTGTGTAAAAATTTTAGACGTATCTATGTACTAAGTATATAATACAAGCACACATTCTAAAAAATTTAATATAACAGATAACTACATGAGAAAATTGGTTGGTGAAAGTGACAAGTATAATAGAATATTCTTTTGTTCTATACATTTGATGTAATAAAAATATTTGCATAAGTTTCATGCAAAAGGAAAATTGTTTTAATCTTATTGTTTGTAAAAATCTCATCCTACTGTTTTTCCTTTTTGCTACTTACTAATTTTGATAAAATTATGATTCGACCTTGTGATAAATTAAAAATTGCTTTAGGTAAAATATTCCATTTGCACTTGTTCGGCTATACTTTCCAGTTGAAAGTGAACTGGTATTACCAACTTCTTTCGTAACGCCGATCAAATTTGAAAAGTTCAGGTGTCCCAATTGGCGAAAAGATGTCATAACGTTAGTCATCATAACTTCAGAAATCCGGAAGGCTGCGGTTAAAATTTGTGTTGTTGATTCCCTTTACTCAATTTGGAGGTATATGGGAAACTGCTGGTAAAATTTAGAGAACGCTAGTAACCGCCATTTATATTTAAAAAACTTGAAGTTTGTTAATTGGTTCAAAAACCGATTTCAGATTTTAACCATGTTTTTGAGTTGTATGGTGTCATTAATTTTGAGATGTGTATCATTAATCGATTTTGTTCCAAAATGTAGAGTAGGATAGAGAAAGTTGTACTGTATAATTTTGTGAGACATATTAAATTTAAATTTGGAATATTTCTAATTGAACTTTATGTTTTGTAATCTTGACCGAAAGTTACGTTCCAAGACGCAAGAAATTAATTATTAGTTTAATGAAACCGTATAAATTATTCTAAACGGAAATAAAAGTCATTTTTAAATTCCTAATTAGATTTGCGCTGAAAAAATTAAATTACAAGGTTTAAACTTGGTAAATAATTGTTCAAGGAATAAAATTTAGCTCACTTTCCAGTTTATTGATTCATAATATTGAAGTGTTTGTCCATATAAAGAACTTGATGAACTCGAAGATTTATTTTAGCTATAAATAGATTTTAAAGATTTCTGACGGTCGTGATCCAGTTTTGTGGCATTCAAAAATTAGAAAACGCGTTGTTTGTGATTTGTAAATTTAAAGTGTAACAAAATATTGCATCGAAGAATAAATAACCTGGTAATACAAATACCTGACGAGTAGGTCGTTCAACCGTAGTCTGTTGTAGTAGCCACTAGGTAGTTCATCACTTCCTTCTCATAAAATCCAAGTTTCATTTTGAAACTTATTGAATTGCTGCGACCGTGACGATCGATTTTACCTGTCTCAAATTCGACATTCACCCCATAAGGAGGTCAAACTTACCGAAACTGTTGATTAATTTGTTAGGAGTACTAATGTCGATTCACACTTCAAGTGTGAGCAGAGGTGGACTCGAAATAATTGTATTGACCAGTAGTAAGATAAGAAAACGTTATAAAATAGACATTCCGTGAGAACGACGATTATGAAGAGAAAGAAACTGCATTTGCAACTAGATGAGTGGCAAATAACTGGAGAACGTTGCTCCCAAGGTCCGATGAAAGCGTCCTCTCGGAATCCCATGCTAGAAATAACGCTGGTAACGCTGATTATAACAATATTTTAATTGGCAAACAAATTTGAACAGTTAATCTGAATCACTCGATCTTCTTCCGTTTGTAAGGAAATTATAACTGGTAAGAGCTGAAAGATTGACGCTAAAATTGAGATGCTCTTCTTTTACGGAACTGATAAAACCGACAGTTTGGAATGGAATTCATAGTCGTTTGAGTACCACACCGCAATTGCTCGAAGCTTTTGCAATGTTTTCATTAACCTACAACACGTAATTCAACCATGGCGAGAATGAGAAAGTAGATAATTTTTGGATGAATTTAAGTGCAACGCATTGCAAGTAATTATTATGCATCGCCTGTAAACCACAATCCACAATAGACGCCAATGATCTTAAAGTATTTTATATATTCATGGGTAATCGTGCCAAATTGCATGTAGACAAATTTGCGTCATGCGTCTATGCGTCACTATAAAAAGAATTATCATATTTAATCATTTTCTAAAAATTTATAACCATATTTTTCATTCATCTTAGATAGCCTAACAATCAATAGGTACCTACTGCATATTAATCTAATATAATGACGTCTTTCGATGGAATTATATAATTTTTATAATAATCAATTTGTATTTTCGTTCATTTGAATGCAAAACGAGTAATAGTAACCGGACACAGTGACATCCAGCTTATTTTTGGACAGTTTTGGAAGCCTCAGAATTATATCTACATGTGGGAGTTCCAGAATGCATTTTAAAGTCTATGGAATGGGCTGGTTAAACACCCCAACTACTGATTTGTTGCAAAACGCAAGAAAAATAACATAATATTGTAATTAACTTTCATATTTCCCGCCACTATTTCCTAAATAACTAAACTAAGTTTTTTCCAGAATCCTAACCTAACAATTTTTATGCGCAGAATTTCTTGTGTTAACAAAACAAACAGAAATATAATTAATGATTTATAAGTCAGATTTAATATTTCAAAGCATAAATATGTCATTTCCGTTCTTATAATAAATAATTGGTTAATAAATATAATGAGCAATTTGCATAAAATTTTATCACATTATATTACCTATGTATAATATTTTCTAACTGCAAATAATAATTATTAGGTAATTTTATCAAACTTGTACAAAAGTTTAGAAACATCAAACGAGAAAAACTTAGTATCTCAAATTAAGTTTCAAAACATTTGCTTGTTTGTCAACTTTATTTTATGTTACCGTCTCAATGGCTTAAATACCGTTAACTTGAGCGTAATTCCTTTAATAACAATTTTTGTAGTCCTATTAATTACCTTTAATATGAACTTTTAACAATTAAAATCGGTCCTTAAATAACCGAAATATGGACAATTTTATGAATACTTTTGGCGGTCACTTTGATGACGTTATAAGCCACGCACCAAAAAGTGATACCATAGAAATAATTTTTCTAATAAGGGTAAACTCCGATGAGAAAATACACTGTCACCTTCTTTCATTAAAGCTGCTAAAAAACCTGATTTTTCCTTATTACACTAAAAATAATAAATTACAATAAATATTTTATTTTACATGAAATTAACTTATAAAATAATAATGCAATTTTATAAACAATTAAGTCATAAATTGCAATTATTCAACGTTACAAAGGTTGAAAGTTTAAACTATTTCCATTTTCATCTATTATAATATTCTAACAAAAATTATAACTGGTTTTATTGACATAAACGTGACATCCCGCCAGTGAAAAACAATGATTGTTTGGCCAAGTGTAGTGCCATGATTTATTTTGTGCTGTAGGTCTTAAATTTAAAAACCACAGCTAAAATAGTTTTAACAGTTTTCCAGACCCTTGCTGAATGATGCAAAAAAATGTAAATTAACTTACCCCTTACAAATAATTTGCACTAAGGTATAACCTCAACAAACTTTTTCATCTTATGTGAGTGAGGTTATGTCCAAATGATGATACAAATTGGATTAAATATTTTTGGCTAGTGCTAGCAATTTCTTTTTAATTTTATATGATTAAACTATCACATTTTATTAATCGAATCATTTTTTGTTTCAGGGATCATCGCTTCAATTGCAGTTTTGTTTATTGTTCTAGGAGTAATAGTTGCCTTATTTTTTATGACATGGGTGAATTTAGTCATTAATCATGTAAGTTATTTTTTTTTAATTAATAATTTTAAGTTATATTTAGTCCCAACACCAACTTATAAATGGGGTAAAGCAGAACGGATAAAACAAGTCCACCTGTAGAGGGTCCAACGGTTTTATCAGTTCTCAAAGTGGCGAATTGGACGATTTTAGCAGCGATCCGTTTCACCTGCTTAATTTAAGAGGGGAAACAGGATTGTTTATTTAAATTCATGTTTGTGATTATTATCTACAACGAATTTTATTTTTCCATGACGTACCTACACATTCATTGTAAAACTATGTGATTTATTAATTTATTTTATTATCGTATTATTTAAAGTATGTAATTAGCGATTGACATAATATACCTAAGATAAAATTCAAGAATATAAGGTAGTTTTTGTTTAAAATTCTCGATAAAACTTGGGTGTGACTGACTTTTTCCTTGACGAATAAAAACCAATTTTAGGATTTACCATACTTACAAAATTATAGTTTAAGGACGCCCAAGAGAAAGTTGCAAAAACGCAATGCAAGTTGGAGAACTGCACGTACCTACACAAATTGCATTTTTTTTGCAACAAAAAGATTATAATTTTGTAATCCAGTAATGTACGACTAGAAACAGTTAACTAGATAAAAATTGGGTTACTGGTTCATTCTCGCCATAATCGTGAGATCTTAATAGTGCTCCGTAATGAATAACGTTTTATAATACTTTTTAAACAAATTTTGTACAATATTGTGCCAGATGAACGGTACATAGTACGATGGTACTTACATTTAAATATGTCAAATGCATCGATCATCCAACTTTCTTGAACACGGTGAAGAATTACCATAAACTTTCATTGTCGTATTTTACTTTATTTCTTCTTTAAACACACAATACAAAATTACAATGTGGTTGACGTTACAACGTGTAGAATTGCCATACGGACATTAAGGACTGAGTCAATATTGACCAATTGAAACGCAATCTGTCTATCTGAACGCAACCCCCAATAACAGGATTGTCTAAAACAAAGATACTAGAATGAGTCGCAAAATCCAGAGAGGGTCGCTTCCTAGTTTGCGTTGACACGGTGCTGGTATAGCGTATAGACCAGCTCTTAATGATAATTGTGAAGAGCTGGGACGTAGGTTCGGTTAACTTCTCAAATAAAATACCGACATTGGTAACAAAGAGGTTCAATAAAAGATAATGATAGTGAACGCAGTCAAAAAAAAATATAGAACAAGCTTAATAGTAAATAATGACATTATTCACACTAAATATTCAATTTAACAGAATGTAAAATTGATCAATCTATCCAAACGTGACCGCTTGCAATCGCTACCCGTGCAAGACTCTTAAAACGTCAACGTACGCACCGCATTATAAAGGAACTAAACAAACAAATGCAAAAATTTGTTAGGCAATGGGTGGCCATTGGTTAGGGGTGGATGTAAACAAACGCACATCACGTCGTATATTGCATCAAGCTCACACAAATGGATATTGCTTTACACGTGATCATAATGTGACGTTATGATTGGCTTGCATTTTGAGTAATAAAAAGTCTAATCTTGGGAGCTTTGTGGTCTACAATGTCAGTTATTGTGTATGACAGTATTATATTTAGTCTACATTACATAGATAAATATTCAGTCCTGAGTATGAATCATTGCATTGTTTACTCAGGTGCTGTTTGTACAATTAACCGTGGAAAAATATCAACGAGGATCAGGTAATTCAAGAAAACTAGCAAAAAATAGAAAAAAATCCTTGTAGTATTAAACCGAGGCATAAAATTAAAACTAGAAGGCAATAACAATAAAAATGTTTACAAAACCATTGATATAGAACAATGGAAAAGAACTCAATTTATCTGCAATCTAACAAAAAGAAGATCAAATTTTTATCTGCAGAGAATGAAATATAACTTAAAACAAAATGGCGTTCAAGTCATTTGAATGTCAAATTTGCTATTCAAAAATGGTTAACAAAAAATGATTAAACATGTAAAAATTTGGAGAATGAATTCCCCTAATTGTAAATTCAGAAATGTTTTTCTTATTTATTTTAATTAAATCGAAAAGTTTTATTTGTGGGTTATAAATTTCCAAGGTTTGTAAATATAATTTAATTGGTTTACCTCTCGTGTTTTTGATTGATCTTTAGAAAAAAAAAAAATTATTTAATTGTAAACAAAACTCAATAAACAATAATTTTTCCATGTAAAATGAGTTTATTATGTGTGACAATAAATTGTAAATAAAATTTTTGTTTATAAATTTTAAATAATAATAAGTATATTATAATGTGCAAAATGGAGTTACGTAAGAAAAGTCTAAAGATTTCATCTTTTTACATTAGGTCTGCGATTTATGTTTGCTACAGATATTTTAAACTATGACCTAGATGGTTAACGATTGATGTTTTTTATTATAAACGAAGCCAACTGCCATTTGTAAAGAAGACAAAAATCTAACCTCACAATTTCATTACATTAATAGAACTGACAGAATTTATTCTTTGAATTAAAAAGGTTATGTTTTTGTTCTATATATTGAATTCTCACTTTTCCTACGTGTTTCATACAAGATTTTGCCTATTAGTATTTGAATCAGAAATGCAACTGTGGAATTACTGGGCGCCAGATGATTTTAATAAAACAAATGAATGAAAAATTGGATTTTTCACTGCATTCCAAATATAAGTAGATACTTGTACCGTCATAAGTTATTCTTCGATCTGGATGACTATATTTCAAGGCTTATCTACAAAGGAAAATCGTCAATCAGACAACTGAATTCATTCGTACCAAATTTGGAATAACTCAATCGGCAGTTGTATGTTACAATAATCGCAAAATTGAAATATAAATGGCATTAAAATGAAAACTTAAATGTCAAGGTGCCAATAGGTCGTTAAACTTAGAGGCAAGGTGCGTAAGTAATATCTTTTGTTAGATAATATTGCTTCTGTAAGCCAATGGAAGAATTGAAGCATGAAGCAATTTTATAATAGCTATAGGGGGATAAGGTATAAACTACAGAATCCTTGTAACCTCGGCACAAAAAAGCTGCTGTCTGCTTCAACATTTATTAAAAATTTTATTTACATATATAGATACCACACCTACGTTACTTTTATACTTCAGGTTTACTTTGATAAACTACAAGCACAATAAACTAGTTTTGCGAGTTTTGTTTTGCTCCAAGTGTTCCACAAATAAAAATATTTTCATATCTTCAGAATTTCACACTTTACTAAGCTCAAAATTACATTATTTAATATTTAAATGTTGATGTTTGGTAGCGTTCATTGCGTAACTAGAAACGGGACATGCTAAGTGGCCTGTCGTTCAGAGGCCACTTTCTAAGTTCCGAACAAAAACTTCCGTTTTTATGTTATAAAAAAAAATTGAGAGAAGTTTTGTAAGAGATTAAATTTTGTTTCCTTTTATAAAAAGAATGAAATGGGACAATTTTTTTATAGTATTTAAAATTAAAATGTTTAAAAAAATAAAACGCGAGAAATAATGACGTAGTAAGCGGTAGTCCAATAAAAAGGGTAGTTTACATAAGTCACGCCCCCTCAGTACTTATTGACAGTTGCTGATTAAAATTAACTCACTGAAAATTACATGCAGCGCTTACCTTATAATTATTAATTTATGATAAATCGATTACAAATTTCTGGTTGATTAAAAAACTTAATTAACTGTGAACAATTGTTGCAATTCTGGGCGCTGGGTAGTCAAATAAAACAAAAATGAAGAAAAGGGGGTATAAGGACAAATATTTTTTTGCTTATTTCATATAAACAAAAATTAAGTCTTAACGGATTAAATTGATTAATATTTTAACATCGGCATCTAATGCAGCTTTTTACCTGTGTAAAAAGTAGCATAATTGTGGAAAACGTCATTTAACCCTTCTGCGCTGTAAGTTACCATAACAGTGCTTTAAATAACTTTGACCTCAAAATGAAAAAATGCGACCACAATTGAAAATTTTACCTCAAGGTTTTTTGCTCTTCCTTGATGATCCAAGGTAAAATTTATTCTCAAGTGTTTTTGTGGTCTATAAAAATTTTCTGTTATTTGAATGACGATCTCTTAAATAATTACTTGAAAATTAATTACTATTAAGATTTCGTGCAACAATGTAAGGATACGGATATCGTAATATCACCGCCTTGCTAAATTCCAAAATTATAAGACCCGTTTCTTAAACACACAGGTGAATTAGACAAAACCTGTTTAAAATTTTTTATTTTTCTAAAAGTGCTTGTATTAATTTTATAATTAATTCACCTCTTGTTTACCTTGTAAGTTAAGACTAGTCACCTTTGAACCGTTTTTTTTTGGTTATACCACCAAATTTGCCTTGAATTTCTTGATATGTGCATAATAATTTAATTAGTATTCTGCTGATCAACATTTTGAACTTCAAGACCACAAAATTGGAAATTACGCAAACAAAATATTTGAAGTAGCTGTACAATTTTTGAATGCTCATTTAAATATTTTAAGTTAATTTTTGTTTTTTTTGCAGCAAATTGTGTTGAAGGATGGAGCACAAGCGTTTGGTTGGTGGGCCAAACCTCCTGTTACTCCCGTTATAAGTATTTATGTGTATAACGTAACTAACGCCGACGAATTTCTCAATAATGGATCGAAACCAATCGTGGATGAAATTGGGCCCTATGTTTATGAGTAAGTGTTAATCATATTATGGTTTTTAACTCGTGCCGAGCGGACCGTGTCGAGTCGATTCATTTTAATGCTTGCACGGTAAGCAACCACCTGTACACGATCAAGTCTGTTTTTAACCCGGAACTACTATTACGTACAGAAACGCACAGTCTATTAGATAGTCGATTGGGGTTTATATCCGCGTGAGATGATTTCGTAAATTACACTTGGGATATCTTCATCAAATTAACTCTATTATGTTATGGTAACTATAACTAACTATATTGTGAAACGGTTACGTTTTGATTTCCTGTCAATAATTGGAATTTCTAATGGCCAATACAAATTGCTAGTTTCTTTCAATTGAATGAAAAGTAAACGGCACCTTATTTACATTACGATTATTTTGTAACGTAATTGTCTTTAGGGCAAACGAATAGAAATTTGTCGATTATATTTTTTACCTCCATACACATCCATATATTACCAAGCGTTGTTTGATACTTTCTCTACATATTGAACATTAGGAAATACGCTGTTCGCTTTCTTCTTATGTAACGCTAAAAGATCAGGAAGAATTTAGTACTTATAAAATATTTCCGTTTTTTAAATTTTAAAGTGTTTAATTTTTTGACACCTCTTGCGCGCTTTCACCTTTTTAATAACACATTTTTTACTAGGCATATCGCACGACCAATTTAATATTTTTTTAATTTGCAGAGAAAGATGGGAACGAAAAAACATAACATTCAACGATAATGGAACAGTGAGCTACTATTTAGAAAAGCTTTATCATTTTAGCGAAAACCTTTCGGCCGGTATGGAAGAAGACGTCGTGGTCGTCCCAAACATTCCCATGTTGGTGAGTGTTTTCTAAAAACTCCGTTTTTTCCAAAACCACTCATCGATTTTATTTATTTTAGAGCGCAACTTCGCAATCTAAACACGCTGCCAGATTTCTTCGACTTGCTATGGCCAGCATCATGGACATTTTAAAAATAAAACCGTTCGTTGAGGTATCGGTCGGACAGCTACTCTGGGGATACGAAGATCCCTTGCTGAAGCTGGCCAAAGACGTGGTTCCAAAAGAACAAAAATTACCGTACGAGGAATTTGGACTTATGTACAACGTAAATAACAATTTTAAACTTTCCACATCATTTTTTACCCTCAATTCTTTACAGAAAAATGGAACCTCGAAAGACAGGGTGTCGGTATTCACAGGAGCCAACGACGTAACAAAATACGGATTAATCGACACCTTCAATGGCATGAACCGCCAAAATCATTGGCTCACGGAAAAATGCAACAGTCTTTTAGCATCAGACGGTTCTCTTTTCCCACCCCATATGACCAAAAACACAACCCTTTACCTATACGACAAGGATCTCTGCAGAACTTTACCCTTAGTGTAAGCCAAATTTTTCATTCCAAAACTTCCGCAACTCAACAATTTATTTTAGGTTCGAAGAAGAAGTTCAGCGAAAGGATAAGATTCCAAGCTGGCGTTTCTCGCCCCCTAAAAATGTTTTCGACAACGTTGAAAAGAATCCAGAAAATAAATGCTTTTGTCCTGGTGGTCCACCGTGTGCACCATCAGGGCTCTTTAACGTCTCTTTGTGTCAATACGGTAAGATTTCGAGAACACGATGAAGGATCATCATTTTTCAACATCAATTTTTTAGATTCACCTGTGATGCTATCGTTTCCTCACTTTTATCTTGCCGACGATAGTTTTAGAGAAGCTTTAGACGGCATTTCACCACCTGATCCAGAGAAGCATAGATTTTATCTTGACGTGCACCCTGTAAGTTAGGTGACGATGTGCTAAATGAGTGTCTTGACAAAAAGTTTTTTAGGAAATGGGTTCCGCTATGTCTGCAAAAGGAAGGGTGCAAATTAACTTAGCCGTATCGCAGGTGGTGGATATCAAGCAAGTAGCTACGTTCCCAGACATCATCTTTCCAATTTTATGGTTTGAAGAGGTGAGAAGGCGTTTTGCCATATCGTAATTGGACTAATCAAAATTTGTTTTAGTCGGTCGATGGTCTTCCAGAAGATATAACCAATTTGATGCAATTGGCAAACGAAGTTCCGCCCATAGCTCATGCCACCTTAACGGGAATTCTGACCGTCATCGGTGTCCTCCTCTTACTCATCGCAATTTGGAGAATAGTGAGAGGTGCAAATCGTTTAAGTTCTTTGCAACTAGCACCCGGGCATGTCGGTTCACCCACTCAAACGAAAGACATGCAATTGGGAGACGTTAGACGCTAAGAGCTTCAATGATTTGTTAACGAAGCAAAAGTTAAAGTTTTGACAGTTCATCTTTTTGCCATTAAAATATCACAGACAATTTTTAAAAATTAACTCCAACAATAAGTTTTCGACATCGATGATGATAAAAATAGGTATAAATGTTTAAGTATGTGACTAAAGCAAAGCCATATTTTTTAAATTATGACTCATACGTATTGACTTGTAATAATAAGATAAAAAAATTTGAAAATATTACGACAAATTTATTTTTCTATTTCCTTACTGAGCTGAAAAGGATTGGTCGGATATGGAAAAATTGGGTCGACTCAGTGCAATTATTAATGTAGCAACGTTTATCAACTCCTTTTTAGTAATATTATGTTTTTTTTGTTTGTTAAATTGAATGATTTTTAGTGTCGACTCACTCAGAGCTGGGGCCAGACTTTGGAGAAGAAGTCTGACCTTCTCAGCGTTTTCTGAATATTTGCTCACGAAAAATCATGTTGTTGTTATTACGTTTTTTAAAATAAATTTTATTATTATGAAGAAGAAGAACAAGGAAGGAAAGGTTAAAAGTTGTAAATAATTTTTTGTTTTAAGTATTAAATGCGTAAATAAGATTATTAGATTTGGTAATTTTGTAAATGGTTTTATAAAATTTTTGATCGTTTTACGTTTAAGTAGTCTTAAATTGGTTTTATTAAGGTTTTAACTTTTTTTTGGTTTTTGGTACGTTGTATGAGAACTGTTGGTGTTTTTGGACTGATATATTAACGTACTAAAAATTGAAAATTGTTCACATAGATTATTGGTATTTTTTTGTAATGTTAAGTAGATGAAAAATTTTTACTGAGATATAAATTCCGTCCATTTTATGTACATGCTTAATCTGTAATAGAAACATTAAAAGTAAATTTTTTAAAATTGAGTTTTATTTGTTATTGTTATTTGAGGCTAAATTAGCGAAGAGATCTTTTAGATTTAATTGTTTTGTAATATGGTTAGAGGCCAAACCTTTCTTACGTCTCTTTATGTTATACAGCTTTCGTGTGGATGCTATTGGTTTTCCTTAAAAATACTTTGCCCTGGGTTAATTTACAAACTACCTTAATTATACCTACTGCAATCGACCGGCATTTTTAGTGTTGTAATTGCTTTCAGTTCACTAGTTTCCATAAGTTTTCGTTCACTTCTCGATATTATATCAGCTATGACAGTAAAATTTATATTGTGATTATTTGAGAATGAGACTAGAAAACGACAAAAAAAGGATACTATAATTAATAAAAAAACACTTACCAGGATCTTATAAATGATAAAGGGAATGCAGCGAGGAGTTGGCGGATGGAGACCTGTCATTGAGCGTTGGCTATTTGGCGGATACAAACGATTTGGGTACTTTGAACCTTCTTTCTTTGGCAATCTGAGACGAAGACGTAGAAGAGGACAAGGTAAGTAATGACTGGGCTTATGATACCGGCGAATGGAAGGGATGGGCCTTAACCTATGTTCACGGTGAAGTAGAAACCTAACCCCTAAAGGGAACCAAACGGACATTTAAGGAGCGAAAGTTTTAACTTGCAACAGGGAGACCTGGGTGGGCGAAAGATGGAAACTCTGGTAGACTCAAAAAGCGACAGCTTCATTTAAGACGTGTAAGTAATTCTCTAGGAGCGTTAACAGCACGTCCTTGAATGAGTTAAACCCTCCGAGGGATTCGAGTGAACAGTAAACCGCTGAAATATATGAATATCGAGACAAGGCGACCAAGTTTCAATCGATTTAAGGTTGGTTCTCTAAAGATACCAAAAAAGGTGATGCGTATTGGTGAAAAAAAGAGAGGAAACAGAGATTTATACGATATTCTTATATTTCTATGTTTGTAAGAACCATGTCCCACCTATAATCTACTACCATTGCAAAATGAGACATGTAGATTTACAATATAAGCTTAAATTTCGAGTTATACATACATGAATGTTTGACGGCTTGTATAAGCTGAAAGATTGACTTGACGATAATTATCTTTAAATTACTATAAACATTTTCATGCTGTAAAAAAATGTTCTTACAGTTTGTTACTTTATCTTGCTTAGTTTTATAAATATTAAAAAAAAGAAAATTTTACAATTATTATTATAATTTTGAGTACGCCATATTCACTACTCGTCTATTGGCCTCACCCGAGGAGATTGTGATAAATAAGATGCGTGCATCTATTCCTTAGATTTTTTTATGTTAGTAATAAATGAATTAATTAATAAGGTACCTACACCAAGGAGGAGTTTTCTAGTAAAACATTATATTATCGAATTAAAATTATAAACTAGATAAAAAACCTGGCGTCCACTGAAGGTGACTTGACGCCACAACAATCCAAGCTTTTGTGGACCCAATTTATTGTAGGATATGCAATTCGTTTGTGTACGTTTGTGAAATTATTTTTTTCGTTTGTGCATTCACCGTTCGCGAATTATTTAACAAATAAATTTGGGGGGCTGGAGAAATGCCAGCCCCTCCCATCGCGAATTTTGGGTCAAAATTGGTGTCAATCGTTTGTGCATCGTTTGTGTACGTTTGTGCATTAAATATTTTCGTTTGTGCGAACACCGTTAGCGAAATATTTACAATTTAAATGGTCATTTTTTTTGGGTCAAAATTGGTGTCAATCGTTTGTGCATCGTTTGTGTACGTTTGTGCACTTATTATTTTTGTTTGAGCAAGCACGGTTAGCGAAATATTTTTAATTGAATAACCGCCGAACATTTCTCTAGCCCCCCCCATTTTGACTTTTGGATCAATTTTTGTGTCACTTGTCTGTAAATATACGTTTGTGAATTCACAGTTCGTGAATTATTTAACAAATAAATATTTATATATCTCCGAGCAACAACTGTCATAGTGTTTAGATTGCAATTTATTCTAGTCTACTGAAGAATATGCTGAAAATATTTTAATTTTCCAGAAATCGTCATCGAAACAACACTTCCCTGCGTATCTACGCGAAGGGAAATTGAATTATACTTACTAGTCCGACATGATCAGTAATTGATTTTTGCTGTTTTGACACATTGTTTATAACTATGTAAATTAACAAATTAACAATAATTTGATTTTTGCTTATTTTAAAAATGTTATTCAATTACTGTTTTAAAATTTCGATTTTATCGAAGTTGTCAGTAAAACTATATTTTTAATACTTAGCGGAAAATAAACTGCGTCAGGCGAATTTTTTCTCCAAAATAAGTAAGAATCTGTGAAGAAAACTATAGTTTTTTTGGGGTAAAAAAATTCTATTTACCGTTTTTGTAAAATCCGACTAAAATTTTCAAGCACAGTATTAGTGATTGCAGGCGACGTATTTTAATGCATAGGCGTCGCCTACAATCACAAAAACGACTTTAAAATGTTAGTCAAATTTTACGAAAACAGTAGTGTGAACTTTTTTGGCCCCAAAAAATAAATATTGGAAAACTATAAGGTGCATGTCAGTGCCTCCCCACTTTTGAATTTTTAGATAAATTTGATGCCAAACGTTAGAGCATTGTTTGAGCTTGAATGAGCTTTCATTATTTTTGTTTATGCTTCAAAGGTCGTGAAGTTATTCGCAAAAAACATGTGGGGAGGGGGGGCTGCAGACATGATAGCCCCCACTTTCGAATTTTTGGATGAATTAGGTGACAAACGTTAGAGCATGGTTTGAACCTGAATAAGTTTTGACTATTTTCGTTTGAACCTCAAAGGTCGCAAAGTTATTCGCAAAAAACTGGTGGAAGAGAGGAGGTTGTAGACATGTTTTGTAATTTTCCTAATAATTTTAAATTTGTAGGTGCAATTGATGTCAATCGATAAAGCTTCGTTTGAGCCTGAATAAGCTTCAGAGAACAAGACTTTATGTTAATTTTTTACAAAGTTATGGATAGTTGAAATTTTCGACTAAACTCCGAGCAACATGCGTTAAATCGTAAGGTTCTTAAAAAATTTTATTTCGGCTAAACGGTAGTATTACCCAATGCTTTACTATTTCCGACAAACACATAATTAAAGAGCCCCGAAACTTTTTAGCCATTGGATCATAAATTTTTTCTTTATTAGCAAAAATAAAAACCTTAAGCTACTTCAAATCAATATTAGATTTTATCGGCATGATTTCTATTTAGATAAATTACTTCTATTTAAAAAATTTTATGTTTGTAAAAAGTAAAATGTTACTTATTTAGAGAACTTATATATCCAAAGTATGTAAATCATCAGCTTAAGAGATTTAAAAAACTTAAGATTTAACGCATGTTGCTCGGAGTTTAGTCAAAAATTACAAATATCCATAATTTTGTAAAAAATTAACTTAAACTGTTGCTCTCTGAAACTCATTCAGGCTCAAACGGAGCTCTATCGATTGACATCAATTGCACACATAAATTCAAAATGAGAAGGAAAATTGCAAAACATGTTTACGGCCCCCCACAAGTTTTTCGTGAATAGCTTCGCGACCTTAGAGGCTCAAACGAAAATAATAGAAATTTATTCAGGCTCAATCGATGCTCTAACGTTTGACACTAAATTCAAAAATTAAAAAAAAAAATTCAGAAGGAGGGGGGGCACTGACATGCACCTAAAACTATAGCTTTTTTGACAAACCCTTACGTATTTTGAGAGAAAATTCGCTTTTTTTTTATTTAACTCCTATGTACATTGCAATCTGTCCAAAAGGACAATAAGCGTATTTGTTGACAAGGTATATTACAAAAATATATAATAAACCAAATGACTTGCGCATTGTGTTCCACTGAACATTCTGCCTTTACATCATTTACTTCTTATGGGTGGAATCTGGTCATTAGATCTTCCGGTTGACATCTTTTGAGTCTGCGTAGTTCTTCGTTTGGAGTTACTAATTGATTGGCAAGCACATTGGGGTGCATCGCAAGTCTTCGGTGGTATCTCACACTGAACTGTTGAATCACTTCTTTGACTGTAGGCATTGGAATGTCCGTGCAATTGGCATGTGGATTCCGATAAAATTGAAATTTTAAAACACTAACTGAATAACATTTTTAAAATGAGCAAAAATTAAATTTGTCAATTTGTTGACTACATACATAGTTATAACTTATAGTTAAAACAGCAAAAATCATTTACTGATATTGCCGGACTAGTCAGTATAATTCAATTTTCCTGCGCGTAGATACGCAGGAAAGTGTTGTTTCGATGACGATTTCTGGAAAATTAAAATATTTTTAGCATATTCTTCAGTAGACTAGAATAAATTGCAATCTAGACACTATGGCAGTTGTTGCTCGGAGATATATAAATATTTATTTGTTAAATAATTCACGAACTGTGAATTTACAAACGTATATTTACAGACAAGTGCCACAAAAATTAATCTAAAAGTCAAAATGGGGGGGGGGGGGCTAGAGAAATGTTCGGCGGTTATTCAATTGAAAATATTTTGCTAACCGTGCTTGCACAAACGAAAATATTGAATGCACAAACGTGCACAAACGATGCACAAACGATTGACACCAATTTTGACCCAAAACTCGCGATGGGGAGGGGGGGGGCTGGCATTTCTCCAGCCCCCCCGCATTTAAATGGTAAATATTTCGCGAACGGTGTTTGCACAAACGTACACAAACGATGCACAAACGTACACAAACGATGCACAAACAATTGACACTAATTTTGACCCAAAATTCGCGATGGGGGGGGGCGAGCTGGCATTTCTCCAGCCCCCCAAATTTATTTGTTAAATAATTCGCCAACGATGAATGCACAAACAAAAAAAATAATTGCACAAACGTACACAAACGATGCACAAACGAATGGCATAAAAATTGATCCAAAAATCAAAATGAGGGGGGCTGGGGAAATGGACCTCAAGAGCGTGCTGGACCACCGAGCTACCGGGAGATTTTCTGTAGATCCTTCATAAAGTAATATAATGGTCCCAGAGTTCTAGGGGGAAAAAAATAATCAGCTGTTAGAAAAATGGAAAAAACCATAGAAATTTAATGAAAAATTTAGAAAGAAAAGTCGGACTTCTCGGGCCTTAAATGACATGGAAAATTGGCTCATACGAAGAACCAATCTAAAGGCTCATTAACGTCATAGAATAGCATTACCGAATTAAACGTTTATTAAAGGAAATACTCAAGTTTATTTGTTTTTATATTTAATTATATCTGATTACAAAATCAGGTGGTATACAGCACATTTTTTGTTTCTTTTAGGAGATATTGAACGCATTACAGGTGATCGCGATCGAGAAAGTAATTTATTATAAGTAGAGGTGATTTAAATCTTGACTTGAGGAAATGTGTGGATTCCTTTATTATAATTTTTTTGCCTTACAATTCGACTCCATTTAATTCTTTGATGACTCTTCCATATCATCGTACGTGTCAAAGTCAACCATTTCTCTGATTACAACCTTGAAAATTGGACCTTCTTAAAGGTAGCTTTATTAAAAATTTTCCACATCACGTTGACGTGTTTCATCTGTACTATCCGTATCTCAAATTAACTTTTTATCGGTTTAAATTTGTTTATTATCTTCTGTTTATAAAATCATCATGTTGTTGTTAGTAAGGAACTGTGATCTTACATCATCCTAACTTAACCAACCACAAAGTTATTACAATGGCGGTTCTTATGTAAAGTCAGATGTGTGCTTACGTAAAACCAGAGGTCCCAGGTAATTTAATTTTAAAGTGAGAGCAAATTTTTAATTCCTTTTCTTTGAATTTTTACCATGCAGAAAAGCTGTTCTTTAAAGTTCCGTCAAGACTGGAACACCGTAGCTTTAGTAGTGCTTAATATTTATCTACTCTCTACTATAAAGAGTTAAGCCTAATATGTAACGTTTTTATGTGACATTTTTATGAAATCAAAATGCTTATAATATATTGCGATGAATTTCTTGTGAAATCTCGACGATTTTTACTCCGGCTGCTCACTACTACGGTAAACCCTAAGAAAATCTTTTCGGGGTCGTGGTTAATTGCTAGAATTAATTAAATATGAAATTATGATATAATCCAATCCAATAAATTTTACTCGTTGACAATTTTTAAGTATTTAAAATGTTCCTATGAAGTGGCGTTTTTGAACGATCAAACTACGTTATTTTTTATGAAATAATTAAAATAAAACTAATTAGTCTTGCCTTAGAATTCTGATGTGTAAACTTTTACATTTTAAAAAATAAACAATTTAATAAAACCCGAAAAGTAATTTTATCGTGCGCTGCTGATTTTTTATAACTGATAAGTTAGATCGTTACATGAGCGGCAATCTTGTGCTTTTAAATTTAGTGTTGTTTAAATTAATCTCCAACCTAATCTTAAACTTGCTATTTGATTCAGAAAAATAATTTGTTTTCAGACTTCATAATATACCTAATAGAAATTAAAGTTCAGAGCCCCGTCAGGACACAAAGAATAATGATGTGCTAATCACGATTATGATTAGGTGATCGGTGGGTCGGAAGGGTTTGGAATACCGCTTGTACTAGAAAGTACTCCATACTTTTTCCCAAAAGTGTGGGGCACTTTTACCTATGACCTAAAAAATGGCAGCCCTGCAAAAATTCTCGATATATTTTTTAATTACAATAAAGATGTAATTAAAAACAAACAAAAGTTAACCATTCTGGATTCTAGATTGAATGTGGAGGGCAAACCGTGGTTTACATGCACTCAGGCCACATAAACGAGCCCATTATTCTACCTCCGATGTTAGCAGCCCACCTACCTCCTATTCCTTAAGCCACCCCAAACTCAAGACGAACTCGAGTATTTTAGAGAGGGTGTGCCACTAATGTGGCCATGCTAGGCCAGAAGCTCCCCAACATGGATCCTCTTTTCGATGCTAACACTGAGCAGTTGCAAAGCACATGCTCCACTGTTTCATCTTCTTCTTCACATCCACGACATATTGGACTGTCAACCAGTCTCATAGTGTGCAGGTGTTTAGAAGTTAACCATAAACGCAGAGTTTTCAATTCTTGAAAGGAGGGCGGTGTCGAAAAAAGATGGGTCAAAGAATAAAATTTTAGATTTTTCAGAATCTCAAATTAACAGTTAGGTATAAATGAAAATTTATTTTCTTCTAAAAATAAGTTTTGCAGAAGCACAATTTTAGTTTTCTGTTGCATTATGTCTTAAAAAATTCACGTATGGAGCTCACCAGTTCCCCTAAAATTCTTAATAGGAGGTTTGAATCTTGAGGATTCTGAGTCAAAAACTCTAATGTAAACGTTAAAAGGTAAAGTTAAAAAGTTTTCTTACTTTAAACAGTATTATTTAAATGTAAAAATACATCTGGGACTAGCGCAAACGTCACCAGGAGTCGCTCAGAAGTTAAAGCAATCATTTCGACTTTAAACTTCTGGCGAAATGCTTGAAAGAATATTTTATTAATTTGCCAAGATTGGCGAATTCAATGAGATTGAATATTAATTTTCACGTTTTGGGGTTAAAAAATAACAAATGGTAGTGTGGTTGTGGTAGTGTTTTGTGACACTAAAAATTAAACATTAGGATTTTACGTTGACATAATATTTAACATTTTGTAGAAGATTAAAGTCAATGATTTTAATTTTCTGTAAAATTGCGATAGGGTGCCCCGACGATAGCTTTACCAACTTTACGACGCCGACGTTTACGCTAGTCTCAGGTGCGTTTTTCGTGTTCTACGTACCGAAACGCTTTATATGGAATAACAAAGTTATCAAAAATTTGAACATTGATCGGATTTTGTAAAAAGTTGGAAAGTTTAACTTTTTTGGTAAACTTTTTAACCCAGAATTTAAATGTTGAACAACAATCACTTTTTTTGACTAATTATAATATATTTAGAAAAGAAAATATTACTGATGCAGTCGTTTTTTAAAGAAGTATGTGATATTCTATAAAATGTTTGATTACTTTTTTGGTCTTATCTTGTCGACGTTTGCGCTTTTACACATTGAAATACAAAATACTACTAAAAATTGTCGTCTTCAAAATTTTGATCAAATTTTGAAAAAGTTTAATCTTTTCGAAGCTTTCATACTCCATAAATTAAATAATAAAAACCAATCACTGTTTCTTTAGTAATTCTCTTCTTGTTCTTCTTCTCAGCCGTCTTTCGTCCACTGCTGGACATTGGCCTTCTCTAGTTTTACTAGTGCTGTTAAACGTACACTCCTGAACATTACATATCTCTTTTAGACTCCCCCCAAGTCAGGGACGTTCCCAGCCAACTACTTTAGGGGGGGTAATTTACCTATAGCAATGTAAATTTCAACATAGATTGATCTTTATTTGATGAAAAATAGAAAGCAAAAGGTTACAATTACTCCCCTCTGAATACGCCAGTGCCTCAAGTGGGGAGAGAGAAGGATTTGCCCATAACTCACCACGCTGGGCAGACGGGTTGGCGAGTAGAGGGTCATAATGAAGTTGGATAAATTTTGTAGCCGGGCTGAGGATCGAACCTAGGGCTTCTAGCCTAGAGTCCTGTCCTTAGCCTGTTTACTTAGCTCACCTCTTTAGTGTAGTATTTCTATTTTCTATTTCTTCTAGTTTTTCTATTCTATTTCTATTCTATCTATCTATTTATAATAGTAATTCTAATGTATTTTAATGAACAAATTTGACTGAAGTAGTCGGTTTTAGCGTAAGTATGATATTCTACAAAATTTTTAATTTGTTTTTGTGTCTTGTGACAAGACAAGACTCTTGTCTTGTTGACGTTTGCACCAGTAACAGATCCGTTTTTCACAATCTACACATCAAAATACATCATTATAATAACATGGTCGTCATCAAAATTTTGATTAAGTAGATTAAATTTAAAAAGATTTTTAACCTTCCCTCCTCATGAACTTTATCTCGATCTGCGGTTGTTTTCTAGATTAAAATATCTTTTTGGTCATTCCGGGAGTAAAGCGGTCACTTTACTCCCACTTTTGTGGGAGCAAAGTGCTACTTTTCTTAGGAGCGGGACGAAAAGCAAAATTGGTGGACGAAAAGTAAAGTTGGTGGACGAAAAGTAAAACAAAAGTAAATTTATTACTACGTCTAAATGCATACGGTACTTTGACAATGATATCATGTTACGCAAACTACCACATCTGGGGTATAGGCAATAAAAGTCATTTTCAAGAAAAGTCGACTACCTAAACCGCTTTGTATTTTTGAAAACTTAAATTTTATGTAACAAATTCTTCTAGAAATTCGAGTAGTTGACGAAATTAAACTTCGAGATATAGAAATAATCGATTTATAGCAGAAAGACAAAAAATAGTATATTCACGCTCGGGAGTAAAGTGACTTTTCATCTTTCGGGTAAATTTTCCCCTTCGACTGCGTCTCGGGGAAAAACCTTTACCTTCATGACGAAAAGTGGCACTTTACTCCCTCGGTGTATAATATACCATTATCAGTCTCAGAAAAACCAATTTTTTAGGGGGTGATGACCACGAAAATTTTGTTAATCTATTCATACGCTCCTTTCTTTTAGAATTATTGTAATAACTTCCAAAGTAATTTTTTTACAAAAAAAGGTGAAGATACCTTTCATTTCATTTTCAAAATTTTTATCGTTTTGTTTTTATTCTAAAAATTCAATAATAAAAGCAGTCACTTTTGGCCTAATTCTAGATTATTCCGATGAGAAAATTTGAATGGCGCAATCGATTTTTATTTCACATTTTAGCGGAGATTACACTTAGCATTTTTGATTTTATGTTTTGTACACATTGGCGAAGCTTTGAGCGGATTATCGACATTTGCGCTAATTCTAAGATTAACCCTTGTGGGTTTTTGTGTAAATAAAAATAGTTCAGAATTTATGGAAGATTAAAACTTGCAATATTATAGCTATTTTTAAAAATTGGCGACGTTCTAAATGACTTAATCACATTTGAAAAAGTTACAGGTGAATGTTTGGAATTCTACGCACTAAAATTCCTTTTATTCACACAGAATCATAAAAAGTGAATCAACATTAGGATCGGATGTCGAGAAAGCGTTAAGGTTTTATATCTCGAAAATTAAATATTTGAAAATGTTTTCACCGGCAAAAATTGGATTTCTGTATTTAAAACTTTTGATTGGTTCTTTATTTGAGTCATAGATGCACTTCAGAGTGCAGACTTGGTGACGCTTTGAACGACTTCGCCAATCCTAGATGCGTTTCTTGCACCTTCAGTCCTTAGCATTTAGACATAAAAAGTTTTGAATGTGAGTTCAAAATATTAATCGAATCTTGTGAAAACATCCGGCAAGTTTAAACTTTTTGGTACTTTTTGGCCCCAAAAGTAAATATTCCTTCTTTTACTCAAAAAAGTTACAATTACATAATAATAATTATTACTTAATTTACCTGAGCGGTTTTAAAGTTATTTTTCCACTGAAAAATTATTAAAAATAGAAAAACTTAGGTGTCCCGAGTATCCTCAAGTGGAACTTCCTCTTCTCTTCACCTTGATCTACTTTCATTGTGTCTTATTTATTGTAGTTACTAGTTAGTCAACAAAGTAATGAATGATCATTAGTTGTTATGTAAAAAGTAATAACAATTATAAATTTTTACAATCCGTTTCGAAAAGGAGATAGAGCTATTACGATTGCAAGACAAATGCTTTGACTCACAAATTTTGGGAACCTACGTTTCCGCTGAAACCAAATTAAATATTTGCATACATTAACTTTTCGTTTAATAATACAATTGAAGCGTTTACATAAAAAGTTTCAAAACTGTAAACCACATAAAGTGATCATTTTTCGCTTTCTTTTTGCAATGACTAAACTTAATTTATGTATGTGAAGGTCCTTAAATTTTGCAATAGCGTTTGGCCTGTAATTTTCCCCAAATATCCTACGTCCTAGTCACTGGAACTCCCCATCAGATATTGAATTTTTTGAAGGTGCATTTTCGTAGTCAAGGTTTCCAAAGATTACCTTGCGGTAATATGTTATTGATTAGTATTGAACGATTTTTTTCATTTGTCATCACCATAATTAATTTGGCAATAAAAAAATAAAATGTTAATCCCATAATTACCTTTATTGAATCGATTAAGAAATAAGCTTGAAGTGTTCTTGTTGTGAAATTTATCTAATATTCTAATAGTAAATATTACTATTCCACCAAAAGTAATAAGGAAAAGTGATCTTGTAAATGAATATAAATTTTATAGTTTAATTGTTTCCATTACGTAGTTATAATAAAATTGTTACGAAAAAGCGAAAATTTAACCACTCAATAAAACAATTTTAAACCTGTGATGGTATTGTTCCTATGATGAAATACTAGCACAAACTTTTTGTTTTGGCCACCATGAGATAGAAAAAGCAAAGCCATATTGATTCGTCGGGTCCCCAATTTGAATCTCTAAGGGTGCCATCTTAGGCACATTTTCTCTTAAACAATAAAAGCGCGGCATTTAAACCATGTTTACCTCAATTTAAATGTTAGAACGTGCTAAACTAGGCTACCGATAAACGGTGAAATTATAATCGGATATTTTGAAATTCTGCATTTTACCAAAAATTTATGCACATTAAGTATTTTGTTAATAATATTATGAAAAGATAATCTAGAAAAAACACACGCGTCTTCCTTTATGTGTTAATTCGCACTTACATAAATCAAAAATTTCTTAATTTTAGGAACCAAAAAAATAGTTTAAAAAGTAGCGACGAAATCGCAATTTGTTATTAAAATATTTTGCAACTAAAATTTTAATTGTTTTCAAGGTGGGGACCTGTTAAGTATAAAATTTAGTAGACATTGTCTTTATTAAGTATACTATAAGAAAACGACAATTAAATTTAATTGTCAACTTTTAGTTGTTATAAATAATTATAAAATTTTCAAATTTTGCAAATGTCGGGTTTTTATTGTGGTTAAATAAACGACAAAACTGCATTAAAAGTTAAGTGAATTACCCATTGCATAAAGTCATTGGCGTAACACTTCTATACGTTGGACACTTAAAAGTTAATTGGTGGTTCTTTGTAATTTTAGTTTTTATTTTATTACATCATTAATTTTTAATAATAATTATTTATTCCAATTTAATAAAGCAAATTTGTCTGGCTTCTGGTTACTTTTATTTTGAATTATCGTTATCTGGAAGACAATAATCCAAGTCTGAAAATTTAATAATATTTTGAAACTGGATATAAAAGTTAGTCATCCTCTCATCAAGGACCTTTGAAGTAGTAAGTGTAGGGTTAAACTGCCCAAGGTTGTTATATGTGCTTAGGGTACGGTATACACTTGAAATGATTACCCAATTAAAACAATTTAGGGAATTACCTAAAGATCTTTTGAATTATTTAAAAAACATTTTTAGAATAGTAAACCTTGACAATGTTTTAAAATGAATTCGATATTATTTATTCCTTGCATCATTTTATGCAAAATCGAATTACTAAGCTCTTCATCATTTTGTTGCTTTTCTTTAATGTGGGTACTTTGCATCTGGGAATATAAGATTTAGGTTGAATGGTTATCCATGAATTTTTCAAAGAATAAAGCGATCAGATTGGAGATCTAAAAAGCAAACAAGAAAATATTCCATAGTTAAAAATCTAACTTAACCTCACTTAACGAAACCATCTCTAACCTAACCTAACTAACAAATCCTATCCAAACTAGCTCAAACCTAACCTAACTACAAAAACTGTGATTCAACTTCACCAAATTTTGTTATGTGTTAGAAAGGGGAAATCTTAAAATCTCTTTTTTTGTTTCTCTGCTCATCATCTATCATTTCTGGTACATATTTTTATTCGTTTTTGGTGGGGAGCATATTCATGACCATCTTCCGAAGTGTAACCTTGGCTACTTTATTTCTGAAATGTTGCGATCTGCTGTAAGCAGTATTTAGAATAATAAAGGATAACAGGGCAATAAAGAACATCTTTCTCTGAGGGGCCTGCGAGAGCCTGAAAGTCTCTATGTTTCTTCTCTATGTTTAGGCAACTTTTTGGATTTTTCCCCACTTTTATGACAGTCCTCAAGTAGTTTCGCTCGATCATTCTTTCTTGCATTGTTTCTACTTTTATTGTTGTGGTTAGCAGTTTTTTCCGCGCCTAAGGTTCTATCAGTGGTGTACTTGACAGCACCAATACACCGTGACGATGTCGCTTTCGTCAATGACTGTCGATGAATTTCCAATTTTGTCTCTATCTTTTTAAAATGCGATTTGTAGCTAGCCATCAATGCAAACCGACATTCTGTAGAGTATTATGGAGTGAACCACCGACGGCGACGTTTGTAATGGCAAAATCATTCGTAAACGTAGACCCCCCAATAAAAATTTTACGATTAATACCTCGATTTATTGTGATAAAGTACACTTTAAATAAGAGAATTAGGTGAGGAAAATGGCCTTAAAACCAACAGTTTTTTCAAAAATCGAATTTAAAAAAGCTTGATTTTCGAAGGATAAATTGCTTGTGATTGGTTAATCACGGTAAGCCAGGCATTGTGTTGGCGGTACGTGCGTTCCTATACATAAGAGTGTAGCTGTTGACAAATTTTTCAGTAAGTCGTACGCCATGACAGTAAATCCGTTCCGGTTACCTGATTTGCAGGTAAACTCAATTTATGACGTCAACGCATTTTTTAATGCGGGTGATGAAGAGGCAGTTCGGTTTCTCCAGTCTCGCGGGTTGTTGCCAGCCAATAAGCGCTGCACGACACGTTCGTGCAGAAAGCATTGCACCTTGGTGAAACACAACCGCTACAACCTCAACTACTGTTTTCGGTGTCCAAAGTGCAGAAAGGTGTATTCCCTAAGCAAGGGCACCTTCTTTGCGCACCTAAGGCTTTCACCAATGCTGGTGTTTGCCGTGTTATGGATGTGGTCGTGCAATTCACGGGCCGGTGTAACCGCAACCGTTCTTGGGTTGGATCGACACGTCGTCTATCAGTTACACCGCAAATTTCGCAGTATTTGCACGTGGAAACTCCGCAGCAACATTGCACTCGTCCAACTCGGCGGCCCGGGTGAGGTGGTACAAATCGATGAGAGCGTGATCACCAAGCGGAAGTATAACGTTGGCAGAGTAAATCCGTATTATCCGTAATCCGTAAATCCACGCTACATCCATCGCACGGTAAACCACAGCAAGAATTCTGTAGACCCCATTACAGGGGTCTGCACAAATTCGGTGGAGGGCTACTGGTCGCAGCTAAAGGGGTTCTGTCGTCGCTTAGGTGTGATGCATTCCTCTTTGCTCGCTAGTCACTTGGACCAGTTTTTGTGGGTTGAACTGCTGCATCAGATCGCGGAACGGTATCCTGTGTAAGGTTACGACAAAAAGGTCCTTTTCAAGACCAAAATTACTTCAGAAAAGGGTTACTTAAATTTAACGAACGGTAGTTACTTTTGCGCGTAGATCCGACTCTTGCGAGGGTGGTTTTGATCAAAATTGACTCAAAGCACCCCTCGCTGCGTTTGGGCGCTTTGAGCCATTTTGATCAAAACGACAACTAATTTAAAAATATCCCTAAGCCCGTGGGTCAAGGAAAAGGTGGATCTTTGAGGGGTGAAACTCGTGAGAGTGGATTTTTAGCGCAGGGTAGTTGTGCGAAGAAAAATCGACTTAAAGCACCCCTCGCTGCGCTCGGGCGCTTTAAGCCATTTTTCCCGCACATTTAGGGTTGAAAACCATGATTTTCGTTCGGAGTGCACTGTTACTGCATCGCAATGCAAGTGTCGCTCCCACTCTGCGCAAAGCTAAGACCAGTTAAAAGTGCACGTACCGTCAGGAGAATGAACTGAATGAATTGATTCACCAATCCCGAGCGACTTTGCTTTAAAATTTACTGTGAAAAACGTGCTTTTTTAAATTCGATTTTTGAAAAAACTGTTGGATTTAAGGCCATTTTCCTCATTTCTTATTTAAAATATGCTCTTTCAGAATTCATCGAGGTTTCAATCGTAAAATTTGCATCTAAAGGTCTACGTTTCTTACCTTTCACCCCCTCCACAAAAAGTCATTGTAAATCAGAGGAATTCTGTAATCCTCACGACTACCCACGAGACCAAGAAATAAGAAGATATTAAAACACTACTCGCTGTTTTACAAAGATTCCCACGTATTTTTTTACAAAAAAAAATTGTAAAAAATTTACAGACAAAAAATTTCAAATTGACGTCACTGTAGAACTTAAGCAGTAACCCAGTCTCAGTGTTTCTAATGTCAAAGGTTCTTCCACTATCTACAAATTCAACAAAGACATCAAGTGTGTTGGTAGTTATCCCATGAAAATATTTACAATTAGCCCAATATTAATCCAGCATTGCCCCAACATTAGTCACCACTAGGAGATCGTTGGCCCAATGCTGAAATGATAACTTGGGTCGTACAGTTGGCGGCCAGCGTTAGTGCAACGTTGGCTCCCAGTTTTGGTTCAGTGCTGATTACAGGCAAAGTAACGTTATTTGATACTGGCCCAGCATTGCCCATCTATTGTACGCCGATTCTTAGACTGAGTACCGGAAAATCAACGGTAAACAGCCTTGGCCCAACGTCGTTCCAAACATCGGCCGCCAACGACTAGTTGCAAGTATTAAGCCAGTACTGGCTTAGCATTGGCTAACCACCGTACGCCGCTCCTTAAGCTGAGCACTGGCAAAGCAACGGTAAACAGTTTTGGTCTAATCCTTACTCCAGCGTTGGGTTTGCCAGTGCTAAACCAATTATTGGCCGAATTGTAAACGTCGGCAATATTTTCCTGGGATCTTGCAGCCCAGTACTAAAGCGAGAAACCCAAGAATCTACATGCGTCAGCTGCAGCTGGTGCACATCTCAAACTACAAAAGATGTCTCCAATACTTGCTTCTTGGCTAATCATCTAGATCTCAGCAGTCTAATTCACATGGATTCCAACAAACTACACCCAGGAATTCTGTCAAAAAGACCAATCACGTGGACCGCACTACTAGGCACGACGAAGGAGTTTCAAAACCAAAGAATGGCTAGAAATTTAAAGCTATTCTGAGGGTACTTCTCAAAGCCTTCTGAAACAAGAACGGCATTATAAAGAGCTTACCCAGGTAGCACACAATATTGGGAAAATATTGGGAAAATATTGGGGTAATATTGGGGCAATATTAGGGCAATATTGTGTGTTACTTGGGTATCCTGGAAATCATCATAACCTACACCGATCTCCAGTTTATCAAGCATGTTCACACGTTCACTTTTGCTGACAAAAGCTCTTACCATATTTTCTACTTCCAATTAGCAAAACTAATTTATTTTGTACGGAATTTGCGTTAGCTCCATCTGTTTAGCTTTCATCCATTTTGTCACCATTTCTATCAAAACATTGGCAGTTGGATCTAAATCATCTCTAGCACTACTATGCGTCTGGATTTTGTATGGAAACCTTTGTTTTTGCGTTGCGTTGCAATTAACTTTAAATATTTTAAGTGGAATCTGCTGCAGGTAAGTAACCAAAGCGTCAAGTTGGTAGAAGTGAACCGTCGCGTTGTACCATTCATTTTACATGAAAGTTTAGCCCAACGAAGTTCAAAGCCGCATGGTCTGGCATTTTTCATCCTTAACGAACCTTGCGCCTGTAAGGGACGTTCTGAGGCACGGATAGATGCGTTTGTAGCCACTACTCTGCAATCAGACGTTACCATGTCTGGTATGGGTCATATATGGGTCAACGCAGTTGCTCAAGATGTAACACTTAGAGCTTAAGTAAGAACTGGGTACCTTTCGTGTCCCAGATTGTTTGCTATTTAAAAAAAATATTAAGGTGACCTTGACTTTTTATTTCATTTTGACAATGTTCTTTAAAACTTTTAAAAAGTTAGATATGTTTCAAGTTCAAGTTGATCAGGTTACAATGATCTTTACATGGCATAGTGGATATAGTAATACTGAGCTATACAAAAATTCAGTTACTCGGTCAATACTTTGGTGGTTTCAACACCAAACGACCAAAAAATAGTCGTTTCTAAACGAATCAAATATCAAAAAAAAGAGGTAGGGTAAAAGCTTAATGATTTTTACTATTCTCTTCATTACAGAAGGTCGCGAATAGCAACACTAAACGAATAAGTATGATTTTAAGATTTCATAGTCACACTTAAGCCTAACGCCGAACGTCTCGCATTTCGCGTTTTCTTCGTAATCGATCAATTAGTTGTCAAATATTTCCATGTATCTACAAGTGAAAGGATTGTTTAAATAAGTCAAGTTTACCGATTTTTATCTTGTTTCGGTTACCAAACGAAATCGATTTAAAAATTGAAAATTGCGCGAAAGTGATCACGGTTTAAATTTTCCAAAAGTGACAATTTTTTTAATGAGTGTAAGTAATAAAAAGTTGTACTTAATCACCTAGTGATAATAAACAATAATAATTGTTGTAAGTTAAAGGTTAAATTTTGGCCCAATTCGCAAGTCAATAGAATGCAATCCAAATAAATTATTAATAACATAATTAATGCGACCTCCTTTGTAACATATCGTATTCACTTATTGCAAATCTGCCAAATTATTATTTAAATTATGATTACAAAAATGAGCGCAATTTCTTGCAATTAAACGCTCTGCAATAAAATTACTTCATATTTTCTATTCGTACCTATCAAAGACTAAAAATGTTTGTGGTTGCAGATTTTATGAACAAAATCGTTATGGAAACAAGTGAAATTGTGTCGTTTCCTGCGTCGCATGAAACTTCTAAAGAAAATTTCAACGACTGTGATACGAGCAGTGCCAAAACGGAAAATCAACTTTTAGGTTCAACAAGCAGTTCGCAGACTATTAGTGACAGTAAATACTCCAATTGTTGTCAATTCGCAAGGAAAAAAACGCGAAATTTTGGTAAGTACAAATTTGAATTTTGTTTATTAATTATTAATACAAAGATGGATAGATTTAAATGTCTAAAGATCGTTGAAGTAATAATTGCAGTTTTACTGTCGTTATAAAAACAAAAGCTGATGAAACTTTTAATGATTAACTTCTCACAAGGTGTTATTTAATTTAAAATTTAAATTATTGGCGCCAGTGTAATTTCTGCTAATTCTTCTTTGTTCTAAAACAAAAGCAAGAGAAATCAATTATAAATATTTTGTAAGAACAATTTGTACAACAATGAATAAAAAATTAGGTACCTATTAATTGTTTTATAATTATAACAGATTATATATTTTAAGCTTTGTGTATCTAAATGACTTCGCAACTTTGAAATAATTGTTGCTGATATGAATAGTAGTAAATCAGCACCAAGTTAATATGTAAACAACAATTACAAAGCAACTCACCTCATCAGTAAAAAATGTAATTTTACTTCACCCCATTAATCCGTTAAGTTTCTTCAGGGTTGTCGATTCCTTTTGATCCGCTTGAAAATTAAGCATAGCCGCAACTAAACTTAATTACCTGATGCGTTAAAGATTTTGGCGTAAAACATACATTGGCATACTATAGATTGTAGTTTCAGCTACAAAATAGTACAATGTCTTTGTTCAAAGTAGCCCCGTTTTATGATAATTTGTTTTTACAATCACAAAACTAAATTTCGATTATTTGTATTATCATCGATGAATGTTGCAATGTAAGCTCTTCATTATTATTATTAAAAATAATTCATATGAACTTTTATCTTGATAAATAAGACTGTCTTAGTAATAATTTAAAATGTCAGTTGTTTTAAAACATTAAAAGCGATTTAGGTTATTATCTTCAAGAGAAGTTAGTGATGAAAATTTAAAGTTATTGTACTTGCACTTTAAATATCTTTTTATAGCATCTTGCAACAAATATTGAGTTATATTAAATTACAATACCCTAATTAAGTATAATTCTGTTGCTCTATAATTTCTCAATTGAAAAGTTTCACGTAGTACGACTATAATACATTTCCGTAATAATTCAATCATACCTACATAAATTAGGCATCATTATTACTATGTTATTGATTATTATTTGTAGTATTATATAAGTATTATTTTAAATTGTCAGATTTTCTGTAAAATGTAAAATGTTGTGATAAACATACATTTTTGGCATTATAAGAGGTTAAATTTTGTGTGATTGCGTAGTAAGGGGTGCCGTCTTGTTGAAACCACATATCGTTCACAGTCATATAATCTAATTTAAGCAATAAAAAAAAATGAATACCATTTTTGATGGTATTTCACCACCATCAGCACAGAAACTGCATCAAACTGTAACTTTTTGCAGATGCATCGGTTTCTCAAAAATCCCTCTTGAACTTTCATCTCATATCATTTCATTTCATATCAAAATGTGATAGTTTTGCTAATTAACAAAACCACTAAAATAAAAATGTGCCTCGTCGCTGCAGATAATTGGGTGCAAAATTTTTTTCATGTTTATAATGAGGATTAAGCAAATGTTGTGTTCGAGTGTTGCTCGACTATGTACCTCATCGTAATTAAAATTATAATATATCTATAGGTTAGATACCAAAAATGACATCTGTATTTTAAAATTAGGATTATTATATTAATAATAAGGACTGCTTTGTTTTCATAAAAATTTCAGGGTTGAGAAAAAGATTTTAAACATAGGAAAACCTAAAAAATTTTGAAACTTAATTTCAGAAAGGGCTTTTGCCTGGAATAAAACTAGAGATTAATCCGAATTAAATAAAAAAGTAAATTGTAACAAAAAACACAAAAATTACTCTCGATTTTGAAAGTTTTGTTTGTAAAATTATTAAAAGTGCGATAATTAAAAATTATGTTATTAATAATAAAAATTATCGCTCAAAGTGATAAGATAAGAAAAGTTAACTATTTTTTAGAAAAAGTTAGAATGAAACCAAATCAAGATTTAAATTGATGCAAAATTTATCATCAGTTATTAAAAGGAACTGTAGTGGGTTCTAAAAACAAAGTTTAAACAAAGATTGTAGTTTTTAATTAGTAAAATTTGAATTATTTCCATTAGTTTTCTACAAATTGGCGTAGACGGAAAGTTATAAAACAGTCACGATAAAAAGTGGCAAGTGAATTAAATTATACAAGCAAACAAAGTAAAATATTATAAAAATTTTGAGAACCGCTGAGCGTAAATTTTTGATTAGTATTTTTAAAAGTGAAAAAGGAAGATTGTTTTTACTTACCGATTGATTTGAAAGGACTATCAAATCTGTTGCGAGATCAAATGGTCTGGAGCAAGCAACAAAAAAATTTTTAAATTGGTTTTTGATAAAATAACAAGGCAAGCACTTCACAGTAGATGATGAAGGCATCTGGTGCCTAAAAATTAAACTCTTTATTTAACTTTAAAAATTTAACTTTTCGGGTTTTTATTATTTTGTTTAAGTTTGTAGAAATTTCAAGTTTACGCAGCAACATTTCGGAAGTCAAAAGCGAGACTTTTTTTTAGCTACTTTTTAAATTATTTAGCAAAAAGTCGCACTTTTTATTGTCTAAATAACATCATTACATGATAACTTTTTATGAAAAATTATTTTCATTTTCTAGGAAATTGATAAGTTACATAAAAATTCATTTATTTACCATGTTTTATTGGTTTTTCTTAAAAGGTTTTACCATAATTTTTTTAATTAGCATTTTGAACCACGACCCCCGGAATGAATTTCTCAGAGTTTACTGTAGTTGCGAGCCAGCCGGAAAAACAAACAAAAGTTAGCGACGAGATTATAGATAGATATTATATATACGATGTGTTTAAGTCAGAACGGCCGAGACATATTGGTATCACTTGAATGCTTTTTTTAAGCCGTATCTAATGGTTCTAGTAACATAAACGTTAAAAATTAAGTTAACGATATATTTAAGTTTTAATAACGGTATAAGCGCCATTTAACTACTCCAGAACCTCTCGGTTTGACATAAGTGCTGCTTATTTGCCGACTGCCGACGGTCGATGTTCTATGATCGAAATTCTACTGTAATTACATTTTGAGTTAAACAACTTTAAAATTGAATAACCAAAAATATAAACTTGTATAAACAAGGATTAGGTGAAATATAAAAGCCTGATAAAAATAACATTCTCTTTATAAAGCAATTTTCACAAGTTAGAAATTAAAAATATTTTATATATTTTAGACAAAGACAAAATAATTTCTTTTAATAGAGATATTTCAGGTGGACTTGATTTAAAATCCATTTTAACGTATATGCTCTTCAAAAATACATATTTTATTTTGTTTTCTTTGCCTCTTTTTAAGAGATTTTTTTTGCATTATTATCCTATTTTACGTTGTTTTTGACTATTAGTGCCTTTTAAAGCAAATTTTCACTTTTTTGTTTATTTTTAATATACCTCTTAATTTTAAAATTTAAATATTCTATTTAAAATTTTCTGGGAAATTCCTGATTCATTGAAACTTACAAAAATAACTGAAAAGGAATTTTAATATTTCAATGCTCTTACAACTTAGAAGTGAGTTGAGCTAAGTCAACGGGCTAAGGACCGGACTCTAGACAAGAAGCTCTAGGTTCGATCCCCAACCCGGTTACAAAATTTATCCGACTTCATTATGACTTCAAGTGCCTCTCGGAAGGCAATGGCAAACCACCGAGAGTAATCTGCCAAGAAAGCCATTTAATAATAATATATTAAATTGGTCACGACGCTTCTGTCAAGAAGCATACAAAAAAGAAGAGGAAGACAACTTAAAAATAGGTCGTAATAACTCCATTAATTAGTTATTCGCATTATTGAAAAATTAACAAAAAAAGTGTAAAATCAAAGAACACCTTACCGGATTACAATAAAATTGAAACATTCTATTAATGAATTAGAACCTTTGTTGCATTAGTATTAACAGTATAAAAGCAATTAAACAGTTGTAAGAATTTTGAGTTTATAAATTCAAATTTTAAAACATAATTTTATAATTTGCAACCATTTTACGGTGGTTTGGAATAAAATCTAGAAACAGAAAAAATCTAATAAAATCATAACTTTTTATGATTTATATCTTATAATACAAATTATATAAACGCTTATAATAAAAATTACGCAGCTATTGAATATTCTAGTCAACCATGCAGATTTTAAAAATTATCTCCGTTTTTTCAAGATTAATTTACATTTGAAGTGTCAAATATTTAAATGTGAGGTTATCATAAAAACAATTTGCGATTATATCAATAAAATTGAGTTTAGGTATAACTAGATTGAAATAATTGACAAAATTTTACAAGAATAACCTCAAATTTGAGGTTAATATTAGACATTTAAAATATTTAATTTTCATTTAACAGCATTAATATGCACGTTATTTTGTGTAAATATGCAGCTTTACTATAAAATAGAACCATTAACTTAGAAGGTTCTTCCTAAGGAACCAAATATTAGATTTATATTTAAAAAAAATTAATAAATGTCATTTCCACGTTTGTAATGACAATGAAATATTAATTTATGGTAATTTTAAGCTTGATATTATTTAACACTTAAAATATTCAATTGCAATTTAATAGCATTAATATTCAGGATATTTTGTATAAATATGCAGTTTTACAATAAAATAAAAACCATGAATTTAGAAGGTTCTTCCTGAGGAACCTTCTAATTAAAACAAATATTAGATATACATATTATTTTTTTAAAAATTGATAAATGTCATTTCCACATCTGTAATGTCAATGACATATTAATTCACGATAAATATTTTAAGCTTCCTTAATTTTTGATTAAGGAAGAGAAACCTTTTGATTTTTATCAACGTAAATTTTCACTGATAAAAAATAAAAACTGATAAAAATAAAACTCAAATTGACTTATAGCACACATTTGTTACTAATAAAATAAACGGCCCATTATGGGGTCTGTGGTGTTATATGTACGCGGAATAAATCAGAGTTTTTTTTAAATAGAAAAATTAAATTTCAAAAGTGGCAAAGCTTGAAAAATCAATATTTTTTTTCAAAAAAATGAAAAGTTTATAGAATACGAGTTTGAATCTTTTTTTGTATTTTCTCTGAAATGTACGTTTAAAAACAAAAACAACAAAAAAAAGTCCCGATTAGTCAATTTTTGAAATAGTTATGATCGTTTGAAAAAAAAAACATCGGTTTTCTAAAAATTCATAACTTTTTTTCAGTTGAATAAAAAATTTTAAAAAAATTTACAAAATTATTTTTGGTGGGATATGTAAAATTTTTAGGCAAATCAAAAGAGGTCGGGTTTAAAAGCGATCGATTTGGTATGGAATGCCCCATATACAATATACCTTTAAAATATTTAAATGTGAGGTTATCGCATTATAAAACTTTGACGATTACTATATCAATAACGTTCATTTTAAGTATAATTTTAATGCAATAATTTACAGAATTTTGCAAGGATAACCTCAAATTTGACAGTTAAGTATTTGATTGTAGTTTAATTGCATTAATTGGGCAGGTTATTTAGAATAAATGCGCAGTTTTACAATAACATAGAACCATGGATTTAGAAGGTTCCTTAAGTAAAAAAAATATTATTTCCTTATAAGAATTATTAATTAAGAATAATTAAGAAAAAAGATCTAAAATAAAGGCACTGTAAAGGACGGCCATTTTGTTGGTAAAAATGCGCACCGGAAAGCGCTGTACAGTGGCGTTTGTTGCTGCAGTACATATTTTTTTAAATTAAAATAAAAGTTTGTATTTATATTACAATTTATTGTTTTTATAACAGTCATTGAAATTAAGGTTACGTATAAATATAATTGTCAAAAAAATCCGATAGGGGCATTCATAACCGTGTTAACCTGGTTAAATATTGAAATTCGATTATATTATAACTAGAGATGAGATTTTTAGGTTTGTACCTTTTTTTTATTTTATGTCTTATTTTTATTTTATTGGTACCAAAATTTGTTTCATGGAAAACTACGTTATTTAAGCCTTATTTATTTTTACCTTTTTTGCCTTTTTTACTTTTTTTTAATTTTCTACGATCTATTTTAGTATTATGGCAATCTTTTTTCATTTTTACGACCTATTTTAGCATTTCCGAATTTTTTTTTTTAATTTTCAGTTTAAATAGAAAAAAAATCTGACCCTTATGACGCCCCTAACCTAAATTAAAATTTTTTTATTTTTTTTTTAATTTGAATTTGTAGCTCGGTGGTGGCAGCTTAAATAAAATTACAAATTTTCAGTGGGTATCTAAGAATGCTTAGGTATAAAATCTTTTTTTTTAGTACTTTTATAGGACCTTTTTTTGTGTTTATAGGACCTAAAATCGCTTTTTTTAGAACCATTTTAGGTACCTTTTTTTGACTTTATACGACCTAAAAATCTCACCTCTAATTATAATTTATAAGATTATTAATAGTAACAACAAAATTCTCTACTACTTTACACAAGACATTGCACAGGGTGCTGCAAAATTAACAGACAAATATTCCATAAAAGTTGAGCTTCGGGTAGTAGAATTTTAAATTCGACTCCCGGCTGTTCCAAAATTATTTGTGCCGTTGTTCAGATTCCTATAAGTTCAACAAAAATTCAGCAATGTAGGTGAAATGTATCAACGGTTAAAACTAAAATCACCAATAACATAACATGAAGAATTTAAAACAGCAAACCTAATAAAGACGGTTTTGGAATTTTAAAAATTAATTTCCATAAAAGAAATAAGTGATATGGAAACTGTTAGGGTGGGGGTGGGGGGGGGGGTGTTTGATTTAAAAAATTTTAGTTTCAAATTTTTCTTTGTACTTAATTTCTGCTAGTTAATTTGAATTTAAAACAAAGTAATATTTAAGCAGTTAGGTATTATATAATCTCTAATTTAATATCTAATTTATAATTAAATTTTACTGAAAGCAATTAAAGGAACGGACACGATAACAAAAAATAAATAAATGTAAAATAGAAAGTATGCAAGTCATAAAATTTTGATAAACAAAATAAATAACCTCCAAGCTAAGCTTATCGATCAGATTAGGCTAATTTTGTCAGAAATGAAGTAACATTTAGAAGTCTTCAAGAAAATTGTATAAATATTCTTCAAGATTAAACGATACTTGAGTGGGAAATTATTATCATACTGCTTCCTTCCTTATTTCTTCCAAGCAAGGAAAGACACTAATTTTCTAGTGTCTCCAATTATGTTTTACGTTCACAGCACTTGCATCTTTTCCTTTCTTTTCAAGGTTTATTTCTTCTGCAAGTATCAATAACCTAAACTCTTTTCTTAGCCTTGTATTCCAGCTGATTGCATCACGTTCTGGTTTTACCGGAGGGTGTTGCCCACTTCCTTCCGTTCTTCCAACTTCCATCTACCACACTTTCATCGATTCTCAAATCTCCTGATTTACAATTTTGAACCATTAACTTTTAATAAATCTTGCGTATTTGCATAATTCCTATTTTTATTTAGTGTATTAAGTGACATAAATTGGGTCACAATGAGAGCAAACGTAGAGAGGGGTCATTCGGGCTAACGAACTTGTTAAAGCTGATAGAGGCAAATAACCGTGATGAACGAAGATAGAACTCATTGTACCGTATTAATGAAAGTGATTATGATAATTCACTAAATTTTTTGTGACACGTGATTCCCAATTTCAAAATAATTAACAACCGCACAAGACGTGACCTACCTCACGGAAATAATTAAAGGAGCACTAATGAAAATAATTAAAAATATTTTTAAATGCATAAGTTGTAAATTGCAACAACAAATTACATTTTATTACAATGTAATTCCATAATACCGAACGTGGTAATTAATATTTTCTGCGCGACTACTTGCATAATTATTTTGTGTCAACTTAAGGAACCTCAAGGTAAAATGTGTGAAGACGCGTAGACATTTCAATACTCAAACCACCTTTTAGCCACAAGGAAGAGTTTTAGCATAAAGCAATGCATTGTCGACTTAAACATTTTTAGTCTCACTTGATATTTCTCTAAAATAAGCAATCAAGGTGAGAGACTTCAATGATGCGTGGGAACACCTACAAACTGTTAATTTGTTTTCAAATTCGTTTAATCAATATTAATTTTATTTTTTGTTGCAGGAGTATACCTTACGTTGCTAAGTGCTGCTATTTTATTAACATTTGGTGGACTTTCAATAGTTTGGACGCCTTTTGAAATTTTTATGAATGAACGGCTGCGGATGCTGCCCGGTAAGCATATTATAAACATCCTTTGCATCCTAAATCTCAGTAAATTTAACCTTCTGTTTTGGCCCACTTGGTTAGCTCTGTAAGGGATGTTTATATACCTACGGTCAAAAAGATCGCTCCACTTCAAATGAGCTCATTTTAAACCACCTCGAATTTTTAGGTTTTCCACCGTACGAGTGGTGGAAAAATCCTCCCGACGAGGTGTTAATTAGCGTTTATATTTTTAACATCACCAATTCGGAAGAATTTCTGAATGGAACCGACTCCAAACTAAGACTGCAAGAAATTGGACCAATCATTTTTTTGTAAGCAAAAAAAACTTATTCTCCTTTTAATTCACATTTGCACCTTTTAACAGGGAAAAATTGACTCACACAAATGTGACCCGTAATCCGAACAGTACTTTGTCGTACGTGGCCGAAAGGAATGCAATTTTTATGCCTGAATTAAATCCTAACATTGATCTAAACGCCACGTTGATGGTACCAAACTTAGCTATTCTGGTGAGCTAATACAATAAAAAAAAATGTTTTTCAAATTTTCTTTTCGGTAGGGAATGGCATCGTATTTATGGGACGCTTCGTTTTTTACCAAATTTGCGTTTAATTTGTTGATAAGAAACTTGCAGTCTGAACCGATAGTGAAAACGACTGTGAATAATTACCTGTGGAACTTTTCCGACCCGATATTAGACGTCGGCCAAACAGTCGCTCCTGCTTTGGTTCCTGTTAAAAATATGGGAATTTTGAGTCGAGTAGGTTAAAAGTGATCCGAATTACGAAAACATAATTTGATATGTTTCAGATTTACAGTGATTTCAAAGATACCGTCACGGTTTTTATTGGTGCCTCCAATGGACACCAAAAGTACTTCCACATAGATAAGTACGACGGTTCCGAATATCTTCCAGGTTATGGAAGCGATTGCGCCGATACGTTAGAAAATTCAACTGAAGGCATATCTTATCAGCAATTTTTAACACAAGACTCGATCCTGTTCTATTGGAGAAAGACGATGTGTAAAGTGTTTTTGCTGTATTATAACAGTAAGTTGGTTCCAGAAGTTTCGTTTCCGTTCTAACCTTCTTTTTATAGGTACCGTGACAGCTTATGGGGTCGATGCCTACCAATATGTTTTAATCAACAATTCCTTCGATAGAACCTATCCTCTCTATTTAGACTGCTATACGGGTATACCTGATTTACCAAACGGTCTTTCCGATGTTTCCAAATGTTACTATGGTAAATAAATGCACAATTTTATTTTTATTTACAAAAAGTTTCACTTTTGAACAGACTTTCCTATGGCGTCGAGTTTTCCTCACTTCTTATACGGTGATGATGTTCTGCACACCTACGTCGAAGGATTGGAACCAAACGAAGAGAAACACAAGTCGTTTGTCATTGTGGAACCGGTAAGACGAATTTTCACATTTTTGCAGTTTCACTTCATCTTTATTATTCTAATAAGCCACCACTTCATTGCTTAGAGAATGCACCTGGTAGTTTTCCCCGAATGCCTGGTAAATTTGAAATGTTGTCACGTAATTTTCCAACTGGTCTAAGTGTATCTATGTATCTGCTCTTGAGAAGCTGATGACGTGATGAAATGTTCACTCTTCCAAGTAGAAGTTGACACAAGAAATCAACAATTAAATATTATGTATTACAAAATGGAAAATTGTTAAGATGCAATTTACAGTAATTTGTTAATGAAGAGTATGCAGAAATCCTGGGTTTTGTAATCGTAGAATTTTTTTGCATTCATCATTTTTTACGCTTCTGCCACCTTTTTACCCTCACTTAGCGCAAATTTACATACAAAAGGCATCAAATTCTAGTATCCGCTTTCAACCTTGACATTTTTCCTAACGCTAATAAATCATAATATTTGTACATCAGTTTCCGCTTCCTTTGAAGACACGACAAATTTACTTTTTGCCATAGCCCGCTGCTTACCTAAGCGTGAACGATGAAACGCTAAGGTCATGGTTTGCTTGCATTTCAGAATTTTGAATCAGGGTCGACTTATAATTAAAAGTTTGTAGGCCTAGGTCAAGGATACCTTAATAATTTATAAGTTTACGCAATTTAACGAATTCTTTTGGTGTTTCAGACAACCGGAATCCCAATTGAATCGCGTGCACGATCTCAAAGCAATTTGATCATCAGGCAACTGTCTGGGTTTAACGAAGCCATCGACAAATTCAGCGATATTGTACTACCCATGTTTTGGGCCGAATACGTAAGTATAAAAAACTGAATAAATTTAAAATCGTAATTTTTTTTTCTTTGATTTTAGCGACAAGTGGGTCTACCATGGTATATCTACAGCCTGATGTATTTTACGGTGGTCATATTACCGCACTTCCAAAAAGTTTGCACTACGGTAATGATAGCAGGTGGAATAATTTTAATAATAAGCATCCTTAAAAAGCAAACAAAGAGGTCGAGACGTATCAGATTGTTGAAGAATAAACAATTAGAATTTGAAAAGATTTTTACACACCACAAATAAATGAATAGCAAAAACACTGGGCTGTGATGATTTAAGTTAATTCATTGTTTTTAGTTAAAACGAGTACATGGAAATACCCACCCAATAGTCAGTAGAAATAGCCAAAAATGTAAAATCCTGTACCTCCAAAAAAATGATAAAATGTAAACCAAAGTTTTTCAAAATAAACTTAATTTATTTATTCAATTATTTGCTTTGTAAAAAAACACCAATCCGAATCACTGGAAGATTTTCCTAACAGATTCGTGTTTAGTTGCCCGCTGATGAGTGATGGACCGAATAACTTCCTTACCAAGGTGAAACAATAACTGTGTTTGTTTCTGAAAGCAACCCCTAATAAGAGGATGAGCAAAGCAAAAGTCCACGGTGATAATTGCTGGAGAGTGAGATCTTGCGTCTCTGAAATCAAATGTGAATCTGGGGTGGCTTTATTTCAAGTAATTAAATAATTTCAATGTATTTACATTATACCTGTGCAAGAAAATTTGTATATCTTTCAATTTAGAGATTGAGAGTTTTCAGATGAACATCTTGAAATTGCATCTATGGAAGAAGAAATTAAACTACTAGGCATTCAACAAGGTTTGTTTCTCTTCTCCTTCTTAAACATTATTACAACTTTAGCGAAATCTCTCTAATTCTTTTCACTAATGAGTAATGACAAATCATCCTTACCACCTTTTTTTCCAAAATGGTTAACAAGGAAAGTTCTCTTGGAAGAAATAAGTAGGTGCACTCCGAACGAAAATCATGGTTTTCAGTACTAAATGTGCGGGAAAAATGGCTTAAAGCGCCCGAGCGCAGCGAGGGGTGCTTTAAGTCGATTTTTCTTTGCACAACTACCCTGCGTTAAAAATCCACTCTCACGAGTTTCACCCCTCAAAGATCCACCATTTCCTTAATCCACGGGCCTAGGGATATTTTTTAATTAGTTGTCGTTTTCATCAAAATGGCCCGGAGCGCCCGAAGGGTGCGTAGATGTGATTTTGAAGTTAGCAATTTGAAATTACCAAATTTATTGTTACTTTGAAATTAAGATCTTCAAATTCTGAAGATGTGATTTTGAAGTTTGCAATTTGAAATTACCAAGTTAGTTATTAATTTCAAAGTAAGAACTTCAAATTCTGAAGATGGGATTTTGAAGTTAGCAATTTGAAATTACCAAGTTAGTTGTTAATTAGAAATTAAGATCTTCAAATTCTGAAGATGTGATTTTGAAGTTAGCAATTTGAAATTACCAAGTTTATTGTTACTTTGAAATTAAGATCTTCAAATTCAGAAGATGTGATTTTGAAGTTTGCAATTTGAAATTACCAAGTTAGTTATTAATTTCAAAGTAAGAACTTCAAATTCTGAAGATGTGATTTTGAAGTAAGCAATTTGAAATTACCAAGTTAGTTGTTAATTTGAAATTAAGATCTTCAAATTCTGAAGATGTGATTTTGAAGTTAGCAATTTGAAATTACCAAATTAGTTATTAAGAGGGGCACTTTTTTCAGGGCCTTTTTAATTTAATCAACAGATGGCGCCTACTTAAATATTTTTATAAAATACTAGAAGGCTTTTGTATTTAAAATATAGCAAATTCGTTGAGATAATACTATTCTATAAACAATATTCTTGGTCTTAAGCTATTTTGGGTTCGTAATATTTATTTATAAAAACACAATTCATAATTAAAGTTTAATTATCTTTTTTTGTAAGTGAGCGTGTTTTGACATACTCAATACGAACTCAAAATAGCTTAAGACCAAGAATATTGTTTATAGAATAGTATTATCTCAACAAATTTGCTATATTTTAACTACAAAAGCCTCCTAGTATTTTATAAAAATATTTAAGTAGGCGCCATCTGTTGATTAAATTAAAAAGGCTCTAAAAAAAAGTGCCAATTAAAAAGTAAGAACTTCAAATTCTGAAGATGTGATTTTGAAGTTAGCAATTTGAATTTACCAAGTTAGTTATTAATTAAAAAGTAAGGACTTCAAATTCTGAAGATGTGATTTTGAAGTTAGCAATTTGAAATTTCCAAGTTAGTTATTAATTTCAAAGTAAGAACTTCAAATTCTGAAGATGTGATTTTGAAGTTAGCAATTTGAAATTACCAAGTTAGTTGTTAATTTGAAATTAAGATCTTCAAATTCAGAAGATGTGATTTTGAAGTTAGCAATTTGAAATTACCAAGTTAATTATTAATTTCAAAGTAAGAACTTCAAATTCTGATGATGTGATTTTGAAGTTACCTTCTTGAAATTACCAAGTTAGTTGTTAATTTGAAATTAATTCCGGAGCGCCCGAAGGGTGCGTAGGGTCAATTTTGATGAAAACCACCATGGCACGAGTAGGATCCACGCGAAAAAGTAACTACCGTTCGTTAAATGTAAGTAACCCTTTTCTGAAGTAATTTTTGTCCTAAAAAAGGAGAACGCATTCCTACCATAGCGTAAGAGTTACTGACAAATTTGTCAACAGCTACACTCTTATGTATAGGAACGCACGTACCGTCAACACAATGCCTTGATTAACCTATCACGAGCGATTTACCTTCGAAAATCAAGCTTTTTTAAATTCGATTTTTGAAAAAACAGGTGCATTTAAGGCATTCCGTCATAGCTAATTCTCTTATTTAAAATATACTCTTTCAGAATTCATCGAGGTTTTAATCGTAAAATTTGTATTTTAGGGACCCGCGAACGTACCTTTACCCAGTATTTTAATGAAAAATTTACATTGGCTCATAAGAATCCAATCTTCGATTGTCATAAATTTAACATTTTATGCATAATTTAAGTGAAAGATTTTCGGTTCCATTTTTGAGCGACTTTACGACGTTTGCTCCAATCTCAAAAGTGCTTATTTTTGAAACAATCGTAAGATTGCTACTTTCTTCTTTTTCTTAGAGTGTCATCTCCTCTATTAGATTGGCTACCATGATGTTATATTTTGTCTCTGTTTTTTACTTTAAGACTAATTATTTAATAAAACAATTATTTCTTTCTTAATTTTTTGTAGTTTTTGTCCTTTTGTAAATCCAAATAAACCTTTTGACTCTCAGAAAATCGGACACATGTGAACTGCACTGACGGTCAGTTTTTGTACCTCTTTTTAGGGATAATTTTAATGTGTAGGAAACTTATGCAAATTCCATACATAATTTTTCATATAAATAAAAAATATAAATAAATAAAATAGTTTTATTCAACAACGCACAAAAAATAAAGAAATCCATTAAAAGAAATTTTCTTTGACTTTTTATTTCTTTAAATAATAGTGGTTTTATAACCTTTTTATCAATCTGTGAAAAATAATTTATTATTATTGCTGCACCAAACTTCTACAGTGAAGTTGGTCACAACGCCACTTGATCATTTTAAAATAAAAAAAAGTAGCTAGCCTTGGATATTTAACCCACAGTCGGAGAATATACGGGTCGCACACTGCGCGTTTCATGGGTCCTTAAAAAATATTTAATGTATTTTTACCACAAGCTGCTCTGTAGCGTCTTCAGTGACACTATTTGAAAAAAATGGAAATTTGAGCGCCAGTTGATGATAACAAATCTTATCATCAACAAGAAAGATTTTTAGTTTGCAGCCAAAGGATGTTAAATACAAATAATTAATAAAGTTCTTGCAAAATTTGCAATTTTAAATTATCAAAATGCTACACTTGCACTCATCGACGTACTAAAATAAATTTTATGCGGTCAAGGACACAGATTACCGGACATGGGCCCCTGATAAACAACAAATCACCAAAAAACAAGAATAGAAAAACCTACCCCATGTTTCAAGCTTTTTCTGCTATCATCAGCGGCAAATACTGTAGTTGGAACCCCTTGACCACATACTGCACAAAACAAAAAAGACTGCCGGACTAATTGTTTTCATTATTGCAGATAGACACAGAGCGGTATCAACACTGCAAGTCGATAACAGACGTCCATAGTGCATCTCAGGCATCAGCCAGAAAATTAAATAATTAATAAAGTTCTTGCAAAATTTGCAATTTTAAATTATCAAAATGCTACACTTGCACTCATCGACGTACTAAAATAAATTTTATGCGGTCAAGGACACAGATTACCGGACATGGGCCCCTGATAAACAACAAATCACCAAAAAACAAGAATAGAAAAACCTACCCCATGTTTCAAGCTTTTTCTGCTATCATCAGCGGCAAATACTGTAGTTGGAACCCCTTGACCACATACTGCACAAAACAAAAAAGACTGCCGGACTAATTGTTTTCATCATTGCAGATAGACACAGAGCGGTATCAACACTGCAAGTCGATAACAGACGTCCATAGTGCATCTCAGGCATCAGCCAGAAAATTAAATAATTAATAAAGTTCTTGCAAAATTTGCAATTTTAAATTATCAAAATGCTACACTTGCACTCATCGACGTACTAAAATAAATTTTATGCTGTCAAGGACACAGATTACCGGACATGGGCCCCTGATAAACAACAAATCACCAAAAAAACAAGAATAGAAAAACCTACCCCATGTTTCAAGCTTTTTCTGCTATCATCAGCGGCAAATACTGTAGTTGGAACCCCTTAACCACATACTGCACAAAACAAAAAAGACTGCCGGACTAATTGTTTTCATCATTGCAGATAGACACAGAGCGGTATCAACACTGCAAGTCGATAACAGACGTCCATAGTGCATCTCAGGCATCAGCCAGAAAATTAAATAATTAATAAAGTTCTTGCAAAATTTGCAATTTTAAATTATCAAAATGCTACACTTGCACTCATCGACGTACTAAAATAAATTTTATGCTGTCAAGGACACAGATTACCGGACATGGGCCCCTGATAAACAACAAATCACCAAAAAACAAGAATAGAAAAACCTACCCCATGTTTCAAGCTTTTTCTGCTATCATCAGCGGCAAATACTGTAGTTGGAACCCCTTGACCACATACTGCACAAAACAAAAAAGACTGCCGGACTAATTGTTTTCATCATTGCAGATAGACACAGAGCGGTATCAACACTGCAAGTCGATAACAGACGTCCATAGTGCATCTCAGGCATCAGCCAGAAAATTAAATAATTAATAAAGTTTAATACCTAATTTTAAATTAATAAAAATACCTAAGAATAAACGATTTTTCATACCCCCCAGACCCTCGAGTTTTTCGATTGCTTATTTTTAAAACTAACCTTCAGGTCAGGAAAAGATTTTTTTAAGAACATTTTAAATAATTAATTAATGCTAAACTTTATCTCAATTTTCTAGTCTAGGATTGTTAAGCCTGCTGAAGCTTTTAAAATGTGAAGAAGCGGACGTAAAACCGAAGAGTGTGGGGGTATGGAACACCCTCCAGCTCAAAAAAGTAACGAGCTGACTTTCAAAATTAATATAAGACGTAAACTTAGTTCTCGAAAAAACATCATTTTGCTTACTGAGGGTCAGTTGTATAAAAGAGGATAATCCTTGACCATAGATTAAGCTCCAATTTAAACCAATATCACTGAGCTTTTTACATTCTAAGTAGAATATTGCTTTCCCTTTCTGGGAATTACAAATTCGATTGGCGGGGTGGATTAGTCCTCATATTTCATAGTTTAGATAAATCAATATCGATTTTTACCTTAGCGTGTTGATGTCTACTGGAAGGCCGAGCTAAGAAATTCTGTATAGTCCACGATTTGAACCCAGAATTTCCGCTCTGTACTCAACCAGCGGTCACATTACTCCACGGCTGTGGCTTAACCAATAGCAAACTTAAAATAAAATTTTAACTGTTACTGATTGGTTTACATTTTACGTAATATTTAATTTTATCTCATTTGTAAGTGTTTTCTTAATTTATTAAAAAAATCTTCTTGTTACGGTTCTGAATTAGAGTAACTAATGTGTAATGTAACTTTCTTCTACACAAAGAAAAAGTTACAACTCAAGTCGGTGGAGGCACTGTGAATCAAGCACAAAATATTATCAATGTTAAGTATTTTCAATCATCTTCTTCTTGCTGGTTAAGGAAACAAATTATTTATTTTGAAAGGCTGTCAACAGATGGCGCGGTTATATTTGATTGCTTAATAAATTACATTAATATTCAATCATTACAATACAACCGCGCTCGATCTTTAGTTCAATCAAAGAACCACAAGATCACACCGTGGTCGCTCATGGGCTTAAGTGGAACGCACAGTAATAGTAAAAGAAAAACAATTTTTACAATTTTAAATGCTGAATTTTATTAAAAGTCTGAAGTTTTTGCTTTATTTTTGAAAGTTTTGTACCTGAAAAATTAAAATTTTGGTGAAAGAGATCAAAAATTATGTTTTTAATTTACCCGCGATAGAAGTGGTGACATTTTTGAGAATAAAAGCGTTGATTGAGAAATATATTTCTCAATCAACGATAAAAGTTGATGCAGGTTAGCTAGATAAAAGAACTTCCGGGATGAACGAGAGACTTTCGTTTCTGAGGGCAATTTTGTCAAGTGAATTTTTAAGTTTTCCGGAAATCTGAGCTGGATTTTGGAAAGAATCATAGTCGATGATCTGGAAAGTGTTTTTTACATTCATCCGAATGAAAATTTCTAGTAAATTAGTTGATTTTTCGATGTATAAGTTGAGAATATGAAAATTTTCATGTGTTTGGATAGTGAAATGGTCAGAAATTGATATTTGGTTAATTTGATAAATTCTGGAAATAAAGGAAATTTTGAGATTATATCCACATGGTAGAAATATTTTATTTACCACTTACCGACGATATAACAATTTATGGGCTAATCTGATTATTATTTTTAGAACGACGCGACGTGTAATGATTGCGGTACACAAAATTGTATTCTTGTGTTAATTGATTTTCGTGTTAATTTCGGTTATAACCAGTGGTGGAACAGAGAATTTTTTTCAGCTAAATAAAAACAATTTATTTTATAAAAAACTTTACATTTTGTTGTACAATTTGAAAAATTTAAGATTTCATTGTAAATGCAAAGAATAGTGGGGTTGATTTTTATGGTAAATTTTTTTGCATTTACAAATGAATATCAGTCAAGACGTGTTAAGAGTACCTATCCAAATTGCAATTTAGACCATAGAAATCTGTTAAATATTGTATAAAAATTATCAGCATAAAAATTGTTTATCGTTTTATTGGATGAACTTTTTATTTTCTTTGAAAATTTCAAATTCGAGAATTACTTATACACAATAATAGAGTCGTTGCTAGTCGGTTGCTAAGTTATATAGGTTTAGGGTAAGTTAAATGTAATTTACTTTTATAATTGCTATTTGTAAATATTATCTATAAATTATGTAAATATTTAGTTAATTATATTTGTTAACATAAAAGTGGATTTCTTGTTAATCGAGTTACACAACTCCTAACAAATCCAAAAGTTTAAATAAAAAGATTTTCTACAGAAGGTAAGTAAAAAAATCAAGTAAAACTAAGTACCTAATAATATAAACACTAAAATTTTAGTAGGTATTTTATTTTTACGTGTTCCAAAATTTTTAAAATACAATTGCAAACTTTTCAAAAGTTGCGTGAAATTTTTTTATTTATTACACAATTTTATTTTTTTGGATATGATATTGGTGTGTATACTTCCACAAATAAAGAAATCAACGCAACTTTTTTATTGAAATACAACATGTTCAAGTTAATTTGATATTTTCCATTAGGTATAAGTGGGGGAAAACGCGTTTCATCGACAACAAAATTACAGCCGTGATATGTTACATCCTGTAAATAGAAATATTTAGATATTTAAATTTTTATTTACACAAATTATTATTATTACCTTGTAAAAGTAAAAATTGGAAAAGTTACCACATTTTCGTAGGTCTCCCAAGCCAATTGCGTTGGAGTCAACAGCTTTTTTTAAATTAATTTGAAAACGTATCGGAAAGCGCCGATATTCGTTACTTAGGAACTTATAGACTTGCACTAGAACCTATAATTTTTGTAAATGTTATTTTTTTATTCATACATATTTTTTTTATTATATTTACCTCTAAGTCATCTTTAGCGTCAACTTTTATGTTTAGGGTACCATTGTGAGCCGTGGTAGTGCGGTTGTATTTAAAAGCTTTAAGTTCGAAGAAATTATAAAATTCTTTATCATAATTCATTAATTGGAACCGCATATCTTTAAGTTTGTATCCATGTTGAACAAGCTAAAAACCATCAGTTAAAAATAAGAACTATTTCAATGTAATTAAGTTAAATTAAAAATAATTTTAGAAAATTACTACATAAATTAACCCTCAACTGACGTCCTCTAATGAGAAAGTTCTTCAAAACTGCACTGAACAAAAATAAAATATTTAAGGCGAAATAAATGCAAAACATTCATGCAAAAAAGAAGTCACTTCTTTATTCAAAAATGAAATTGTAAAAATGGCCTTTTTGAATAATTTCCATGTAAAATTTATGATTTAATCTAAGCACAATTTATATAAAATAGCTTAATGTGAGTTACATATGAAAAAAAAACTATCAAATATCTACAATATGGTTTTTAATTTATATCTCTAAACTTTTTTATTTTTACCTATTTTGTCAGAATTCGAATACAAATCAAGATATAAAAATAACCGTCAAGGACAAACGGGAGGTAAAACAAAATTTTATTTGAGATTTTGTTAATGGTTTATATACAGCAACAATAACATTAAAATATAAAAATTTTCTCAAATGGTTGAGCGTTCGGTATTGGATGATTTCTGATGAAATTACTATGATAAATAATTTATTTTATTGGATATAAAACTTAACTGTATCTTTTAATTGTAATTTTACTCTAGATTATCATTTTTCAAGAATATTAAAACTTTAATTATTTCGAGTTACTATAAAAAAAATTAATTAAATTGTTTATTAAGCTTTGATTTTTTACTTATAGTGGAGTGCGTAACTCAAAATAATTAAAGTTTTAATATTATTTAATATCAACAAGTTAATAATTTAACATTTTAAATATTTTTTTTTTCAATTATCAACTAGCGTGTTATTTGAATTTTAATTCTTTTAGTAGGCCCATAATATTTTCGCAATATTTTCATATTTTATTACCTACATTATGTATTTTATATTTATAAATATTAGATATGTACATATTTTTATTAATTAATTTCAATTTCGGATAACTTGATACAACTAAGTTTTACATATATAAAGTAAATAAAACTTAAAAAAATATATTCATAAAATATTGTATAATGTAAAAAGTAAATATTCAAAATTTTGAATGAGTAAATCAATGTTGTATCACACCAAAATTATAAGCAAAAAATGGAATATAACTGTATATAAACCTAAAAATATATTTTTGATATTCTAAATAATTACCTTGGACAAAATTTGTTCATTAGAGCAAACATGGCGGATAAGAAATCTAACTGCAAACACCAAAATAATAAGATTCACCAGTTTCATTTTTGGTTTACTTCAAACTAATAAGTAAAACTATTTGAATTTAATATACTAATCCTGATGTTCACTGATGCTGATCTGTTACAGTTCATAAATTTATCTATTATTTTGGCAATTTCCTGTCAATATTAATATTCGTCTAATGATTAACATTGTCAAGTATCTTTACAAGACCCTTTTATCTCACTCAATATATAAATCTATTTTCTATAAAATTTCAAATTTTAACTCCTTCATAAAGTTCGTGTGGTATACCACGAACTTAATCACCACAGATAATAGAGCTGGTTTTGAATTTTTTCATTTGTTTTATTTTTTCTTATTTGAATTTTTTCGCCCCCTTTCTTACATTGTGTCATTTCATTCATCACCAGTGTTTCATTGGAATTCTCCCAAACTACCCTTTTATTTCAGAATCTACGGCCTTATTGCCTCTGCACAAATCAAAAGCTGGTCTATTAACATTGTGACCACACAAACTGGAGAGATTCTCTCTAGATTGATACAGACTCTGCACTTTGTTTTAGTCAACCCTCTCATTATAGAAGTTGCATCTCAGAGGGTAGTTTGTGTTTCACCGTAGCCAATCGACCCTCGAGTATAATACAATATTTTTTTAACTAAAATTGTTTTATACAAAATATTAAATATTAGTAGGCTTAGTGGCATACAACATTTCAATAACTGTAAGAGTAAAGTTAGCCCTGCCTACCTCGAATAAATAAGAGCGGAACGTGTAACGTTGTAAGGTACGACTGCAGTAGCTCAGCATGCAGTCAGTGACCCCTGCTTCGTCAAACATTTGAATTTAATTTAAGGTTTTAAATTGATTTATTAATGATGGATCCTAATCGGACATGGTTGCTTTGTCAAAATCGACTCTCCGCGCCGCTTCGCTCCGCCGCTTCGCTCCGCCGCTACGCAACGCACCGACCCGTTTTAATTAACGCTGCACTAATAAATAAGCTTCAGCCGTGAAGTGGTGTGACCTCTAATAGCTGAGCTACAGAGCGGAAATTCTAGGTTCAAATTACGGACTTTGCAGAATTTCTGATTTCAGCCTTCTACTGAACATCTACAACATCGACAAAAAGTCGATTTTTTTTTTATTTAATTTTCTGTAAGTACTATCCTTCCTGAACAAAATACCGTTTAGTTCATATGAAAATTCACAAAATTGTTGATTTTGTAAGCGAAAAGGTGGAGCGGTGCATGAACTGGATGTCAGTCTACCGCTGGTAGCAGAGCGGAGACCGTTACTCGGACGACTGTAATGTTACGATATGAGCTCTTTATTGTAATATATTATTATAATTAAATAGGATGTATTAAAATATATAAAATTTAATAATTTATTATATGAAATTTTTTGTAAAATTTAAATACTTCGATAAATGTAGAAAGAATCGTAGATATCTGCATGATTGCCTTTCCAGAGGGTTTAAGACCTAAATATCATGTTACATAAGGTTGTCCTAGGTCGTTAGAATAATGGTTTGGTCTTTACTTTAGAACAAAAAAGAATATTAAAAGAAATCAGTTGTGAGTTGTTCACATTGAGATCAAAATCGTTGTCATATTGTAACTTTACTTCATTTTACTTGTGTTAATAATAAAAAAAAATAACAAAAATAAATTTTACAATAACGGTCTGATGCCGAAGCACTACTGCAAACATAATTCTATGCATCTGGATAGTTTTAAAAAAGGTAAATATGAGTAAAAGCACTTTTATCAATAAAAAAACTTTGAACGCGTTTTTCTCGACTTTTTATTTTCATTTGGTTTTTACATGATTCCAAAAAAACGGAAGTCTCTGGTGACTTGAAAAAAATTGAGGACACGTAAAACATGTGTAATTTGGGACTGAACCTCCGAAATGATCCATAAAAATTCGAGATTTTCCAGAAAAAATTGAATAGTCGCGATTTTTACGTGCAATTATAAAAAAATCGCATTTTTATCGTAAAAATCGCGGTTTTTCGTCTACTACTTAAATAATTCCGATTCGATCGTTCTAATTTTAGGTTCAGTCCCAAACTACGTATTTTAGGAAACTAAAAACCATTTGTAGAGCCGAAAAAAATTAGTTCCACGAACGACAGCATGTAAAAATGGAAAATAAACACGTATATACGTCGCAGACTGTGCCGCCATTTTTTATGTTCCTAAGGGCTTTATAGTATAATTTTTATTATCATTTATATATCAATAAACATTGGTTAAAATTACATTTGTGTATCTGCTTTCTTTCTATGTTAAAATTAATAAAAACAAGAGCGCGGATTTTGCGAATAACGATTGCCTAGTACCCTTAAGCGTATTTGTAAATCCCGGAACAGGGATAGCTATATTCGTATAAGAATGTAAAGTTTTACGAAGATGTACTAATAAATAAAATCTTTGGGGCCTATCCAGCTCGGCAAAGGTACTACTAATTGTGAGAAGGGGTGGATCTCTCTTTATTTTGTCACATTTAAGCCAAAAATAGCCAAAAGTAAAATTAAGCCAAGAATAAAATTTTAAGTTTTACCCAAAATTACCTGCGGTGTTTATGTTTATTTATCATTATCAGACATATCTTAATAATGTATTGTATCTTGTCCGCAGCTGCTTATTTAATATATTCGTAGCTAATCTAGCGCAAAAATTGCGCTTGGCCGTTTCCCTACCTGCAACCCGGAAACGCGCCACGTAGCTGATAAGGCTTCGTGGAAGTAACTTGAATATGAAAGCGAACTAACCGAGCTGCTCATAAATATGAAGATTTCTTGAAGAAAAGCTGAAGGAAAGCAATTAAACGGAACGAGTCCGTTTAATATTCTATTGTACCTTGTCCGCGGCTGCTTATTCAATATATCCGCAGCTAACCAAGCGCGAAAATTGCGCTTTGCCATTCCCCTATCCGCAACCCGAGGACGCGCCACGTAGCTGGTAAGGCTTGCGTGAAATTGGTTTGGTTATGCAACTAAACTAACCGATCTGCTAACGTTAATGGCGTGGTTTAAAAAAACCGTTGGCCATTATCGCTTGCCGATCTTAGATGATTTCAGCCGACATCGCTTGTTTCTAAACCAGCTCTAAATCACGTCGCTTCGAAGTCCAAGTTGACAAGCCAGACTGTCCCTCTCGCCAGGTGTTGGGTAAGGTGTACGCGAGAACACTTCCTCGAGAGAAGAGTTATGTTCGTCGGTGTACACCGACCTGACATTACTGACGTTCCGCCTCTTAATCCTACCTTCTTCTCAAATATTCGACGAAGAAGGCGGATAAGGGCGGAAACGAGTGGGTGAGTCGTGGCTGCGCTCTTCACGGCGCGGTTGTACCCGATTGCAGTTACCGACCTCAGTTGCCAAAGGATTAGAAAGGGCCAGTGAAGGAGCTAAAAGCTTCTCCGCTAGACCACAATTCTGCACCTTGTAATGTGTTACATCATTAGGCAAGTGAGGTTCGGGAATGCGCACGAGGTAGTAACCGGCCGGAAGTTGATGGAATGGAAGGCCGTGAGGAAGATCTGGTTTGAAACTAAGCTGAGGCTGATGGAAAGTACCGGTGCAGGTTTGTTTTGCGCCGTTGATCAGACGGTTGGCAAAGACAAAGCTACATCGATAGCAGTCCGAGTGGAAGTGGTGGAGAAGACGTTGAAGAGATGTTCGTTGGATGCGTTGATGACAGTTAAGCGCTGTTGGATATCATCAAAGGCCTTGAAATCATCCGAAGAATCATATTTCGAGACCGATGAATCGATGGTGTTGGTGATTGGAAAAGAGGAGTCGTGAAGAGAAGTCGTCGAATTGTAGCAGAGCTGAAGTTGATCGGAGAGTACCGATGTAGGTTCGTCTTGCGCCGCCGATGAGGCGGTTAGCAAGGACAAAGCTACAAAAGTGTGACAAAAAATGTCACACTTTTTTGTAATCGTGTATTTGGATGGCTGTTAAATTAACTGTGTTTCACCGGATAAGTAGCTAAGTAAAAACACCGCAGGTAATTTAATCATTGTAAAATTATTTAAAATTCTTGTATCTTTAGCCATAAATATTCTAATTCAACATATTGTTGAACGAATATGAAGCAGAAGAGGTGAATTGATTTGCAATTGCTGTATATAGCTATTAAATTTTAATTGTTCAATCATTTAAATACGCTATCTTTTATTGAGTGAGACTTGTCTTCACATAACAGCATATTGTTTATTTCTTTTATATTGCTTCAGAATGTCCTGAGGTTTTCCTTGACAAAAGGACCAAATTAGTAAAAATATGACTTTCACCATGAAAGTCATGTATTAAGGTCATTTAGTCCGTCCTACTAAAGTAGCAATGTTGGCGCAATATTGCAAGATTCAGCCAATATTGGGGCAATATAGAAAATCAATATTGCACCAATGTTGGCTGGAGCTGGGTACAATATAGCGCCATGACTTGGCCGTGGGATACGATCATCGTCCTTTTAAGTTCTAAGGTAGTACAGTAAGAACAAAAGTTATTAAAAAGTCAGTTTTCTTTATCTCTGTTCTTTCAGCCAGTTTGAAGAGTTTGAAACTGTCAGACGCATGCGCAGATTAAAATTTATATCGTGACTTTGAAACTGCGCACGCGTCTGATAGTTGCAAACGGTTTCAAACTACTGAAAGAACAGAGCTTTTAGAATTGACCTTCTGCACCAAGAACAGGTCATGGATTAAGGTCTTTAGCTTTTTAGGTAATTCGCTAGTTTATACCTGGTCGCCAACCATAGAATAATAGATATTGACAGCAACCTTCCGACCATGAGCTGGTCATGAGTTAAGATTCGCCCTTCCATGTTTGTACTTGAGGAGCACTTGTTATAGAACTTGATGGTTTAGCTATTAAGCGAAACAAGTCCGCTTAATATTGGCCATTCCCCTATCTGCAACCCGGGGACGCGCCACGTAGCTGATAAGGCTTCGTGGAAGTAAATAGATTATGAAAGCGATCTAATCAATCCGCTCATAAATATGAAGCTTTCGAGAAGAAACGATGAATGAAAGCAATTAAACGGAACAAGTCCGTTTAATATTCTGTTGTACCTTGTCCGCGGCTGCTTATTCAATATATTCGCAGCTAACCAAACGCAAAAATTGCGATTGGCCATTCCCCTATCCGCAACCCAGGGACGCGCCACGTAGCTGGTAAGGCTTCGTGAAATTAATTCGATTATAAAATCGAACTAATCGATCTGCACACGTTAATGACGTGGTTTAAAAAAAAACCGTTGGCCATTATCGCTTGCCGATCTTAATGAATTAGCAAAATACGAAGAATTGTAGAAGAAAAGATGAAAGCAATTAAACGGAACGAGTCCGCTTAATATCGTGGTGTACCTTGTCCGCGGCTGCTTATTCAATATATTCGCAGCTAACCAAGCGCGAAAATTGCGCTTGGCCATTCCCCTATCCGCAACCCGGGGACGCGCCACGTAGCTGGTAAGGCTTGCGTGGAATTAGTTTGGTTATAAAACTAAACTAATCGATCTGCTAACGTTAATGGCGTGGTTTAAAAAAAACCGTTGGCCATTATCGCTTGCCGATCTTAGATGATTTCAGCCGACATCGCTTGTTTCTAAACCAGATCTGAATCACGTCGCTTCGAAGTCCAAGTTGACGAGCCAGACTGTCCCTCTCGCCAGGTGTTGGGTAAGGTGTACGCGAGAACACTTCCTCGAGAGAAAAGTTATGTTCGTCGGTGTACACCGTCCTGACATTACTGACGTTCCGCTTCTTAATCCTACCTTCTTCTCAAATATTCGACGAAGAAGGCGGATAAGGGCGGAAACGAGTGGGTGAGTCGTGGCTGCGCTCTTCACGGCGCGGTTGTACCCGATTGCAGTTACCGACCTCAGTTGCCGAAGGATTAGAAAGGGCTAGTGAGGGAGCTAAAAGCTTCTCCGCTAGACCGCAATTCTGCACCTTGTAATGAGTTACATCATTAGGTAAGTGAGGTTCGGGAATGCGCACGAGGTAGTAACCGGCCGGAAGTTGATGGAATGGAAGGCCGTGAGGAAGATCTGGTTTGAAACTAAGCTGAGGCTAATCGTAAAGTACCGGTGCAGGTTTGTCTTGCGCCGTTGATGAGACGGTTGGCAAGGACAAAGCTACATCAATATCCGTCCGATTGGAATGAAGATCATCAAAGGTCTCGAAATCATCAGAAGAATCATATTTCGAGATCGATGAATCGATGGTGTTGGGGAATGTAGTGGAGAGTATCGATGCAGATTTGTCTTGCGCCGGCAATGTGTCGGGTGGCAAGGACAAAACTACATCGATATCTGTCCGAGGGGAAGTGGCGGTGGTGAAGTTGTCGGAAACGTTATGGTGCACAGAACAGTTGTCGTCGGAGACGTGCAACTGTTCGGTGGACGAAACGTTATCCTGAGAACTTGAGGCGCTGATGATGTCATCATAGGGAACGAAAATATCCGAAAAATTGGAGATCGATGAATAAGGTGTGATAGAGGTATCGGGATGGTGGTGGATGCTGGTGGTGAAGAAATCGAAATCGGTTGAGGAAAAATCGAAGGTTGAAAAATCCATGGTGAGAAGAGAAAAAAAAATCGAAGAAATACGTCTAGTCGCTGTGATAGCTGGGCTACATGTGAAGTTTATTAACGTGCCACTTACGTAAGTCAATTTTTCACGATGATTGTGGGTAAATTTTTAAGGGATTATGGGTAAAATTTGTAGGAGTGGTGGGGATAACTTACTTTTAAATAATAGTAGTTTATATCACAAGGACGTAAAGGGTCTTTTTTCAACCGCCTGCATAGTATAATGAGTAAGTCGACCATTATTGATAAAAATGTAACTATCTAATAAGTTGAATTAAAAAAAAATTAAATAAAAAATTAAAAATTTTTCAAAAAAACCTTTTATTTAAAATTACAAAAGTGCACTAAAAAGTAGAAAATAATTTTAATAAAAGCAAACAAAGCTTCGTGAAAACATCAATATAAAAGCGTGGGGCTGTTTATAGGTGGATAAGCAGGCTAACTATTGGTGTACAAAATTCATAACCCCACGCTTTTATATTGATGTTTTCACGAAGCTTTGTTTGCTTTTATTAAAATTATTTTCTACTTTTTAGTGCACTTTTGTAATTTTAAATAAAAGGTTTTTTTTAAAAATTTTTAATTTTTAATTTTCTAATTTTTTAGTCATATCTTTTCAAATACAGGTTATGCATTTTAACTAATATAAGTTCATCCTATCAGATTTCTTTATTTATGTGTTTTAGATGTTTGATACTTCACCCTGTATAAATCATTACGACGAAAAACTTTACCCTTAATGCGGTCCTTAAAAATGAGATTTAGAATTCTAAGTTACTTTCCACCCTGTATGATAAAATTGTCCAATGCGCATCGACGCATGCGCTTAATGGTTTTCAGTTTTTTCCCGATTTTTCGCTTATTTTTCAGAATTTTAGAAAAACAAAATTAAAATATGAAAATGCTCTGCAGGTGAAAGCTGTGTACCAAATTTCAGATCTCTAGGACGTCGGGAAGTTGCTTAAAAATGGCCTCAAAGCGGTCGACCCACACGAACGACGGACAACGGTCTTCCCAAGTTAAATAAAAGCTTTTAAAAAACAAAAAAAAAAACTATTTAAGAAGGGCATTTTTTTTTTCCTTTTTAATTTAATCAACAGATGGCGCCTACTTAAATATTTTTATAAAATAAGAGGAATTTGCTATATTTAAAATAGAGCAAATTCGTTGAGATAATACTATTCTATAAACAATATTCTTGATCTTAAGCTATTTTGAGTTCGTAATATTTATTTATAAATAAACACAATTCATAATTAAAGTTTAATTATCTTTTTTTGTAAGTGAGTGTGTTTTGACATACTCAATACGAACTCAAAATAGCTTAAGATTAAGAATATTGTTTATAGAATAGTATTATCTCAACGAATTTGCTATATTTTAAATATAGCAAATTTCTCTTATTTTCTAAAAATATTTAAGTAGACGCCATCTGTTGATTAGATTAAAAGGGCCCTGAAAAAAATGCCCCTCTTAAGTAGAATTTACCGTTTGTTTACTGTTGTCAAGGTTTTAAAAGCAGTATAATTTTACGTACCGTCCTAGTTCGCGTAAGTAATATTATACTACGTTTGTAGCAACGAACACCATACACCTACTAAACGCAATTAAAGCAGAAAAACAAAACATATATTTGGCAAATGTCATTATGACATTTATTTTATTAATCTTTTCGATATTTTCTAGTACTTTTCGCAGGCGGTTAAAAAAATAGCGTACGTTTAGAGATTTTCTCGCATGCTTAGAAAATCTCGGCCGCGCCTCGATTTTACAAACTGCATACTCGTTCACAAAAATTATACTTACGGTTATCGACACGTAATATGCTACTTCCTGTTCCCGATCACGTAAGTGTATTGTAACACCCTGTGTGCTTTCAGGTAATATTATTTATTAAATTGAATTTTTACTATTTTACGCCTGAAAGTATACAACTAGGAAATTATTTCCTAGGAATTTTTGAAAAGAGAAGTTGGTAGAAAAGGGGATCGTGATCGAAGTGGAAGTGTGGTTGAAAAATTTGGAAGTGACTTCTTTGAGATTTTTCTGGATCAATTATTAATCCAGTTGTTTGATCGCATTTTTTTACGATAGTTTGATGTGAAATTCTTCTCAAATATTCACGTAAGTGATTTTACACATTTTCTATTTAACATCTTTTGGCCGCAAACTAAAAATTTTTTTGTTGGTGATAAGTTTTTCATTCGTGATTCCTTATTATCAACTGGCGCCCAAATTTCCATCTTTTGCAGATAGTGTCACTGAAGACACTAAGAGCTTGTCGTGGTAAATACATTAGATATTTTCTAAGAACCCACAAACCGCGTATACGCGACCCGTATATTCTTCCACTGTGGTTAAATACCAAAGTTTAGCTACCTTTTTTTTATTTTAAAAGCATCAAGTGGCGTTGTGACCAACTTCACTGCCGAAATTTGGTGCAGTGTCTTATATGCATGGCTACACCCGACGTAAGTTGTTCATTGCGTTTGTTACCGTTGGCGACGGAATTTATTATAATGTCACTTATTTTTCTAAATTTATATTTGTTTATCGTTTCTAAGGAAATATTTAATTTTTAAATGTAATTAATAATCTACGGTTATTATCAAATTTTAATAAACCTTTAAATTAATATTTGAATATATTTTATCAAAAAGAAACTACGATGATATAACTTTCTACTGTGTAGTGAAAAAAACTTGTGGATTTAATCAGTTTAATACGATGCAACCCTAAAACAGGAGAAGAGGTTCGATTAAAAACTGTGCCATATTATAACCACTGCGTTTATTAAACGTTTGTTAGGTGAACCTTTTTACATAATAAAATCTACAAATTGTTCTATGCACAGTAAGAAAACTTATTGAACAATTATTCTTCTGCATCTGGAATAGCTTCCAAACCAATCATTTTGTATGGATTCCCTGCTAGTTGAAAGTCTCTTAAATAATGCCGACGATTATTTGAGGTGTTAAGATTGCGACGATAAGCATTTCCTACGAGCAATTTATTGAGAGGTGGGGCGCAAGCATGGGGTAGTGCCACTGCTATGAATATTATGGAGATGCATGGAAGCATTTCGAACCACATTTTGCATAAATTTATTTGTTACCCCTAAAAGTAGAAACAGGTTAGTAGTTGATAACCAATAACCTCACAGTTATGTAATAAAAAAAATTATTAAACTAGCAACAACGATGCATTTAATTGTAATAATTATGTAAAATATTATAGCTGCGTCACTTACCTTGACGTAAAAAAGGAAAATAAGAAATTTTTATAATTCTACGACAGAATAATATGTCAGTTGACAGTCACAATAAGCTAAAAATTAGTTCTTTTATCTCCTCTAGATGAAAGAAACTACTGTCAATTTTATCGATTTGGTAGTTCTGCTTAAATCCGTTAGATAGCACCAGCACCCGAACAGGAAAAGAAGGGTTAAAATTTTAAAAAATTGAAAAGGTAATTTTTTAAAACAATTTATTACAATTTCATTAAATAAATTTTACTTAAAAATATCGTACAAATTCAAAAATAAATTTGTTAATTTCCTAATTATTAACACCACAAATAAAATTTATTCTATTTTATTACCTACTATACATTAAAAGATTTGTAAATTTAAATTCTGTGTTACAATAATATCAATAATAAAATATAACGCAAATTGAAAAGAAAAGAAATCTTAATAAGTTCAACTAGAAATTATGTGACAAAAAACAATTTTACGAATGCATGTGACTTTTTAAATGGTTTTGTAAATCACCCAAAGCGCTTTTAAAATCACAGGTGTCACAAGAGTAAGTATTATCGACTGCATGCTTTTTCCAGTGAGTTTCAAAAACTTTGAGATGATCACTTTCATACTCGCACAGATCGCAGAAAAACCGCTTTTTTAAAACGTAGGGTTCATTTAAATCACCCAAAGTACTTTTAGATTTAGACGAGTGATTCTTCCAGTGAATTTCAAAAACTTCAAAACGATCACTTTCAAAATCACATGTTCCACAGAAGTATTGTTTTTTTGAAAGGTGGGTTTTTAAGTGGCCTTGGTGAATTTTCCGCTTGTCAGATTTAAAGTCACAAGATTTGCATGAGTATACAATTTTACCGCAATGCATTTTTATATGCCTCTGTAGGAGGTATTTGTGTGCTGTTTTAAAACTGCAACTGTGGCATGAAAAGGGTTTTTCACCGGTGTGCGTCTTCAAGTGATTTTGTAGAACGTCATTACGTGTGCTTTTAAAATCGCAGAGTTCGCATGCAAATGGCTTTTCGGTGGAGTGAGTTTTGATGTGAATTTGTAATGCGTTTTTGTGTGCGCTTCTGAACTCGCATAAATTGCAGGTGTATGGTTTCTCGGTCGTGTGAATTTTTTGGTGACTTTGTAAATTACTTTTTGTTCCGCTCTTGTAGTCACAAATTTCACACGCATATGGCTTCTCACCGGTGTGCACCCGCAAGTGTTTTTGTAGGTAGTGCTTGCGTGAACTCCTAAAATTGCACACTAGGCATGCAAAGGGTCTTTCTGTAGAATGAGTTTTCAGGTGATTTTGTAAAACGTCGTTACGTGTGCTTTTAAAATCGCAAACGTCGCAGACGTAGGGTCTTTCACCGGTGTGAGTCCGTAGATGATTTTCCAGATTTCTCTTCTGTATGCACTTAAAACCACAGAATTCACAGACGTGTGGCTTTTCCCCGGTGTGTATTTTCTGGTGAATTTGTAGAGCACTGTTATAGGCACTTTTAAAATCACAAAGCCTACAGGCGTACGGTTTCTCGCCGGTGTGAGTTCTCAAGTGGACTTTTAGTGCATTTTTATGTGTGGTTTTAAAATCGCATAGAGGGCAGATAAAAGACTTTTTATGAATACTCAAGTGCAAGTAATATGAAGTTTCATTTTGGCATGTAAAATTGCAAATGTCACAGGAAAGATTTGATTCTTTGCTAATCCTATCAAGTTCGTTTTCCTTTTCAGTATTAACTGGATATTCTACTGTTGTATTATCTGTAACATTGTTTGAGTGAGGTAAATTCTCCAAATTGTTATTCAAGCATTCCATTCCCATTGTAGTCATGCAATGGTTGGAGGTGCTCCCTTTTAAATAAAGACATTTCAGTAACATAGAAAAATAGCATTTTATTTATACCAAGTGTTTATTTCAAAAGCAGCCAGTCAAAATAATTTTTGTTTTAGAGTCAATTTGAGAAAAAAAAACAGGTCGTTTTAGATGGCGATGGAGCAAAGATGTGATGTCATGATAAAGATAAACATAGGTATTTAATGAGAGTGAGAGAGATACCCATCGCGATATTTATCGAAAAATCATCAGGATTATTGTAGTAATTGATGATTTAATATAATATATTTCGATGTTTATATTTTATTAAATCGATGCAATGAGTTAAATCCAATAAATGAAGGTGACTCCAAAAGATTTGAGTATTTGTAACGGTTTTGTGTTTAAAGATGTACAGTGTGTAAATAAATATTGTTATTACATTATTGGTTTTGATTTTAAACGTCTCCCTCACTATCTAAATCGACGTGCTTTTCCTTTTTCTCAAATTTCCCCAAAAACAAAAGTTATTCTGCCAGACTACTTTTAAAATCAACATTTGGTATATTAATTTAAGTTTCCAAACAGAACTTGCAACAATTCGCTCCCAATCAGAAACACAATGAGTGTCAACATCGGCATATTATGCAATTTTGTAGATCTCTCATCAAAAAATTCTTTCACCTATCATCCACATACTCCGTCATTGAACCCTACTTTAAAACTCATAAAATTAAAAAAAACTACAATTTGATTAAAAACTTACCAGGAATTTCTAACTCGTCAGATATACCCTCCAACAGTTCATCCTTAATCGTTATTTCATTTTTTACGTTATGTTCCATTTCTGTAAAAACAGTTGAAAACAAAGTCAATTTTATAAAAGAAAACCTTACCCATATTTGTTTCATCTTCGTACTCAAAATCTGGCAACTCTTCTTTAACAATTTCAATCTCATTTTCAGCGTTCAAATTCACAAAATTTTCTTCCTCGTTAGGTTCTTCCTTAATAAAAACTTGAACTTGATTTTTAATTTCATCGGCAGACTTATTTTCCTGAAAAGTAATTAAAATTGTTAATTTCGTGCATTCATCCCTGCATATTAAACTTTATAGACAAGCGCAAAAAAATTAAGGTGACGTCACGCGTGGGCGAAAAAAGTTGTTTATAATTTTTTCAAGACCAGTCGATTCCATTTAGTTTTTCTTTATTCAAAAATAAAACTCATAGCAGTTTGTGGTACACATTTATTATCTATTAAGAAAACGGAATTGATTTCTTTAATACTATCAAAACTTACATCATCTGTTGTTGTTTTGAGGTTATCTTGTATTTCAACATTAAGATTTTTTGATGCCCGAGGTCTCCTAGTTCTTACTTTCTTCACCAAAGGATCAGGAAAATCAAAAACGCTTGGTACAGCATGATTTTTAAGTTTTTTTACCGAACTCCAAGCGCTAGTACTAAACGAATCTGGCGTGAAATGTTTGGAACAAATTCTAGTATGTTTCGATGGTTTGAACTTTTCTCGACGCATTGCCGAGATCCATTGGTTTTGCAATGTTTTATCTTGTGGAAATCTGTAGCAGATTAATTTTATCAAGTGAATGCTTATTTCGAGGTAGCTGGTGATCAAACTTTATTATACTTACAGATGAAATGATACATCTGTTCCACGTTTGTGTCGTTCATTACAGTTATAAGCACTACAGGTTTGCACCATAGTTAAAATTAAAACAATTTAATCAATATTATCACAGAAATGACTCGTTAACACGCACGTTAAACAAACAAGCCCACGCGTGACGTCTAATTATTTTATGGTTATGTTACACACCAGCGTTAATTTGGCTTCAGTTCGTATTCGAGGAGAGATAAAAAGCGGCGTGTCAATAGGGACCGAGCGAATACCGTAAAGTGGCGCCTAAGACGGACTTGGAATATTTTTTATATGTAAGTACATCATAGCCACAAAACATAATATTATTATTTTAGGTTATGTGTTTGTAGTGATTTAGTTTAACAAGCATTCATATATTTTTGTGATTATTAATATGGAACTTATTACATTTTATCACAATAAGATCTAATTGTTAAATATCTAAAATCTAATAATTTTATAATTGCTCGAACAGTGGTTCGAGTACTCGATGAGCAATAAGTCGTTTGATCACAGAGTGCTTACGTTTTAAAATTCACCACTTTTGCTCGAACAACCATTTCATGCAGCGATGTTCGAGGTAGTGCACCAAAATTGAACGATAACCATAACCTAAAAGTATGGCAGTCGAGCGGCTCAGACTGCACCCGAGTCTGCTCGAACAACCTGTGCAATAATACAACAACGATAATTAAAATAGTTAAAACTCACTTGACTACAAAAATCCCTTGAAGTTTCTCCTGCACAATCAACGTTCACTTGTTCTTTAGTTCTACAAGGTCCAACTAATTTTAATTTATTTTCTCTTCGCTTGATAGCTCGTTCAAACCGGGCACATTTCTGTTTAACAGTTTTTTCTAGAAAATCGGTGTTTTGGCGTTTTTTATGTACCTAATATAAAGTTTTACTGTTACTTTTATTTCAATCAAAAATTAATGTTATAAAAAAACTGACCTCGGGAAATATACTTGGAAAATATGATGGGTGGTGAGGGTGATTGGATTTTGCATTTCCGATGAAGTGCTGACTGCAAATTCGAGTAAATTTTTTTGGTTGCCATAAACTTCCATCACTAAAATAAACAATCAGGATGTCTTTAATTGTAAGAGTAAATGAGGAAAATATGGAATATACTTACTCGTTTTTTCTGCGAACACTTTTTATCCATTTATCACGTCGCTCTTTTTCGTGTGGTTTTAACGGAAATCTATAAAATTTTATAGTTCTTTCGGTGTTTGAATAATTATTTGAACACCCAACAACACAACAATTCGTACGACTACCACGATTAGCGATTTTCATTGTTAAAAACACGTGAAACTTGTAAACAAAATCAAATATGCTATGTCACTATTTGAAATAATCACACAAATAATGCAAATTATCACCACTACTGGCGCTAGTTGTAAATACGCTCGGTCCCTATAAGCATAGATTAGCACTAATCTGTGCTATTAGTTAAATATTTTTAACATTGTAACAATTTTAAATTATTTGATAAGGTTGAAATGGTCATTCATGATAATATTATTATGTTGACATACAAACACGGACTTCTTAAAATAAAAATTTTTTTTTTTAAGAAGTCCGTGCATACAACTGTCAAAACTATCAGATTTTACAATCAATACACAAAATACGAAACACTGCGCTTCTCAAACGGCGGGTTTCCAGTTTCAAATATTGGGAATTGATATAGATTTTATTTTAGCCTAACCTAATATTTTTGAAAAAAATTAGATTTTGTCAACCAACAGCAAAATAGTGAAAAAATTTGAAGCACATGGGGTTTACTTTTACGGAAGGATGAAGATCAGTTAAGATTAAATATGTCAATAAATGATTTTTGAAAATTTTTGTTTGTTTGAAATTTTTTACTCCCGGTATTTTTTTACTCCCGGGAGAAAAACAAAGTGTGACGAAAAGAGCTTTTACTCCCGAAAAACCGGGTGTAAAGTAGTCACTTTACACCCAAAATCACGAAAAACATATTTTGTTTAAAAATTTTAAAACTTTCTTAATATACCAACGCTATATCTGTAAATACACCAAAAATAACAAAAGAATTCCAATTATCAAAGAGTGGTTTTTTTAGGGGGGGAGGTGACAACAAACTGTGTAAATTTTCAAACAAATCACAGAATTGTCAGAAATTTTAGAAAAAGAATTGCTTGTTATAATTTTCCAGCGTTTCCTCTTAATCCTTCCGAGTTTTTCGCACTCTACGCCCCCAAATTAATTTTGTAGAATAATGAAAATGGCATGGAAATGTTTAACACAGATCGAAAAAAAACATTAAGTCCTTGAAGTATCAGTTGCAAATAAATTTCGTTACAACGAATTCATAGTGTATGTATTCTGATAAAAAAAATATTCGACTAGCGCACTCGGTTTACCCGTAAGTAGCAGATTTAACATTTTATGCACGATTCAAGTAAAACCGTCCGAATTTCATATTCAACCTTGATCGTTTTTGAGCAACGTTCCAGCGTTTCCACTCTGTCTTTCAGCTATTTTTTCGTTCTAATCCCCAAAATTAATTTTATAGAATAAAGCAAGGAAATGTTTAGAACATATCAAAAAAACCATAAGTTATACAGTGTGTTCAGCAATAGTGGTAACAGAAAATAATTCTTACATCTTATTAGATACAAAAAAAAAGTTTAAATAATTTTTTATTCAACTCAAAATTTTTTATTGGAAACTACCAAGGTATATTTTTTTATACTTCAAATTTAACCGGAAGACAACATTAAATTTTTTTTCAAATGGCAGCATGTCTTTTTTTAAACATTTTCGCAATCTGCCATTTTTTTTCTATAAATATATGTAAAATTTTCATGAAGTTACATAAAAATATATTCGAGAAAAGAAATGATTTAAACAAACAATAATAATTTATTAATTATTTGCATAATATGGGTATGTAGAGTGCTATGAAAAACAAATCACCATTATATGATATAACAGACTTTTCTATGGAGTCATTTAAAAACGGTAGTTTACGCAAATCTATCTTTAAATTTACACGATTACAAAAAAAGCTTCTAATTGTCCATGTTGTATTAAAAAATAAGAAAATAGGTCGCTCGTTCATAAACTCGCTAACAAACATTGTCCAATATCAGCTGTTAAGGCGGAGTCTATGACGTCACTTGGAAATGCCTAATTTCTCCGTTATAAACTTAGATCATATAATATATTACATAGATACCAAGTGCCCTATCCCAATGCATTGAAGCTAGTGAAATTAGATAGTTACGACATAATAAGTATGTCTATCTTTGTTATACTTATAGTCAACAGAGGCAATCTTGTATCTCTCTCAGAGTTCAAACCCGAACGGCGCATGTGCAAATATTTGCATTTGACAGTTTCTCAAATATTGCTTTTGTTATATTAGAATAAAATTGCACATGCGCCGTTTGATTTTGGACTCTGAGAGAGATACAAGATGGCGAACTGTAGTGTTTAACAAAGACAGCTACAAATTATTATTTCGTAACGATCTGGATTCACTAACTTAGGAGGTACTTGGTATCTATGTAATATATACGATCTAAGGTTATAAAGTTACTTTTTATTGATATGGAAAAAAACTGTATAATAAGGGATGATAGTCAAAGGATTATTGCTATTAGTTATTAAAATTAGTATGTTATTTACCTAATGAGGAATGAGATAGACGAACGATTATGCATTGAAATATTGCATCGGTTAGAATAAAGTACTTTACTCTTAAATTTTAATATTAGTCAACTGGTGTTAGGGTGAAATCAACACACTTTTTTTAATGATCATCTCGGATTTTGTTCCGGGTTCAGTTGTTGGCCTTTTTTTTATTATTTTAGGATTAAATTGATCTTATAATATTTAATGTAACTCACCAGCACTGATTTCCTAAGCTTTTTTTGTACGCGTTTTCGGTTTCGTCTCTTGGTACTCAAACGAAGTCTCGTTTTATTACCTCTACGATAAGTATGTTCTTTGTTAGATAGATCCATTTTAGAAAATAAATCTTAAAAAGAAAATTTCAAGAATTAGGTGCCATATTAGTATGTGTCGTAAAATATAGAATCAAACAAACTTAACCAAACGTTAAAAATATTAGAATTTTTAACCGTAAGAAAAGAAACAACATACAAGAAATTTTATAAAAAAACACTTTAAAAAATATTTGAAACTTTTTGTGGCAAAGTAAAACTAGATAAAATATTAGAAAAATATGACTAAAAATTTGGAAAAAGGGGAAGGGGGTGAAGAAAAAGAAAACGTGGTATTTAAAAATTGAAAAATGATTACAGAATAATAATACAATATGGCGCCATTTCAAGGTAATTGCCTATCTTCAGTCGTATGTAATCAGAAAAAAGGAATAAACATGAAAAATAAAACAAAAACAGTAAAAAAATTTATAAAATTGTAAAAGGTGAAACTAAAAAAAAAAAAATGCTTACCAAGAGAAATAATAAATTAAACTAGACTTTCTTGCACGTGCAGTTCAAGATGAAATAAAGGTTAATATAAAAATTTCAGAATAACTGTCATAGACAGGGTTGTCAAAGCAGTGGTACACCGTACCAATATAACTTGGAAAAATAAATTTGAAATAGTACTTTTCGTCACAAGGACGTAAAACGAGATTTTACACTCGAGGGCGAAGTTTTGAAGACGAGGCGAGCGTAGCGAAGCCGAGGCGCACGAACCGCACCCAGTGGTGTAAAATCTCTTTACGTCCGAGTGGCGTAAACTGCTTTTCGTTGTGACGGGACCACCTCATTTTTATTTGTGACTGTATGGAAGCCGTCCTTGCACTCGGCCTTCGGCCTCGATCGTAAAACTCAGCCTCAAATGGAAAAATCTTAGTTTTCCTAACTAGTATCGAAAATATCTATTTCTATTATATTTTTTACAGTTTATTTTCAGTTTCACTTTTTACAATTTTAGAATTTTTTTTTACTGTTTTTGTTTTATTTTTCATGTTTTTTTCTTTTTTCTGGTTATATACGACTGAAGATAGGCAATTACCTTAAAATGGCGCCATATCATATTACTATTCTGTAATCATTTTAGTATATTTTTAAATTTTTAAATACCACGTTTTTATTTACAAATTTTTAGTCATTTTTTCTAATATTTTATCTAGTTCTACTTTGCCACAAAAAGTTTCAAATGTTTTTTAAAGTGTTTTTTTTTTAAAAAATTTCTTGTATGTTGTTTCTTTTCTTACGGTTAAGAATTCTAATATTTTTAACGTTTGGTTAATTCTATATTTTACGACACATACTAATATCACATCTAATTCCTGAAATTTTCTTTAGATAGGCAATTACCTTGAAATGACGCCATATCGTATTACTATTCTGTAATCATTTTAGTAAATTTTTCAAATTTTAAATACCACGTTGTTTTTCTTCACCCCCCCCTTTTTTCAAATTATTAGTCATTTTTTCTAATATTTTATCTAGTTCTACTTTGCCACAAAAAGTTTCAAATGTTTTTTAAAGTGTTTTTTTTTATAAAATTTCTTGTATGTTGGAAAAGGAAAAAGGAAGTTTATATTTGGCATGATTGTTCAGTTAAGTAAGTTAAATATAAAATTCCAAGTTTTCGACCTTGAGGGGGTGCCTCTCGCGCCGCCCTTTTGGTTTGAAGGGGTGGACAATTGCTTTTTCGCTACTATCTTGTTACCGGTACTACATACGTCGACTAAGGTTATTATAAAAATTGTAGAGCGTGCAACTCTGCATATTTTTTGTCTTATGTATTTTTTTTCTAAAATTAATAGTTTTTCGTCAATTTCAAAGTATTAGTGGTATTAAATAAATTGATAAAAACGTTAATTTTCTACTCGTTATAACTTTGAAAGTATTAATTTTACAAAAAAAGGTATAAGAAGAAAAATATGCAGAATCGCACCCTCTATAATTTTTATAATAACCTTAGTTGATGTATCTAGTACAGATAACGAGATAGTAGCAAAAAGGCGATTTCCCACCTCTTCAAACTAAGATGGCGGCGCGAGAGACACCCCCCCCAAGGTCGAAAACTTGGAATTTTATATGTAACTTACTTAACTGAACAATCATGCCAAATATAAACTTCCTTTTTCCTTTTCCAAGGTAAAAGTACTTAGTCCAGCCAACTTGATCAAGCGCCCAGCGTGACATGTACGTATTGTAATCGATGTATCTTCTAAACTAATTGAGATTCTATTCTGAATTTTTTTTAGCAAAATTTATAAATGCTAAGCTTTATTTTAAAGTAAAAAAAAATTAAAATGGTCAAAGTTATTAAAAAAAATATTTTAAATATTTACTTCCGGTTTAACACAAGAAAAAAAATTCAAATTTGAAATGTGATTTAAAAATCAAAAAGAACAGTAAATTTTCTATAGAAAACACTACATTTATTATTTTATTATAATTTACTTCAATGTGAAAATAAAATTCCAAATAAGCCTTTCCGTCAATTACGTGAATTTATAAGATCTCATATTTAAACAACTAAACCTCAAATAAAAAAAATATTATGTGTACACGTTTATATCCCCTAGAAGTACAAATATGCCCAATATGAACGAAATTCACAACCTCACTTTTTTTCATTGTCCGCTTCACGTGAAATGCCCCTATATAGAAATCACCATTAATATCAGTGATTTTTGAAATCCCGGCTTTCGAGTAGCATAGGTTTAAATATCCCAGTTTTAAAGATGTGTGGGCTTCAAGAATATTTTTTTGGACTCTGTGTGCTATATTTGATTTTTACAATGTTTGAATTTTAAATAAATAATTACCATATCACTCTTTGGTGCGTGGCGCATAGAATTGGTAACGTTACCAGTAAAATCATTAATATCTTGGTAATTTATGAACCAATTTTAATTTTTAAAGACTCGTATTAAAAAAGGTAACAGTACTTATACTACCAAAGTTGTTATATAAGAATATTTACACTAAAATCAATTGTTTTTTTTTTTTATTAAAAAATTAATAATTAATATTAATTTGTTTTGCATAATTAGTTCTAAACCTCAATTAGATGGTTTCACCAGATAACTTCATTTCAAATTATGTATAGTATACTCTTACAATTTCTTCTATGTTTTAACAGAAAAATAGAAACGGCGGTTTGAGTTGTACCCAAATACTTACATCTTCCACAAAATTTTCAACTGTTCCTGATCTGCAATCGTCTAAGCTTATACTGGACTGATTTCGGGGATGTACACTTTTAGAACTCTCACAAAGAGGGGAAAAAGTTTGCTTTGGTGCAGATGCAGCTTTTCCTTTTACCCGTCTGAAATCAAATCTATGCGGAAGTACATTAGTTTTTAAAACGATCTTTCCTCCTGAAAGCTTATATCGCATGTAATTTTTCATATCTTTTTCAAGCTAAAAAGAAATACTTAGGTAAGTTATCATCAGTTGTTACGTACCTACATTGAAATGATCTTCGCAACAAAAAAACATAGATTTTGATTCAGGAATATCACGTCCAATCGCTTTGAACCATTTCTTTTTACGTACATCATCTTTAGGAACACTTAAAAAGCGTTTATTTGGAGTACGTTTAGAAGTATTTGTGCATTCTTGCACAAAGCACCACTTATTTTGCGTGATGTAATGCATGTTATTAGGAATTTGACTGTCAGGCAGCAATATTTGGATCACCTTAGACAACTTCAAGTCAGAGCTTATAGTGGACTGACTTTCGGATTGTACACTTTTAGAGATCTTACAAGGAGGAGGAATAAGTCGCTCTGGTGCTTTTTTATCTTTTCGGCAATCAAATATATGTGGAAATACATCAGGTTTTAGAAAGATTTTTCCTCCCATAAGTTTATAATAGATGTAATTTTGCATATCTTCCTCAAGCTAAAGTGAAAAAATTTAGGTAAGTTATTCTTAATTAGATTTTACGAAAACACCTACATTAAAATGATCCTCGCAACAATAAAAACTTGATTTTGTTTTGGAATCTTCACGTCCAATCGCTTTGAACCATTTCATTTTACGTGAATCAGCATTAGGAACACATAAGAATAGTTTGTTTGGGGTACTCACAGTGGTATTTTTGCATTCTTGCACAAAACACCACTTATATTTGGAACTAGGCATCAAAGTTGTCAGAAAGTCAAATATCACGGGAATGACTCAAATTTGATTTTTTGTAAGATTGTGTGTTGAAAATTACTACAAAAATAATATTAAATAGAAAAAGGTTACAAAGTAAATTAATAATGTTACACGGTACTTACAATTCTCTTTTGTGTTATTTCAAAATCAGTGTCGTGCAACGCAAGCGACAATTCTTACATTAATTTTTTTTTAAGATTAAAATTATACTAATTGTTATAAAACTTATTTATAGGTATTTTAAAGTTATTTATTTTCATAATCCTTTGCGCTGTTCAAAATGCAAATAGAAGTCGATAATGGTACCAAGTTATAAATAAATAAATAAAATATTCTCATAACAACTTTTGTACTATTGCTCTACCTCTACTATCTCACATCTGAGAGTGAGTGATACATTTCTGAGTAATCAAATGAAATTAAAATTTCTTCATAAATAACAAAGTTATTAACAATCTCATGAATGATATTAAAGTTATTTTGAAAATGTCATATGGATCCTATACACCACGCACCAAAGAATCGCACCATAGGAATTATTTATCTAAAGCCACATTCAGAGACCATCACGAGACCTGATAACACAAAATTTGTTTCTAAAAGAAAATTCTTTTGTTCAAACTAATTATTTCTTGCTGATGAGTTGCTATAACAGTGAGAAAAAACTGTGGCGAAAATTTAACTAGACCTGGAAACATTGAAAGATTTTCAACAAGAATTTAAACATTGTATAAAACGAGTTACAGTTCTAAATTTTAATATTTTGTAATTATAAAGTTAAATATTTACTTAATAATTACTTTTATGTGGGACTATAATACAAAGTTAAAATTAAAAGTTATGTCTTCAGCTGAAGTTCTAAATTCACCGCTAGCCGGCGTCTGCCTTAGCTGGATATCCCAATTTCCCAATTGTACTACAAAGTTCTAACTACAAAGCTGCAGTTTATGTATTTTTCAGTTTTTTTTTGCAAAATTTAGGCCTTATTTTAAAAAATCTTTTGTTTTACTTTTTGGACCATTTACTGTCATCTTTAGCTTAAGAAGTTATTAAATTCATGGGCCCGGATACCGTGCTATCCCCGGCGGATATCCTAGCACAGTGCCAAAAAAAGACGCACTACAAAGGCCAAGTAATAATCAATAACGCACTAGATTACTAAATACGCTCAAAAATGTCATAATTTTCGGATTATCAAGATTGATAAATATTTTGCTTATAACAATTTTAATTCCGAAAGTGTATAGCAGATTAAAGGTTACAAGCTTTGTAAAATTAAACTTATAATATTATTAAAATGTAGATATAGCCTAGGTTGTGCGGCCTACAGGCCGCACTTAGACATGCATGAACCGATTATGCTGTATCAGATGGTGGAAGAGTGAGTACTTCGAATAAGGGGTGGTTTTTTAACAACTGATGCGATGATACAGAAGACAAAAGATTAAAAAATTTCCATTGGGCGCGTTCAGTGAAGCTCAGTGGCTGAGAAGTGGACTAATCAGGTTGACGCTGCGTTTGTTCCACTTATGATTAGTTTAAAGTTGCTAGGCAATGGTTGCTGACTGTAAGCACATCGTTTAGCAAAATTCAAACTACTGAGGGTCATCATACTCATCATAGTTGACTAATTAATGACACTAGCAGTTGAGCTCGCTGAACCAGGGACGTGCCCATATGGGAGATGGGAGAAGCTTCCCCCCAATGTTGCAGAAAGTTGGCAAAAAGTTGACAAAAACACCCAAAAGTTGGTCAATTTGACATTTTGTTATGTCTAAATTTACAAAAAGCTGCAAAACTTACAAAAAGTTGGGAATTTTGAATTAATTCAATTGGCAAATTTCTCCCCTCCGAAAAAAGTTGGTTGGGCAAGTCCCTGCGCTGAACGTACCCATTTTCTTTGAAAAAAATATAATGATATTATACAGCCATTTAATTCGAAATGACGGTTTTATTTTAGATTCCACAACAAAATGTTGATTTTTTTCGTTAAACATATTTGGTTTTTTCAACATTTTTGATATTTTTAGGTGCTCATGATTTATTAGAGAAAAACTGCAAATGTTGGGGAAAAAATTGCACTGCAGGTAAAAGGAGGTTTAATCCCCCCCCCCAATCGTGGATGCGCTCCAGAAGTAAATAATTGGCAGCCCATCAATATTGTAAAACATAATCTACTTCTTCTTGTGCTATTGTAACCCACCAAATGTACCATTTAAAGTGCACTCTAGTGAAAAACCATAAACGAATTTTGAACAAACAAAAAGTTACTTGATTTGTTGATAATAATTTAAACCAAAATCTCTACAATTTATTAATTTATTATAACCACCTAAAACTTTAAGCAAAAAGTTTGATTTATTGCAATTTAATATTCAAGAATAATAAACTAAAATATAAACATTTATTTGTTCATTTTTATTTATAAGGATCATAATTATTCAAAAATGTAAAGTTTACCTAAACCACAACTACTTTTACGGAAGGTTTAAGAGGTGGAAAGATTCAACGATTAGCCAGTCTATTCAAGTGAATTAAATCAAGGTTTATTTTTTAATTTGAAAAATATTTAAATATTACTTATCAAAATAATTTCAACCTTCTAGTTTTCAAGTTGTATCTCTACTACTATGGCAAGAATACTTCTAATTTTTCTTATCGCAATGCTTCTAGTTACTGTAAGTTACTTATTATTTTTTTTACTATTTGTTGTCAATAGCAGATAATTTTTCAACAAAAACAGTAGGTTATAAAATCTGAATCAGCTTCGTTTTTTATAACTTTAATGTACCTAACCCGATAGTTAGCAAAAATTTGAACTTACCCAGTTATCTTCGGTTTTAATTAATTTGAATTCTTCTGCGGAAGTCTGGTTTGGTAGATCTGAAGCTGCTTCAAAAGTTTCACGTTCAATTGTATTTAAAACTTCATCCACGATAGATCTAACTAATTTTTTACGATTATGAAGACTAAGTTCTCTTATTACCTTGGAACGTTTAGTTCTTTTCTTTCTTCTTGACAGTGGAGGTCTAACAGGCATTATTCTGTAATTGCGTTCAAATTTATATGTTATTTGCGAAGGTAATTAAATTAAAATGTACCTCCGACCTATAATCACTAATTAGTTGTTTGACATTTATAAACACAAATTCAAATGACATTTGATGACAGTTGGATTTCTATGGCAGTTGGTGGCATTGAAAGTCAGCAGTTTTAAAAATGTAACTTGATTTCTTGAAAGTAGTTATTGTTGAGAGTTTTGAGGATTTGCTTTTCCTGAATTACTCGTACTAACAAATTATTTTAATTTTGATGGTTAAATGGTCTAAAATAAAATATTAAAACCTTCATATCTACATTATAAATTTTTTCTGTAAAATTGATCACAAAAATTTGCTTCGAAACTGCTTCAAAAATTTTGAAATAATTTTTATACCACGATTAAAAAATATTTGACAAAAATGCTAGTAAATGATATGTAACTTAAATGTTTCAGGCTTCCATGGGGGCGCCGCAAACTGATGATCCTCAAGAAATCCTCGAGGAATATCTTGGAAGAAGCCTAGCAGATCAGTTTATTGTCGTCCCTGCCGATTCTGTTAATGAATCTGATTTTCTTCAGGATATTAATTAATGTTAGTAGAACTCGTTTTATTATAATTTCATCTTATTATGTCAGCCGCTCCGGTACTTATATTATTATTACAATAAAAAAATATATACTTTGATTTTTTTGGACTGATTTAAAACACCAAGTAAAGCTGATGACCAAAAATGAATATTAACTTTTGTCAACGTGAGTTCAATTATTAATTTTTGCATAATGTGCCGATCAATTTCTTTTATTTTATTGAACTTAGTTTCTAATACCATAATATTTATTGCCGACTGTTAACTTGCAAGTTTCCAATTACTAGAAGCTGATACTTGATATTTAATGTTATGATCAACCCTAGTAATTGTTCTTCTAAAAACAGTTTTTGAGCCAATTTGGAAAAATTTGATTTTGTAGAATGAATTCGTATGATTACTGTATAAATTGCTTTTTGATTTTGTCAAGATTAACCATGTATTACTTATGAGGGTAAGATGGGTTGCATAAGCCGTAATTTATACGCTACGTTATCAAATATTATTGGCGAAGTTTGCAATGTAAAATTATTTACCAAAATCGATTTTCTCCAAATTGACTAAATTTTGGGGTTTTAAATTATCATAATCATGAAGTTCTACTTGGGATCTAAAGGTATAATGGTAGAGGTGCAAGTTTGTAACCATCAAAGTGTGCCGTCCCATAGTAAGTGTTATACACTGTGGTGTTTCGAAACCAAAAAAGGGGTTTTGCTTTTCATGTAAGATTAAGAGTTGAAAAAAGCGCACATGCACGGAAAAACCAGCAAAAATTTTGATGTTTGACTTCAGAAGGGGCTTTTGCCTGGAACAAAACGTGAGATTAATCTTGATTTAAAAAAAGTAAATTTGTAACAAATAAAAATGAAAGTTAATTTTGGAAACGTTGAACAAAAATTAAGGCCGCAAATTAACGCAAGAAAATTAAATTTAATACTTTAATATAATGAATTAAATTCTAGGAAAGAAGTAATTGTATTTTGAAAAATTTGGGAAACCTTTAAACATGTGTAATTTTTGGTTAAAATTGTTAGAAAAAAAGTAAGATTTGCTTTTAACTTATCTATTAGAATGGGGGCATATCAAATCTGGAGTCGAATTAAGTGGTCCGAGACGAACAGCAGCTTTGAATTGGTTTTGTAATCAAGAAAAAGAAATACTTAACAGAAGCTGATCTTCCGCTTGGAACAATATAAAAACAAAGTCATCTGGTGAGAAATTGTCTGACTACAAGGGCGGATCCAGGGGAGCAATCGCCCTTCACCCCTTTGGAAAAATTATGTATTATAAATCTAACGTAAAAACTAAAATTACTGAAAAAAAGGCTATCATTTTTGGTATTTTTCTTAACAATCTATGAAATCTACCCTCTTGAAAGAGTTGCTGGATACGCCCCTGTCTGACTATCAGTTCAAATTATTTTTTGGGTTTATTTTAATTATAATTAAATTGTATGAATTTGTAAAAATTTTCAAGTTTTACACAATAACACTTTGGAAGTTAAAGGCAAGACTACTTAGTTTTTTTTTTAAATTATTCATTGAAAAGTAGCGCATTCGACCGTCCAAGCACACCATTACATGATAACTTTTTGCAATACTCAAGAATTGAAAATTTTAATTGGGTTATCTTCATTTTTATTAAATTTTATTAAAGCAATTAAAATCATTGTTTTTATAAAAATTTTACTGATTTCTCTTGAAGAGTTAAACCACGACCCCTGGAAAGATTTTCTTAAGATTTACCGTAGTTGCAAACTAGCCAGGGTAAATTTCAGCGGAGTTTTACAAGTAAATCATTGCAATACGTAGAAAACGCACTAATTTAATCTGTTATTATTTTAAAATTTGGTTTTTGACTTATACCTTTTTGTACCAATTACGATCGCAACCCCATTTTTGAGCTTATAGGCCAGTCATTATAGACTTAAAAAGTGAAAGGTTAGACAAAACTTCCGGAAGTTTTTAAATTTTGGGACAACATTGTAGACGGTAAAAAAATAATAAATCCAATTTTTACACCCTTTTTTGCCCCTCGGAACATTGTAACATAATTAAAAAATAAACGCAAATTTGCAATAACACTATAGAAAAAAATTTCGATATTTATGCAAATTTTGGAGAACATTTTAATAACTTTACACATCTTTTATGAAATTTGCACCCTGCTGCGATGACTGGAACACTGCAAATAGTTGTGAGTATTAATCTGTCTGCCCATTAAGTTGCAATTTTTATTGAAGATGTGTAATAATTATTAGAATGTTCTCCAAGGTTTGCATGACTTTAAAAATTTTTTTTAAAAGGTTACTGCACATTTACGTTTTTTGTTAATTTAGCAATGTTCCGAGTGGTGAAAAAGAGTGCAAAATCGGATTTGTTATTTTTTTAGATTCTCAAATATTGTCTCAAAATTTGAAAACTTTTGCTATTTTTCATATCTTTTTCGCTATACTGACTGCCCTACTAGTTGATTCTATTAGTGTAATGTCAGAGCTCCTAGATATAGGCCACCCTTACTACACAAAATTGAATCAATGTTAATGGTTATATTTTCACCGATTCAATCTCGGTTTGGTTTGAATATATCTAGACGTTCTGACGTCATCACTAATTGAGTCAAAGTTTACTATATAGTAATATTTTTCTTAAAACAAGAGCGCAACTACAATAATCATCTGGCAGAAGGTGAAAAAAAAATTAAAAGAGAAACGAATGATTTCACACCAAAGGAACTTAATGAAATGTTTCGTAATTATTGCCCTAAATTTTGGCAGTAAAAAAATAACACCTAAAAGTACACACACAGTGTTACATTATGAAGTGTTGAAAAAGAAAAATATAAAATTCCATTCAATTCTATCGCGCCATGTACCAGAAGAAAATAAAAAAAATCTGCAACAAACCAGTTCTAAATATTTAATCAAAAACTAAACCAAAAATATTTTGTAAACATTAGTAAATTTTGAATATTAAAAATTAGGTTAGATAGCTTTACTTTCTTATTTTAATTAATTTAGGTTGGTTGGCTGAACTGCTTCAGAAGAACTACTAAATAATTTATTTATCATATCCTGATTCTGTGAATCCCGTCACTAAAAAAACCGCACTGAATGGTCTCGGAATGAAACGGACAGACAGACAGATCAGGGATTTTATTAACATGGAAAGTACGTAAACATAAGTTAACATATTTATAATAAGAGGTATTAATCAGTCTTCAGCAATGGTTCCTGTTCATAATGATGAAGATAACTCAGTCTGCTGTCACATAAACTCAAACACTTTTGTCGGATTCACTTGTAAAAAACGGAGGGTTTTCAACCAATCAGCTTTGTTTGTTTAATTGTCACCATATTGGAATTGACGATTTTTTGAATCCATTTTATAATAAACCAAATTGTAAACAATTGAAAACTACCAGTAACCGCAACTTCCGTTAACCTCAAAAAGTTTACTATTTGAATAATTTTTATAGTCTTACGGATTCGTCACATTTAACATTTTCTTGTTCTGTAAACCATGGTTCATAATCTTCCAATTTTCGCATCCACAAATCTAAAATTATTTAAATTTTCTATGCAATTCTGTCAATAACTAATAATTTTATATAATAACCGTGAAGATCTTGCAATTTTCCAGCCTTTCCTCCATACTCTTCAGGTAAAATTTCCCTGGGAACGAATTCATACAACGATTCTATTCCATCGGTGTGAATGTGTATACTATCTTTGATTCTTTTTTTCAATACTGGTTTAAGCCATGAAAATATCGTGTTCACAAAAGGTTGAACATTGATAATATGGATCTCTTTAAGTTCCATTGGATAAATTTCCTGAAATGTTAAATTTATAACAAATTTAAAACGGACTATGGAAAGTTCTTACGTATATGATAATTAAAAGCTTTTTAAGTAAATCAGGAGTAAGTAAAGCAATGTGGTTTTCAGAAACTGTTTGTGCATCCATAACATACACTTCTCCGGTAACACCGAATTCCTCCAGTTGCAATCGTAAATCAAGCAGCATTAAAATAAGCTTTATTACTTCTTCGATGCGGCCCGTTGCATTTCTGTCGTTTATACGTAAAACGGTAACCCTGCAACCCTCGTTGGTAAGATGAGGAAGCGGAGGGAAAGTGCTATAAAAATTACAATATAACTTGTTCACAACACCATAATACCCCAGGTAATTTAACGGGTGTTATCATAGACACACTTCCCCTATAATAATCACACTTACACCATTTTGCTTATATTTAGCAATTCCACATTTTTGAAATTCCTGTTGCAGCACAGTTCTGGAGCAGCAGCTCTCATTGTAAAATATGTATCTAACTTTTTTTTACATTTTTCTAGGGAAAAATTGCAACCTCGTAAAAAGTTCAACAATTGGATTTCGTCTAAAACAAATTGAAAAATTATCTTTTTATTTTATATTGAAATTTACCCCATGTGTCTGGTAAGTGTGTTTGATGGAATAACCAAAATTTTATTGCTTGTAAGTAATTGTCTCTGGTGTCGAGATCTTCGTTTAATTCGTCTCGGATAACAATTTGAAGTTCCGGACTGGGTGGTTCTAAAAGCATCTTTAAAAAATGTGGTGGCGGTTTTAAATAACCAAACCTTTATAAAACGACAATTATTAGTAGATAATAGAATAGTAATGAGAAAACTTACCGTACGTTAGGTAAATCAAAACAAAATTTAAAGTGCGCAGAAGAAAATTAAATTATGATTCGACTGCTTTACGTTTATAACTAACTTTCCTTTAATTTCCGTAAATCTAAATCACAAAACAGGTGGTTTCGGGGTCATGCAACAGATATTGCATAAGATAAATTACTAACTACCAAAAAATCTTAAATTTGTAGGTCAACTGGTTTTGGCACAGTCAATTAATTACATATATTACCTGGGACAGTTTTATATTATAAGCTAAAAAGCAGAAATCAAAATTGAAATTAGCACCTCAGTAGGTACTTAAAATAGGTATGACTTTTTTGTATTAGTAAACTGAAAGGAGAGTTTTTCATATTTTTGAAAGGGGCCATTTATTTTGATTTTGAAATTTTTTTTTAACATTTCTCTAATTAAATGATTATTGTACAATTCAAAAATTGTTGATTTTAGACAACAAAGAAATGTAATCTAATTTGAAGAAAATTTTGGTTTCTTTCAAAAAATAATATTAAAAAATCAAGTTACAATGTTTTAACTATTTTAAGAATAAAAAGAAATTAATAAAAAACAGTCGGTTATATTAAAATGAAAATAGACAAAAAAATTTGATAGAAATGGCGAAATACTTAAATGGATTTTGATAGCAAAGTCGACTTTTTTCTTTGTTCTAAAAATTGACTGAAAAAAAAACAAAAATTCATTGATTCTTTTATACTAATAAGGTCGATGTGTAGTTTTTATTTGTTTACAATTTTTTATTTTGCTAAAATTTAAAATTCTTATCTTTGGGAAAACCCAAACAGTTATAATTGCTTAAACTAATTATTATATTATTTCTAAATGTACTATAATCGCGACATAAAAAAGTTTGATTTTGCAACTTATAAACTTTCTCATTTATTAAGTTCAATTATTTTTTTATATTAGGGTCTTCCCATGCTGGACGCTCGATCTTTTTAAAAAAGCTTATAATAAACCATCAATAAAATCGCAAATAAATTTTTATTGTGGACCTCCCGCTTGTCCTTGACAACCAATTTTCGTTTTCTGTTTGCACTCAAATCCTAAAATATGAGAATTTACAGAAAAACTTCTAACTGAAAAACCAAAAAGTTACAGATGTAAATCAAAAACCATATGTTAATAGTCATTGCTCAGTGGGGCTTAAACTATTTTATTTAAAATATGCTTAGATTAAATCATAAAGTTTACATGAAAATTATTCAAATTTTGGTAATTTATTATGATAGAAGTTATAATTATACTGTACTCTGCAATATGTAATACTATAATATTACAATATAGGTAAAATTTATAATATTGCGCTCGCTATAAAAAAACCTTAATTTTTAAATAAGGTAATATCTCTTCAGTAATTAGCAAAGACAATCTCTGTTGTGCTCCGGTCTGCTTTTTAAACTCTAAATTTTGTTATTAATTTAGAAAAATATAATGAGTGACTCTTTTAGTTTTTCAAATAAAACTTGGTTAAATTTTGGAAACAATTTTAATAATAAAAAGGTGAATTTTTATGCATTGTAGCAAATTTGTGCTACATGTAGCATGTGGTACCACCTAAAGATGTTAAAGATAACGCTGTAAAAGTAGCGCCTTTAATTTAACGCCTTTAATCACTTGTGGCTCCAAGCGCCACACTCCAGACAACTGCATTGACTTGCAGGCTAAACCAAGTAAGGGTAAACAGAAATAAAAAGAAAGTCACAGAGGGCATCAACCAAACATTGGCAAAGACTGAATTGCGGTTGATACAAAAATGTGTCGCACTCATGAGCGCAGTTAAAGTTACTTCGACAACTATAGCATTGCGATAACAAAAGCAACGAAAAACCACTTTATTATATTATAATCCCCAAAATATTAATATCACTCAGAAAATTAGACAAGCGGCCTTTAGTCTCGGGCACCCCTTTAGTGGGGGAGACCGTGCGAAGAATCTCTCGGAGAACGGACCTAATACATATTGACAGTAAAACGCGAATATATATTTTTTTGCGGGGATAGGGGAAAAATCTTCAGCAAGACACCAGCAGCCCGTGCTGCTGCTAGTGTGAAGTTAGCCAGTGTTCTAATAAACTACCTACTACAAACCCCATCCCTATGCTTAGATGTTTGCCGCAAGATCACGGCTGGAGCGTAGTATCATCATTTTTTGCCATGCCAACCGGCGTAGACTTTAAAGTTTTTCTACTTGTTGATGGTTGCGAGCTAACCTGCGTCGCTTGTCTCAATCTTTCATGTTTCTCCTTTTAAACCATAATTTTTTTTACCACCGCGTTGACCTCATTCTATCGATCTTCACTTTCTAGCATCTGGCTGATTAGGGTTTCGGAGTTAGGAAAGTTGTTGATTTTCTTCCTGCATTCATTCCATTGCAGGCAGATGAAGATGGTGTGTTCTGCTGTATGCGAGTTTTCGCAGCGATTGCATTTACTTGTTGCAGCCTTCCCAATCTTAAACAGGTAACTGTTAAAAAATCCATGTCCAGTCAAACCCTGAGTAAGATGATAGTTCAGTTCTCCGCGAATTGTTTATGTGTTGACTTTTCCTCTCTATTTTTGAAGTTCTGGATTTGCTCTACCGCAAGCAGGTCCATGGAGGGGAGCACCCGCCAACACTCGAATAGCGTACTTAAATACCGTTCTGTATGCACAGCAGACTCTCAGTGCCGGTCTAATACCCTCCAAGAAAGGTAAAGTCTTGGGAGTTATGGAAAAAAACCATTACCGAGTAGTACCTAGAGACCGCCGTGGTGATCAAAGTGTTAAAAGTAAACTATCGGAAATCCGGGGGATCTGGGGGGTTATGGAATACCCCCCAGCCGCAAGTAAGCAAACAGATGAAGTTATCTAATTATTTCTTTATGTTATGTTATGGGGAGAATTCCATAACCTCCCCCCCAAGTTTTCAGTTAACCACACTAAAAAATAAAAAAATCACTTAAAAATGAGATCAAGTTAAGTATTATGTGGTTTATATTTCTGATAAAAAAAATTTCGAGCTAGAGGAAACTTTTAAAAGCAAACTATCGGAAAGTCGGTGGTTTGGAATACCTCCCAGCCGCAAGTAAGCAAAAAAAAGGTGCATGTCCCCAGCTCCCCCCAATTCGAATTTTGACTCCAAAATTGTCTAAATCGTTTGTGCTTCGTTTGTACCTGTTTGTGCAAACATTATTTTTGTTTGTACCCAAATAGTTTTTGAGAAATTTCAAAATTTTGCTGGGGGGGGGGGGCTGGAAACATGCTAGCCCCCCATGTCGAATTTTGACTTCAAAATAGTCTAAATCGTTTGTACCTGTTTGTGCAAACATTATTTTCGTTTGTACCCAAATAGTTTTCAAGAAATTTCAAAATTTCGCTTGGGGGGGCTGGAGACATGCTTTTTAAATTTCGAATTTTGGATTTAAAATAATCTAGAACGTTTGTACTTCGTTTGTGCTTGTTTGTGCAAGTTTTATTTTTGTTTGTACCCAAATAGTTTTTGAGATTTTCAAGAAAAACAAAGAAACTGACGCGCATGAGTAGATTAACGAGATTCTTAGCAAGGAAAAACACATGGAACACATAAGTAGAGAGCGGATTTATATGTAACAACAGACCCGTCTTAAGGTATAGACTAATATAAATCACCAATAGAAAACGATTATTAGCGCTAATAAGAGTTTTATATTGATGATAGACTTTGTTTGATCAATTACTTAAGAGGTGTTACCCTTAGACGGCTCTGTTATTACATATAAATCCGCTCTCTACACATAAGATATGGAGCAACAGTTGATTTAAAACTTAAGAAGGGAAGGATGTAATGTGTTGAATACAAAGTTATCCCTGGATTAAAGGATTATTATTTTATTATAAGGTATTTATATTTATATTATATTTATATTTGGTATTGGTAAAATAATTTGTAAAATACTAAATAAACAAAACCTTTTTATTAAATAAATAAGTACAATAGCCATTACATTTAGTATCCTTTATTATTCACGTATTCATTAAATCAAAGAATCATGCCTAGACCGTCAGAAATTAATTTTGAATTGTTGCTTGAAATTCTTCAGAAATTCAAATCGCAAATTTACAACAAAGAAGAGAAACGCATTAGTAAATGTACCGAACCAGTTTGGAAAAAAATTGTGGATTGTGGAGAGTTTAAGATGAACGCGAAATATGTTTACACGATAGTAAAAATGAACTTTGAATCCAAAATTCAAAATTTAAAAAAATTCTGTGTTTCCCCGTGCTAAGAATCTCGTTAATCTACTAATGCGCATCAGTATGTTTGATGTTTTTCTTGAAAATCTCAAAAACTGTTTTTATTTTCCGTAATAAAAAATTAGTTTGAAAAAAGTTTTGTGTGCATATTTACTGTTAATCATGCAAATCACCTTGAACATAGCATAATGATCTACATTTCCTAGGTAGTGTGCGTTTAAAAATAACAACAAAAAATTGTGTATCATTTATTTTAATTTTTAATGGTGAATAATAGTCTATATTAAATAAATATGAAAATATTTGCAAGTGCAATTTAACTTTAAATCCAAAATTCAAAATTTTAAAAACTTATGTGTTTTCCCGTGCTAAGAATCTCGTTAATCCACTCATGCGTGTCAGTATCTTTGATGATTTTCTTGAAAATCTCAAAAACTGTTTGGGTACAAACAAAAATGAAACTTGTACAAACAAAGTACAAACGATAGAGAATATTTTGAACGTGATCCTGTAAGTTTTACCAAGAATCTCGTTAATCCACTCATGCGCGTCAGTATCCTTGATGTTTTTCTTGAAAATCTCAAAAACTATTTGGGTACAAACAAAAATAAAACTTGCACAAACAAGCACAAACAAAGTACAAACGTTCGAGACTATTTTAAATCCAAAATTCGAAATTTAAAAAAGCATGTCTCCAGCCCCCCCCCCCCCCCAGCGAAATTTTGAAATTTCTCGAAAAGTATTTGGGTACAAACAAAAATAAAACTTGCACAAACAGGTACAAACGAAGTACAAACGATGGAGAATATTTTGAACGTGATCCTGTAAGTTTTAACCAGAATCTCGTTAATCTACTCATGCGCGTCAGTTTCTTTGATGTTTTTCTTGAAAATCTCAAAAACTATTTGGGTACAAACGAAAATGAAACTTGCACAAACAAGTACAAACCAAACACAGACGTTTTAGACTATTTTTGTATCAGGAATTGGAAATTTTAAAGAAATTTTGTTTTACCACGTGTTACCTAGAATCTCGAAAATCTCAAAAACTATTTGGATACAAACGAAAATAAAACTTGCACAAACAAGCACAAACGTTTTACAAACGTTCTAGACTATTTTGAATCCAAAATTCGAAATTTTAAAAAATTCTATGTGTTTCCCCGTGCTAAAAGAATCTCGTTAAGCCACTCATGCGCGTCAGTTTTCATAATGTTTTTCTTAAAAATCTCAAAAAATATTTGGGTACAAACGAAAATAAAACTTGCACAAACAATCACAACAAAGTACAAACGATAGAAAGTATTTTGAACGTGATCCTGTAAGTTTTACCCAGAATTTCATTAATCCACTCATGCGCGTCAGTATTTTTGATGTTTTTCTTGAAATTTCTCGAAAAGTATTTGGGTACAAACAAAAGTGAAACTTGCACAAACATGTAAAAACGAAGTACAAACGATAAAGAATATTTTGAACGTGATCCTGTAAGTTTTACCAAGAATCTCGTTAATCCACTCATGCGCGTCAGTTTCTTTGTTTTTCTTGAAAATCTCAAAAACTATTTGGGTACAAACAAAAATAAAACTTGCACAAACAATCACAAGCAAATTACAAACGTTCTAGACTATTTTGAATCCAAAATTCGAAATTTAAAAAAGCATGTTTTCAGCCCCCCTCAGCGAAATTTTGAAATTTCTCTAAAACTATTTGGGTACAAACAAAAATAATGTTTGCACAAACTGGTACAAACGAAGCACATACGATTTAGATTATTTTGGAATCAAAATTCGAATTGGGGGGGGAGGGGCTGGGGACATGCACCTGCAAAAAAAAGTCTTCCGAGAATTAAATTTGTGCTTTTATCAATTTTGAAGTCATCTCGTTAGTTCTTTATACTGGGTGGTATTCCATACCCATTCCATGCCATAAAAGTTTTACTTTTGAATTAATCGGTGGGATGTTTCCGATGTGATTCTCTTACCAGTACTATATTAATTTGTTTTTCTTTGACTACCCGATGCAGCAGGTCTTGGGCCCGCTTGGAGTGGTTCAAGTTGACTTGGAGGAGTCTTGTATTGGACTTTAATCTGTTTATTCTTTTGGGGGTTTGACTGATGTTGTTTTGCCCTTTCACGCAATACTTTTTTTGCGGGACAGTTGAAGCTAGTCTTTCGGTGGCCCTCTTGTTTGCATTAAAGGCAAAAAGGCTTTTTATTTATGCAGTTCTTCGTAAGTGGTCGCCTTTTCTGTACCTTCAAAGGTACATCGAGTCTTAGTATGCCGAAGTCGCCAGCATTTGTGGCATCTTATTTCGACCAGTTCCTCTTGCACTCGGAATGAGTTTATGATGCCGATTTTCATCTTCGACAGTTTATCCATTTTTTATACTGATTTCCCGCAGGCCCCCACTCTTGCAATTTGCGTGTCTTGATAGTACTGCCGGAGGCCAATTTGCTTTAAGTCGACTTTTATCTCATCTGCAGTTGCCAGTTCTTCAATGTTTTTGATAGTATAGACTTTTTTGGCCGATTCGAACTTGAACGTCCGCCTGCTCAATATTGTCTTGAAGAGCAGTTTCCAGAATTCGATACTGTTGTCGCTCTTGGAGTTCTACAAGAATGTCACCACTCCGGGTCTTCCTCATAGCGCTGAGTGGGGATTCCTGAGCTGCCATCACCACAGATTTGATTGCGCTCATTTTTGCAATAAAGCTTTCCGGGGTAGCTTTAATAATAAGGGCGTCCTTCTTTCTTATCGGCTAAAATCTGATCTCATTTTGAAAAGAACAGAATCTGGTGATAACAAACACATTTTTTAAGCTGTCACCTAGAAGACTATACACTTGACGTTTACCTGCAGAAAATGACACAAAAATCATAAGAAAGCAAAACTAGATTATATTCTGTTACATAATGATAGATGCGATGTCAGATCACAATCTGCTGTTGGGAAGGTTTAGAATCCGTCTCAAGAAATTGATCAAGTAGGCGACTACGAAAGACGGATACAAAAAGATCTGAAGACATAGACGGTTGACACAATAGAAGAAAAATGGAAAAGGATACAAGACTCAACAATCAGCATTTCTAAGAAATATTTAAAAAGCACAGAAGACAAACCACGCAAAGGATGGATGTCAGAAGAAATTTTTAAGTTGATGGAAAAAAGAGAAGCACACAAAAATAGAAATCAAGAACAGTACAGAGAAATACATAAAATAAGTAAAAGAAAATCAAGAGAAATATGAAAAAATAGAGATAGGTACTGAATGGCAAGCATGGCATATTTGACTTAGATAAAGAACTAAAAAGAACAGCGGGAAAGGTCAAAATAAGAGAGGTGGGTGTACTGACAAACAATGATGGAAAGTTAGTTGTGGAGGTTGAGGACAAGCTGATGCACTTGTGGAGAGAATACACATCAGAGAAATTGTTTTAAGATGACGATATTAGAACTGATAATATCGACATAAAAACCGGGCCAAGACGAAAATTTTGCAAAAATACTACAACTACTTGAAGAAGAAAAGATTTTTGTAAATTCTTTTAACAATAAGATATGAAACTGGCCAACTCCTGCAAAAGCAAACTCCAAAAAGTATAAAAAACACCGAATTATCTCTTTAATAAATTAAATTTTTATAATTATCTTTAATAAATGAAATACAATTTTTTTTACGATTTATTCCTTTCTGGATGATTTCCCATGGAACGACCCATTAATTGTAGTTGCAAAGTTACCCATAAATACAAATTAGTTAAATTATCAAATTTAGTTTTGATGGTGTTTTCTAAAATAATGAAAATTTTGTTAAAAAAGCTGATTTAATTTTTGTATTTTGACAATTTAAAGGGTAAAACATTAAATATTAAGTCTTGACTCTTGAGTAGTAGGTACTTCTAACTTACAAAAATCGTCATTCATTAGTATCATATTTTTTTATACTTGTCCGTTTAATTGGGCATGAGAATCGCTCCTTATCAATTTTTATTAAAAGTAATTGACCTTTTCAATTTGTCTATTTATCTCGATTTATCTTCATTTAATTGTGAGAAAAATTGTTTTCGCATTTATTTGTTTACAAATTATATTTTATTAAAAATATTATATTACAATTTTAATTAGATAAACAACTGTTTTGTCTGTTTAGATATGTTATATCTAAATGTAGGGTAATTCCAACATATAAAAATACATGAAAAACACATAACTTTCCCATTTAATAAGTTCAATTACTTTTTATATATTAATTACAGTTGCAGAAGTAACTGAACATAAATTACTTTAACAGATCAAATTTAATTTTTTTAATAAATTACTTTTGACCCCATTTCATCTTCAGCAAGGAATAGTCATCAGCAGTGCAAAAGTCACAATTTAAAGCCGTCCGTTTACTCATACGGTATCTTATCTTTCTGAGCCAGCAAAAGACGATTTGTTCGTTTTGGCCTTCACTACTCTTGTGCTTTGACCTTGGACAATTAGGGTGAGATTGTCCGGAAAACTCACTATAGTCATTCCATCTAGAAGCAGAAACCTAAAAACCTCATTGTGGGTTAGGTTTTGCAAGACTGAGGCAAGAACTGATCCTTGCAGAACCCCGCTTATCGCCTCCATGTCCTCAGAATCCTTTTCTCTATTCAGCTTAAGTTAGCCCCTGTCCAAGCAACTGACAATAATGTTGCAGACGTGCGGATCCATTCTTGCATCTCTATACTTGCTGGCCTACCTTCAGGCAATTGTTGAAGGCGGTCAAGAATTCTTTCTGATGCTAATAGGTTTTTTTCAACCGAAGGTTCTAGAACGGTACTTGGACTGTTGAGCATGCGCGTTAATAAATGTCCTTTCCAACCACAAAAATTACTAGTTCCAAGTTCTGAAATTACAACTGAAACGTTTTCCAACCACATTCGGGACTGTACTAATAGAACAGTCATAGAACAGTTCTAACAGTCCTTGGTTCTAAGCAGTTACAAGTAGTCAGACGCAGACGCATTGTCGCTGTGTTTCTAAATTTAAATTTGATAGTTAGCAATTGTAACGACAATTCCGATTAAGCTCCAAATATATTACATTTTTTTCCCGATATTTAAAAAATTCACAAATTATTAATTATTATAAGTTCGAGAAAAGAATGCATAATGAAATAAAGTTAACAAAATTTGAATTTAAAAATTCAAAATCGTTTAAAGCTGTTTTTATTATTTTATTACTGTTTTACGATCTAGTAGCTCGTACATCGATGAAGATGAAGGGTGGCATAAACCCTAGAATAGTTTCGAATACAATGGTTCTAAAAAATATGTAGGTATATAAAATAGAAAATTTTTACGTACTAATTTTTACTTTTTTTTGTGATTTGTTAACTTATTTTTGTAACGTTTTACAATTGAGTTAAGTAAACAAAAAACTACAATTGTTTTTTACTCGCCAGAGTTCCACTTTGTAGCTGTACCATTGATAAATTGAAAGGGTAATTTTAACTTTTCCTAATGCTTTTTTGCAGCATTTCCGAGTCAGTTTAAAAAATAAACCTTTTCGTGACATTAGAAAGTCCATATTTAATACAATGGTGAGTTATATTAAAATTTATATTGATTTAACTCTTCTACTTCTTCTGAAAAGAAATTTTTGTTACTTCTTAGTCGACCCTGCCCTTCTGAAAAACGTTAACAATAACAGAATTTTTCAATCTTTTATTTATATCTTGTTGGGTTGTGCCTTGATATTGTAGTGTGTTCTTGAGTTTTTGACTTGATTTCTGATATTACTTTGAAGATGTAACAAAAATTAACTCAATTACCTGGCTGAAATTGAAGAAATTAAAATATAATAATCAAATCAAAATGATTTTAAACGAACAATTGTTAAACAGCAATTTGTTAATTGAGCGTTTGTTAACTGTTTACCTTTACAAAATCACTTTTTTGCTTATCTATGCATATATCAAACGTCAACGCCTACTACCACCACCACTAATATTTTAAATGGTTCTAGAATGGTCCTAAAACCTTTTCAAGTTGCAATTTGTGAACTGCAGTAATTTTACAATATTCGTTGGCGCACGCGCATTTAACTGTCCCATTACAGGTTGTAAACTGTAACAGAACCATCGGTTGAAAAGAACCTAATGTATCAGTACTTTGAATGATAGTTCTGATACTATGCGCCGCCAGAGCTATACATTAATAAATAAACCTGAGAATAAACCAGATTATGCGGCATACTTTACATCTTGTTGATTTGTCCTCTTTCTTTTCCAAAATTGAAATTTCTTATTTTTCCTCAATTTCCAAATCCTGCTTGGCAATGTATAGAAATTGGAAGAAGTCGTAGAACGTTACAAAAACCAAATAGTACATAAAAAAATCTTTACAATTTTAACATAAAACAACTACAAATTTCCAAAATTAAAACTGAGAATAGGGGATTTATTGAAGATATAATAGATTCATTGACCAAAACATCTTGGTCAGAGGTCACAATTTTCCAAAACTAAACGATAAGCAAAGATTACAATGTTATTGAATATATAAATTAAACAATTAAATTTAAAGATACAAAAGTATATAAACAAGAACTTCTTACACCAAGCATCATTCGAATTGTTGTAGTCGCATCTAGAAGAGATTCAAAATGGTATCAAAAATGTTTGTGGTTTTCTTGGTTGTGATATTTGTGTTTGGCGTAAGTGCTTTTTATTTGATTTTTGTTTAAATGCAATTTTAAACTTTTAAAAAATTCATTGCAACGTTTAAAAATCATTTGGTACTATGATCGCCAAATTTATTTATAATTGTGACTAATTTGCATAATTTTTAATTTGTGGGTGAAGTAATGTAAATTTACTTGAAGGTTTTAAAGATAATTTAAAAATTAATTATTTTTGCGTGTAGATAGAAAAAAAATGCAATTATGACTTTAGTCCTTTAGACGTCCTTTTTCTCATTACAATTTTGACATGAGTCATTTTTGAGCGTTTTTCATTTTTCGATAGCAAATCAATGCGATTTTCTTCGCAATTTCCTGAAGTTTGTAAAACTTTTAATTTTTGTATATTTCGACACTTGGACAATGCAAAGGTTAAGTCTTTGTCTAAATCCTTGAATATCTCATAAAAACAAAAGTTTTTCTTTGTGAAATTTTAAATAACATATTTTTCTTTATTTTAGGTTGCCTTAGGGGCGCCGCTACAAGCAGCTAACCCAAATTGTGATGGAGCTAAAATTGGAAAAGGAATTTCCGATGGAATCATCGATATAATCGGAGGGGCTCTCAGTATTAATCCAAAAACTAAACCCAGTGGCGATTTAACTAAACAACTGGGACACGACATTTCAGGAGTCGTTCAAACAGCTAGTTGTCCATAGAATAAAAAATGTTGATATAATAAATTTTTTACAATTAATGAATAAACTAATTTTTATGTATTGAATTTTTTTTAATGATTTACTGAAAACTTTGAGATGTTCCTATTTGTGTAGGCCATGATTACCTACAACTTCTGCAGGTGTGCAAATTTTAAAATCAAAATATGAACTAATTTGTTTATTGAAATTTAGATCTTATTTTAAGTTTAATGACAATGTGGTATTCACATTTTTCTGATTCTAAATTATTGATAACACGATTACACCCTGTTAGATGCAAATGCGTATCTTATTGCACAACATTTAGATTATTTAAAAAAAGGAAACGCTTTTGACATCTGACAGCACCTTTACACTAAATTTTTTCAGGTACTCAAAATTTGTTATTGAGTAAAAAATTTTTATTTTGACGAACTTATTGCTTATGAAATAAAATTTGAACTATTTTTCAATTACTGGTTTTACTAATTTTGTCGCCCAAACAAAAGCAAACAAAACCACGTACCCTTGTCAAGACTGATCACGGCTCACCGCAGTAGAAAGGTAAGTTGGCAAATTTAGAGCGGTTTCACAGAGAAATCACTGAAATATATTATACTTATTTAAGCGCCCCCATTTGTGGTACAGTTCTTAAAAATCTCAAATATTTACTGGTTTATGTTGATGCTAAAATTAGAGTATTTTACAATTCAGCCGTAAGTTAATGAGAGAACTTCATGCTCAGGAGAGAGAAATGTTGGAGGATGTGAGTTTTCGTTTGTGGTAATTTTTGATGATTTTAGAATATCTGAAAAATCAAGAAAATTAGGTAAATTGAGAAAAATTGTAGGTACATGGATAAAACTTCAAAGATGGATTTTTCATTTGCTACATATCTAATAAAGCAGTTGGTTGGAATTCTGATGTGATATTTTTTTGTCTGCAGGGTCTCATATAAAAAAAAAGTATACTCTTCGACTTGACTTGCCGAGGACAAATTTGGCTATAATTTACTTTGTTTAAAGGGTTACTCTACTGTAAACTTAAAAGAAATCAAAGTTTTTTCTTTCAGTTTTTTTATTCTTATAAGTCGTTCTATCAGGTGGTTTTTTTTCATTAGTAAATTTTTAACATCAAAAATTAAGTTTGAATTAATTATAATTTTCTTTTTTATACTAGAAAGTCTTATTCGAATGTGGTTGGTTGGCTCAACTGCTTCAACTGAACTACAAATGCACTTTAAAACATTTTCATTACTTATGGCTCATATCCATATTCTGTGAATTTTTTTATTTAAAAAGCCGCGTTTAATGTCCTTGGAATCAAAGGAACACGTGATACAACCGGATTATCATTATTAATAACAGTGTCCTTCTAGAAATGAAGTAATGGGTTTTTTGATCTAAAACATCCAAAAAATTTCAAAATTAAAAATGGAGGGAATAGGAGATTCATTAGATACATAAACAGATTTTTTGCCAAAGCATCTTGCTATCACTGAGGTCAAAATTTTCCAAAATTAAACGATAAACAGATATAAATATGTAAATTATACCATTAAATTTAAATACATATACAAAAGTATATAAACAAGAACTTCTACACCAAGCATCATTCGAATTGCTGTAGTCGCATCTGAAGATATTCAAAATGGCATCAAAAATGTTTGTGTTTTTCTTGGTTGTGATATTTGTGTTTGGCGTAAGTATTTTTTATTTGGTTTTTTTAATTACGATTTCAAATTTTTTGAAAAATTTAATGCACGATTTAAAAATAATTTGGTTCCATGATCGCTAAATTTGTTTATAATTGCAACTATTTTGTACAATTTTTAATTTGTGGATAAAGTAATGAAGTAATTTAAATATTTGTCTAAAAAGCAATTATAGCATTTATATAAATTTTCCAAAGTTTGCAAAACTTTTAATTTTTGAATATTTCGACACTTTTGGGAAGCATTAAAAAATCATGAATATCCCACAAAAAGAAATGTTTTTTTTGTAAAATTTTAAATAATATATTCCTTTATTTTAGGTTGCCTTAGCGGCTCCACAAACAGCTAACCCAAATTGTGAAGGAGCTAAAGTTGGAAAAGGTATTTCCGATGGAATCATTGATATAATCGGAGGGGCTCTCAGTATTAGTCCAAAAACTAAAGCCAGTGGCGATATAACTAAACAACTGGGACACGACATTTCAGGAGTTGTTCAAACAGCTAGTTGTCCATAAACCAGAAATTAATGTTGATATATTTTTTACAATTAATGAATAAACTATTTTTTATGTATTAAATTTTTTTTAATAGTTAAACCCCGTTCACACTATGTGACTTGTCACATGAGAAATGATGTAGTGTGAACAGGGCTTTAACCGAAAACTTGGATGGGATTATAATACTTGTATAACCCAGAATTACAACTTCTACAGGTGTGTAAATTCTAAAACCAAAAGATCAATTAATTTGTTTATTAAAATTTAATGAGAATCTAATATTCACTGCGCCAAATTGGTCATTAGCAAAAAAACAATTTTAAATTAGTACATAATATTTAAAGCATTTGTTACAAAGTTTAAGATGAAATTGAAGCTAAAAATTCGAGATGGCCATAAATGCAGTTTTAAACTTTTATTGCTGTTTGACCATAATCACTTCCATGAATGTATCTGCATTGTTGCACCGTGTCATGGGCAATTCTTTCAAGTAAATCTAATTCTGATTTAAATGATGCATTTATTGTAAACAATTCAATAAGATAAACTTCTAATTTATCTTCACTCAACACCGCTTGTTTATTAATTGATAATTCCTGTTTTTTCCCAAATGCAATCTCAAAATTTGTTTAAAACTGAGTCGTCTTCCGGAAAGTGTCGAATTCCATGAATTTCTGGTATTTGTTCAACTTTTGTCAATCCCAGTTGCGCATAGCATGCATATGAGTGTTGCATTACTTCGGATAAGACCTTAGGCATTTCATCATTTATGACAATAGATCGACTTCACCCTATACAATTTTTTTTTTGAGTTTAATCTCCTGTTCATTTTTTTCATAAAGCTGTGACATTTTTGCGATGCCGTCTGCATAGCCAATTTGTCGTATTAGCTGACCCGGCGAACTTAGTTCCGCCTCAGAATCAATAAATGTTGTGTTAACTTTTCAGCTGAATTAAATTCAGTTTTTATTAATAATACTCAAAATGAATTAAGGACGCCATCTATTGAAAGTATAAAATTGTTATCGAATACATTTTTCTGAAATTTTTTGAATTAAACTTACATGTAAATGCCAACCAATCAATAGAAAGAGCGTATTAGTAGCCATCAGACGTTCTTCACTGGTTATTTACCATTTACATGTTAATTTTATGTAAAATTATGCATCGAGTCATAGAGGCTTTACGATAAGTCCGTCACGAACGCCATCTATTGAAAGTATAAAATTGTTATCAAATACATTTTTCTGCAATTTTGTAACATTTGTAAGGTTTTTATGATAAAAAGTTTTGTTATCAATTTATTTGGGTCACCATGTATTATGGATTGACATTTTAGTACTACCTATGATTGCACATAAATATATTTTTTTAATGGTATTTATTATTATTTTTAATTTAAAATTTCACATTAACACAAAAAAAATTATTTTACATCAACTTTTAAAAATTTTTAAAAATCTAGTTCAATACGAGGATCAAACTCAATCACAACCATTTCTAGTACCGACGACGCGAAGCGTCTCGATGTCTCAAAAAAGAAGGAACGTTTTGTTTGGCATCACTTAAAACTTTGGCCATAGCGTCCTTCAAACCGTTATTTTTTCGGGTGAAAAATGATGTAGATATGCCTACATTTCCAGCACGTCCAGTACGTCCAATTCTATGAACGTATTCGTCAATATCAGAAGGCAGATCGTAATTAATCACATGCTTAACATTAGGAATGTTGATGCCTCTGGAAGCAACAGCGGTAGCAACGAGAATTGGATTTCTACCAGACCTAAATTGCCTCAAAGCTTCTTCGCGCTCTCTTTGCGAACGATCACCATGAATAGATGACACGGAAAAACCTTCATTATACAAAAAGTTTTGCAAATCATCAGCACGTCTCTTAGTTTCCACAAACACAAGCGTCAAAAATTCCGCCGAAGGCTTCTTATTTTCACTATACAAAATATCAAGTAAACAGGAATTCTTGTCACGCTCCTCGATCCAAATAACACTCTGAGTGATATTTTCAGAAATGGATCCTACACGACCCACGGTTAAGAAGATAAAATTATCCAAAAACTCTCGTGCTAACCTTTGGATGTGGGATGGAAAAGTGGCAGAGAACATAAGAGTTTGACGGTCTCCGACTTTGGGCATTTTTTCATTCTGCATAATTCTCTGAATTTGTGGTTCGAAACCCATGTCGAGCATACGATCAGCTTCGTCGAGAACTACATATCGACAATTCTCTAATCCAATTTTACCACGATCGATTAAATCGATTAAACGACCAGGAGTGGCTACCAGAAATTGGCATCCTCTCTCTAAATCCCTTAATTGATCCGCGATTCTAGTTCCACCATATGCAACACATGGTCTCACGCGAGCACGGTAAGCAAACTTCTTGCTTTCGTCGTAGATTTGTGTTGCCAATTCGCGGGTAGGGGCTAAAACTAAAGCAAGTGGCTTTTGCTTGCTACCATAACTACGATTTTCGCTTGTGCTTTGTGGCGGTCCTTGTTCATAGATTCGATTTAAAATTGGAATCAAAAAAGCGGCAGTTTTTCCGGATCCAGTTTGGGCGCATGCCATTAAATCTCGTTTAGCTATAATCAAAGGAATTGCGTACTTTTGCACAGGTGTGGGAACTTCATAGCCTGCCAATTTTATGTTACTACGAATTATTTCGGTTAGCTTGACATCGTCGAAAGTTTTAATGTGAGCGGGAACGTTTGTTCCTTTAGCATTGACTGGAATATCATCGTATTTGTTAAAATTAATTCCAGCACTTCTGTTCTTGGAACCAAATAAAGCAAGTTCCATGCGTTCATTTCTGGGTAATGGAACCGCCCAATCTTGATTATTATTGCGGCCAGCTTCGTTCCGCCTTTCGTTTCCTTGGCGGAAATCGTTTCTTTGCTCATTGTTCCTAGAACTTTCAGGCGCGTTTCGACGTTCATTGTAGTTGGACGAATCATTACTTTTTTGATGATAAGTATTATCATTACAATAATGACTACGATCTCTATTCGTGTTGGTATCTCTATTTACGCTACGGTTTCTATTCCTGTTGGGATCTCTATTCATACTGCGGTCTCTATTCATATTGGAATCTCTATTCATGCTACGATTCCTATTTGTGTTAGAATCTCTATTCATGCTACGGTTTCTATTCATATTGGGATCTCTATTCATACTGCGGTTTCTATTCATATTGGGATCTCTATTCATGCTACGATCTCTATTTGTGTTGGAATCTCTATTCATGCTACGGTCTCTATTCATGTTGGGATTGCTATTCATGCTATGGTCTCTATTCGTGTTGGGATCTCTATTCATGCTACGGTCTCTATTCATGTTGGGATTGCTATTCATGCTATGGTCTCTATTCGTGTTGGGATTGCTATTATTCATGCTACGGTCTCTATTCATGTTGGGATTGCTATTCATGCTACGGTTTCTATTCATATTTGGATCTCTATTCATGCTACGGTTTCTATTTATGTTGGGATTGCTATTCATGCTGGCATTTCTACCATCGTTTTGACTACGAGGATGATAACTGTAATTGCTACAATTTTGGGTAGTTTGTTCATTTTTACCTGATTCATTTCTCTGTTGATTCGATTGGCTGTTGGATACCGTTACAATTTTTTGATTATTTTGGTACACATTTGCATTAGGCCTGTGGGTTTCATTGTTCATTTGCGAATAATTTTCTTTAACATTATATTTACGATTGTGTTGATTACGGTTGTAATCATTACTATTACGATATTGGCTAGATTCAGGTACATTTGGGGGTCTCTGAGGCAAATTACGATCTTTGTTCTGGGAAGTATTTTGGCTTACGTTGTTTCGTGATGAATATCCATCAGTACGGTTTTGAGCGTGTTGGTTTACCATTTCACTTTTTGGAGTCAAATTCCTTTCTCTGTTCTGAGGTGTGTCATTACGAGGTAAGTAACCTTGCTTTGTATTGGTATTATTTGACGAACCAGGACGATCATTTCCATTGCAGTTATTTCCGTTTCGTTGTTTAATAGGTTGATTACTATTTAATGCTGTTTTTTGAGGCAAATTGCGTTCTGTGTCCCGATTCATGTCATTACGTTGCAAGTTACTATTTTTTTCGGCCATTTTGTATTTTTCTATTTAATTTTTCTATTCTATTGCTCTCGCTTTCTTTCTCTCTCTTTCTTGATTCAACTGTTTTACTAATTCTTCAAATAAAACCTACTTATATAATGAAATTTGTAAATTGGTAGATAGCAGATGATCCGATAAATGTTTGAGTAAATCTGATTTATTTTTTTGAGTTTGAAGGGAAACCGCTACATTGACTTCCAATTTTATAAAACACTAGCTGAACCCGGCCACGCGTTGCTGTGGCTCAGTCTGATATTAATTATTATTAGGGAAATAAATAAAGGTATTGTAGCAAACATAGATTTACCAAGAGATAAAAAACATTTAAATTAATACTCTCTTTTGAGTTGCTGTGGTATGAAAAAAAATATTTTACACCACTCGGTGCGGTTTGTGCGCCTCGGCTTCGCTACGCTCTCCTCGTCTTCCAAAACTTCGCCCTCGGGTGTAAAATCTCGTTTTACGTCCTTGTGACAAAAACTACGTATGTGTGCATATATATTGTCGTATTATTTTTGGGATGAAGAAGCTTAGCTATTTTTTTCTATTATTATTTTGATAATCATTATTTATAAAAATTTTATAAAATGTAAAAATGTTTGAGACGCCCCTGGAAATAGTCGAGGTAGGGGAGTCAAAGTTTTTGATAAAGGAGAGCTGTGCGACTTCGAGTCGTACGGTTGTGTTTTTGATTTACGCATGTAGAAATTATTATTTAGAAAAAGTGAAAATAAAGAAATTTTGAAGTTAATTTTGAGTGTAATTTCTTTTAGAAAAGTAATAAAGAAGAAATTGGTAAATTTTGAAGTTTGTTTTATTGGAACAAACAAATAATTTAATATTGGAAGATTGAATGTGTATGTAAGGACACACATTGCGAGAGTGCGATAAGTTTTCGCGATTAATTTTACTTCGAATTATTTGATGACATTTGGCGTGCCCATTACGTGGGGCCTAGTAGATAAAATAAGAAATTTTATCTCAGAACTTACCTTTACCCTGAGATAATTTTAGAGTTGGAGATATTTATTTTGGAAATTTTAAGTTTGCCATCGGCTACGTTATGATGGAAGGAAATAAAAAAGTTGAATTTAATATTATAAGATTATTTGGACAAATGTCGGAAGAAATGGATAAAATGTTTGGTAAATTTAGAAAGGAATTTTGGGCAAATAAAAGTGAATCCCCATCATGGAAAGAAGAAGAAAGTAATAATATAGGAGAAACTGAAACAACAGAAAAAATTATTCCTGATGTGATCAAAGCAAAATCAAAAGAAGAAGTCATTTCGCTGGAAAAAATGGAAGAAATTGTAAAAAAAAGTGTCAAAACGGGGAAACTAGTAAGCAAGTCAGGGTATTTAAAAGAAACAGTAAGACGAAACAAAAGAAAAAGAATTCAGAATCCAAGAAAACTGAAAATAAAGCAAAGAATTGGCAGAGAAAATTATAAAATAAAAGTGAAAATTATCTTCCAGAAAAAGATTTCTATCATGAAAGAGGACGAAGATGAAGATGAGATGCCGTCCGACAAATTAATTTGGTTCCCTGAAATGAAAGTGCTTTTTGAAAAGAAGAAAAATAACGAGAGAAAAATATTTGTTGGTCGGATTTGGAAAGAGAAGATGGTAGTGGTCCGAATCGCATGGGAGGCTGTTGTACAGAAATGGCAGTATCGGCGTGCAAGATGGAAATTCGCTGAGGTCACCACTTCTGAGAGTTAACAAAAGTAGCGATGAGATATTATGATGACCGCGATGAATGTGATAACGAGAGAGGAAAAGAGGTAAATTTAACAAATAAGTACGAACATTGTAAATTTGATATAATTAAAGTTAAAATTTCAAATAATTTACGCACTTTAAAATTTAGTTTATTTGATAATTTTAAAATCGAACAACTGCAAAGTGATAAAATTAATCTTAAAAAAATAATCAAATTGGAAATTTAACATTATAAAGTAACTGAAATAAACTGAACATTTTTCTAGTAAAATAAAAATTAAAGTTGATTAATAATAATTAAAAAGTGAACAACAGTTACATTTTGGGATGAAAATTTTGGAAACGTATTCAAGCACCTGATTGAAGAAACAAGATTGGTCAAAGTTCACAACAGAAAATTTGATATTTTGGAAAATTATGGATCATTTTGAAAAATTTAAAGAATTAAAAATTGAAAATTTGTCAAGATTTCAGAAGTGTTAGTGTGAAATGGATAAACGTTGATGACTGCATTCGTGATTTGTAGATAGTTTTTATTTGTAAATTAAGTTAGAAACATTTTGTAAATTTGAAAAGTTGGTTCTTCATTCTAAAGATACGACTTCGAGTATTTTTCTCAAAATCCCTTTTGGATTTATCGAAAACTAGGGAGGCTTGATGTCGTATTATTTTTGGGATGAAGAAGCTTAGCTATTTTTTTCTATTATTATTTTGATAATCATTATTTATAAAAATTTTATAAAATGTAAAAATGTTTGAGACGCCCCTGGAAATAGTCGAGGTAGGGGAGTCAAAGTTTTTGATAAAGGAGAGCTGTGCGACTTCGAGTCGTACGGTTGTGTTTTTGATTTACGCATGTAGAAATTATTATTTAGAAAAAGTGAAAATAAAGAAATTTTGAAGTTAATTTTGAGTGTAATTTCTTTTAGAAAAGTAATAAAGAAGAAATTGGTAAATTTTGAAGTTTGTTTTATTGGAACAAACAAATAATTTAATATTGGAAGATTGAATGTGTATGTAAGGACACACATTGCGAGAGTGCGATAAGTTTTCGCGATTAATTTTACTTCGAATTATTTGATGACAATATTATTTAATATATATATTTTTGCGCACAGTACACATAAATTTGCTCCGAGCAACATGCGCGAGCGTTATTTGCTCCAAACAACATGCGGGTCAGGTAGTACATGTATAAATGGTTTTTCATTGGTTAGTTACCATGTACTACATGAAAATTTTGTGTAAAATCTAATGAATGGATTGTTTTTAATAATTATAACTTTATTAAGACATTTCGGGTGGTGGAGGGGGGGGGCAAAGTTTTATTGAACCAAGTTCCAAAGACTATCATAATATCTACGCTAAAGTGTTCTGCGGTTTTTTTTGTAAATTTGTAGGAATATATTGTAATTTATATATCGTCAGTTTTTAATTATTATTACTTTATTAAGACTTTTTTTTGGGGGAGGGGGAGACTTTTATTGAACCGAGTTGCAAAGAGTACCATAGTAATATGTACGCTAAAGTTTTCTGTGCCGATTTACTATTACACCGAAATGGGCCTATGCCGAACTGTACTCGCTTCAAATCGGGTCTGCGTCAAACAGTACTTGCGCCAAAAAAATTTTGCCAAATTGTGCTCTCGCCGAACCGAGGTATGTGTTGCCCCTGCCAAACAAATTTTGAGGACACATTCTCGATGCCAGCAATTCAAAAACTGATCGAAGGTTTAATTCGATGATTTTTTTTGTAGCTGTAGCTGACACTTGGCATCTGCGGAGCAGATGCGGGCGATAGCCCGCTTATCTCCTTCGTCTGATTAGAAACCTGACGTTGAGAATTTTTTACAGGGATTTCAAACCCGAGGAGCGGCGTCGAGCCGGTGTCTTGTTTATTATTGCGCTATAAGGTAAGCACTGCGGGGCCGGAGGCTAACGTCGAATTGCCCGCGCGTGCACGCACGCGTGAGACAATCCCCGCGCCCGCGGCGGCGCGATGTGCTTACCTTGGGCCCCCTTCTACAATAACAGAGCCTCAGTCGCGCCGTTGCTACAGCGTTTTTATTAAAATATAAAAAAAAATTTTTACAATTTACAAACTCAACAATAATCTAATAGGCGCTGAAAAAAAAAATTTAAAAACACAAGGTGAAAAGGAAGAAGATTAATTGGACAGGACAATGACGGATATGTGTAACCTCCCCGGGGCAGCGTGAACACTCTTCACTGGAACACGCCGTCCTCGGAGTCTGAATACGATCGAGGTCATAGTCGGCCGCAAAAATCTGCAGAAGGGAACGTTTCTCATTGGTCAGCCCATTGGCGTTCCAATAAACGGTTTTTAGGGCTGCGGGAATTGTAGTCGTCATGAAATCTTATGAGCGATGGCGTGGGCTGAAGGACAGGAAAAAAGTTAAACGACTCTGACAAATTGTCCGAGGGTTTCCTGGATCACCTCGGAAGACATTCCGAACCTGATGAGTTCTAGGGTGACCCTAACTATTTCGCGTTTGGACACGGTGAATTTACCGCTATTGTCTGTAAGAGTGATGTTGGAAGGCTCGTCTTTTTTGGGAGCCTCGGAAAGTTTCTGAGAGGGGACTGATTGGGTGGGCCTTGATCGGGCCTCCTGGGCGTTTTGGGAGGGAGCTGGTTGGGTAAGGTTTGACCGGGCCACCTGAACGTAGGAACGTTCATTGGTGACCGGCCTGTACGAGTGTCTCGGTTGGCTGTTGAAGGGAGTTTGTCGAGGGAGAGCTTGCACTCTCCACATTTTGGGGTACGATTTGCAGCCCTGGTAACTAGCTGGGTGGTCGCCACCACAGTTAGTGCAGGTTGCCGTACCTTTGGGTCTGCTGCACTCGGCCGTCCAGTGCAGGCCTGGGCACTTGACGCACCTGGGGGTAGCCTTACAGCAGCTCTGGGCGTGGCCAAAAGATTGGCAGCGATGACACTGCCCAATCTTGGTTTTTGCGTGGGAAACCTCAATCTTAACGCGTATGTCGTGAACGACATCCTCGTTGAAGATTTTTGCGGAGGTCGTTGTTTTAGGCATGGTGACCATGATGAGGGGAAGGGGTCTCCTACCCCGACTGGTCCTCATCCTGCCCACCGTGCAGTCGTAACCTTTAGCAATAAGGTCCTCTTGGACCTCTTTAGCGTCTATGTTGATGGGGATGCCCCTAATGACTGCTTTTAGGGGCTTTTCCTCTCTCAACTGGTGGAAATACCATCCTCCTTCTTCGGGAGTAAGTACTTCCTCGAAGTACTTGTAAATCGCCCTATAGTCGTTTTCGCTGGCGGGAGTGATGCTCAGTCCGCCAGCGAGTAATTTGGCTTTTGTAAAGTGAATCCCGCGCCTCGCGAATTCAGCCTTTATGCTTTTCCACTTAGCAGTATCCCTCAGCACCAACGGAGGGATTCTAGTTTTGAGTGGAACGGCCAAAGGGGATTCCTGACGGGGCGTCTGACTGGGGGGTAAATGGACTGGGAGAGTGTTACGGGGGTTGTCGGTGTTTGCAGAGGGGAGTGTTTGATCGGGTAGTTCATGGTTTGTCAATTGGATGATCTGCCCGTCTACCTCCATCGGTAGGTTGACAAGCTCACCCGCCAATTGGGAGCCAATTAAATCCTCTAGTGGGGGGAGGTTAACAAAATTATCCGTTAGATTGGTACTTACCTGTCCGTCACCAATCGGCTTTTTCTTTTTTTTGGAGTATCTGTCGCGATTTTTTTTTGGTGACTTAGATTTATGCTGACAGTTGCACATAACATAATTTACAACATATGTAGGTATCGCCCTCTACTGAACACAGTACGAAACACAGAGCATTTTTTTCTTGATACATTTTTTTTGTAAATTTTTAGGAATAAAAAGTATATAGAAACATTCTGCGTATATATTGTCAATGAATGGATAGTTTTTATTAATTATTAAAAGCTTTTATTTAACTTGAGAAGACCGTTGTCCGTCGTCCGTGTGGGTCGACCGCTTTGAGGCCATTTTTAAGCAACTTCCCGACGTCCTAGAGATCTGAAATTTGGTACACAGCTTTCACCTGCAGAGCATTTTCATATTTTAATTTTGTTTTTCTAAAATTCTGAAAAATAAGCGAAAAATCGGGAAAAAACTGAAAACCATTAAGCGCATGCGTCGATGCGCATTGGACAATTTTATCATACAGGGTGGAAAGTAACTTAGAATTCTAAATCTCATTTTTAAGCACCGCATTCAGGGTAAAGTTTTTCGTCGTAATGATTTATACAGGGTGAAGTATCAAACATCTAAAACACATAAATAAAGAAATCTGATAGGATGAACTTATATTAGTTAAAATGCATAACCTGTATTTGAAAAGATATGACTAAAAAATTAGAAAATAAAAAATTAAAAATTTTTCAAAAAAACCTTTTATTTAAAATTACAAAAGTGCACTAAAAAGTAGAAAATAATTTTAATAAAAGCAAACAAAGCTTCGTAAAAACATCAATATAAAAGCGTGGGGTTATGAATTTTGTACACCAATAGTTAGCCTGCTTATCCACCTATAAACAGCCCCACGCTTTTATATTGATGTTTTCACGAAGCTTTGTTTGCTTTTATTAAAATTATTTTCTACTTTTTAGTGCATTTTGGTAATTTTAAATAAAAGGTTTTTTTTAAAAATTTTTAATTTAATTTTTTATTATTACTTTTTTGTATATTGTCTTTTTTTTGGGGGGAGGGGGGGACTTTTATGGAACAGTTTATTGTATTTGATTGAACCGAGTTCCAAAGAGTACCATAGTAATATGTACGCTAAAGTTTTCTGCGCCGATTTACTTTTGCACCGAAATGGGCATATGCCGAACTGTACTCGCACCGAATTGGGTCTGCGCAAAACTGTACTTGCGCCAAAAAATGTTTTGGCGAAGTATGCTCTCGCCGAACCGACCCATGTGTTGCCCCTGCTAAACACATTTCGAGAACACATTCTCGATGCCAACAATTCAAAAACTGATCGAAGGTTTCATTCGATGATTTTTTCTTGTAGCTGACACTTGGCATCTGCGGAGCAGATGCGGGCGACAGCCCGCTTATCTCCTTCGTCTGTTTAGAAACCTGACGTTTCTAATCATCATTTATTCTGGTCTGGTGCGAAGCACCAGGGCTGTTGCCCCATATCTTCGCAGACTTGAAGAGTAAGGTTGCGGGCTTGCCCGCAACGTTACGTCGGATGATTTTTATTGAGGCGTACCTCTGAAAATTAGCGCGAAGCTAAGTCCTGGCTGTGTTAACCTGTGGGACCTACAGCTTTACGTGGAATCCGAACCACGGAGTCGGATAAATTTTGTGGTCGAATCAGACGTGAATGGATTTATGCGGACAGTTGCACATAACATAACTTACAATATATGTAGGTATCGCCCTCTACCGAACACAGAACGAAACACAGAGCATGAAATGAATTTTCTTCATAAATGGTTTTTTTGTACATTTTTAGAAATAAAAAGTATATAAAAACACTCTTCTATTCAAATGGAACGTTGTGTGAAAATTTGAAGTAAATCCATCGAGTACCTTTTGAGTTTTGACGACACAAACATACGGTCTCTGCATTTTTATATATATAGAAGATAGAAGATTTACAAAGCTGTTAAAAAATACACTGGATTTCTATTGGCTTGTTAAAGCCAACGGACGATTTCTATTGGCTAGCTAAATTTAACGTTTTGTTAAAAATTTTATGAAACCGGGGATTAACGATTCCGATTGGTTTGATAATCATTTGTAATTTTTAGTAATCGAAATTATACAACGTAAGAGTTAAATCACATTATCGGCAAGATTTCGTTTAATTGAATCTAGAAGGCTTGAATCGGCTGGCTCAAAGTGAAAAAATCTTATTTAGATTATTCTGAAATAATTTTAAATTAAATTCATTTTCTGTTTTAAAACGGTCTGAAAAATATACTTTCAATTACGATTAATTAAGTCAGCTTTATTGAATACTCTATTAGACGACAAATTGGCTATGCAGACGGCACCGCGAAAATGTCACAGCTTTATCAAAAAAAGAACAGGAGACTAAACTCCAAAAAATTGTAGACCAATTAAATAATTGTTGTTAAGGATGTTAAGGACCTTAAGGATATCCCTTAAGCCCGTATGACACAATGCATAATTTTGCATAAAATTTACATGTAAATTTTTACAAAAATATTATGCACCGTTGCGTACAGCAAATTTTGTGCTAAATTTTTATGCATAATATTAAGAACGTGTTCTAAATTTAGAGGTAAATGTGTGCGTAAGTGTGCGCAGTAGACATTTTTCCGCCTAAAGTCTACCCAGTTTGGATCAGTGTTGCCAATTTAGCGGTTTTCCGGCTAGAAATGACTTATTTGAAATAGCTTTAGCGGTAAAAAGCTCTTATTTAGCGGCTAACGAAAATTCTAGCTTCATTAAAAGATATCTGACGGAAAATGTGACGATTTGCAAAAATGACATAAGTTCGGCACTCATTGTTACTAAAGCCTGTATGACACGATGCATAATGTTGGATAAAATTTACACGTAAATGGTAACTAACCAATGAACAACGTCCGATATTTACTAATACGCTCTTTCTATTGGTTAGTTATCATTTACATGTAAATTTTATATAAAACTAGCTGACCCGGCGAACTTCGTACCGCCACAGAATCAATAATTTTTGCGATGTTTTAATAGTTATTCTGCTATTCGAGATGGCGAGAAATCCAACAAATCAAAGATCATAAAAATCGGTTCGGCCGTTCTCTAGTTATAAATGGTGTAACTAACACGTTGTTCTTTTATATATGTTACAGTTAAAACCCGAAATCAGTTAAAACCCGATCTAACTAGTAAATTATAGTTTTAACTAACCGCCTTAGTAAATTCTAGTTTTAACTAAAATTATACCAGTTAAAACTAGAATTAACTGATTTCTAACAAACTTCTTTAGTAAATTCTAGTTTTAACTAAACTTATACCAGTTAAAACTAGAATTAAAGTAAAAATTGTCTTATTAAGCAATTATTTTACACATTATTATTATATTCTACTTATTGCCACATGGCATGCTGTTGTGACATTTTGAATTGCAAATAATTTCTCTTTTTAAACAAAGGCAACATTTTGAGGTGCAATTTTTTTTACAAGAACAGCGGACAAACCCTTGTCTAGATTCAACGGCAGCTTTTTACGCTGCAGTCTTTAGAAAAATTTCTTCATCTGGCACTTGTTTTTGAGTTAAAAAACTTTAGAATTTTTTTAAATTTTTTTGTCATTGTCACTTTTAAAGTAACTGGACTAATAAGAGCGCTCCTGTACGATCGGATAAACGTACAAACGGATACATGGAAACTGAGCTTAACCCTCCCTCCCCTCCCCCTATTTGGTAACTTTTCGAGATTGTTCGTTATCGAATCCTTAAAAACCGTACAGTTTGGTTTTCATTACTATCTAATGCAATTCTGAACAAAAGTTAAATTTACCTATTCGAAAGTGACGATGACAAAAAAAAATTAAAGAAAATTCTAAAGTTTTTTTGACTCAAGAATAAGTGCCAGATGCACTTTACAATTCAAAATGTCACAACAGCATGCCATGTGGCAATAAGTAGAATATAATAAAAATAATGTATAAAATAATTGCTTAATAAAACAATTTTTATCTAATATTAAGTCTACTTTTACTTAATTCTAGTTTTAACTGAACTTATACCAGTTAAAACTAGAATTTACTAAAGAAGTTTGTTAGTATTCAGTTAATTCTAGTTTTAACTGGTATAATTTTAGTTAAAACTAGAATTTACTGAAGAAATTTGTTAGAAATCAGTTAATTCTAGTTTTAACTAAACTTATTTCAGTTAAAACTAGAATTTACTAAGGCGGTTAGTTAAAACTAGAATTTACTAGTTAGATCGGGTTTTAACTGATTTCGGGTTTTAACTGTAACATATATATAGATTTCACGATCTGGGGGATCAGAAATCGGGGGGGGGGGGCATTAAAGATTAGAAATGAGAGATCACTTTTGGTTTTTTTAATTTTTAGTTAATTTTAAATTTAAGCGATTCCTTTTAGGTAGCGTGAATAAATTTATCTGGACAGTTAGCTAACTAATATATTTAAGGTCGCCCACTATCAGACACAGTATACAATTAGTGCGTCACTAATTTGATCGTGAATCGAATCACCTTCCAGGGATCATCCCTTTTATCGATAACTCGATGCTACAATCCAAATACAGGATTCGATGTTTTTCATTGGTAAATGAATTTATCTGTACAGATGTACATTACATTACTTGCGACAATATTAGGTGGAGCTCTCTACGCGACTAAGTACCGAACTAACTTTTAGGTCAAAAAGTGAATTTTCTTCATAAATCGTTTTTTAGTGAATTTTTGCGATGTTTTCATAGTTATTCTGCTATTCGAGATGGCGAGAAATCCAACAAATCAAAGATCATAAAAATCGGTTCGGCCGTTCTCGAGTTATAAATGGTGTAACTAACACGTTGTTCTTTTATATATTGTCGTATATTTTTGGGATGAAGAAATTTACTAGTTGATGACAATTTTTGTAAGTTTAATTTTTGAAAATTTAATTTTGTGACGCCCTGGTGTGATAGCAGGTGCGGTCGTTGATTCTTATGTAGGAATTACCGGTTCGATCCCGGCAAAAGGTTGAAAATTTATTTAGATTATTTATATTTAAAAATTGTAATTATAAAATTAATTACTTGATGATAAGGACTCGCGAGCGATCCACGGAGCTGTGAGGTCGCGATTTTGTAGTATGCGAGATTCGATGTACAATTTTGAATTAGTTATAATAAAATTTGAGTGCAGCGATAAGTTTTCGTGTATATTTACTTCTATTTTAGAAAAGAAAAATTAATTTTAAAATTTCAAGTTATATTTATTTGCAAGGTCGCACACTGCAGGTGTGCGATTGATAATTTGAAAGAAGAATATTTTATGTCAATATATAGAAGATTATGCATCGTGTCATACAGGCTTAAAAGACTTCGTAAATTTAAGATATAGAAACACCGGTTTGAACTTTAATACGCAAGCGCGCGTGCTACATTTGTCATAAAAAATTGCACACGTTACATACAGAAAATTATTTTTAGCTGCATAAGATTGAGGTAAAAATAAGAGCAAAACATGTAAATTTTATTCAAAATTATGCATTGTGTCATACGGGCTTTAGTAGTAGTAGACAGTTGTTTACTGTGAAATAAAACTAATTTGTTTTGTACTAAGAATAAACATAATCAATTATATATTTTCCATTTTCTCCGATGAAATTTTGCCATCTTTTTGGTAACTTGATGATTCCACGCTCATAGAACTTCTAGTCCTTATCAGCGAAAAACATAACCAAGTGCGATTAAAGTCAAACCCAAATGATCATTTTGTAACTCTTAGATAAAATTTTTGTATCTAATGTCTGCCTGACCAAAATTCAAAAAAATTAAATGTTTGTTTAATTTTAAATTTAAAAAATTTCAATTTTAAAAAAATTAAATGTTTGGCCGCGCCAAAATGAAGTTCCATACCGATTTTAAGTATTTAAACAAATTATTTTGACTAAAAATGATACAAAGCTTTTTGGACTTGTAGGTATCATAGTTTCTCTTATTAAATAAATAACTTAAACTAACACTAACCTAAGCTCCTTTATGGACGACCTTAAATGGTATTCTAAACGCATACGCAGAATACTGCAAAGTTTAATTCCACAATAATATTTCATCGAGTTGGACCCAAGTCGCTTGTGGTATAGAGTAGCTAGCTCCAAAGCTTTTTATCCACCATGAGAATTCTGTTGGTGAAGTAATCCTTATTGAGATTTACACGCCTCTTCGCTGAAATTTATCGAATATGTGCTTTCACCTCACAGAATTAAATGCGTTCTGCAGTCAAAGGTCAAAATTACCGGGTGCCTTTTTTTAGCTTATTCTGTTCTTAGGAGGATATCTTGGAGCTCGTGCACTGTCGATCTGCTCTGCTCTTTAGAAAGCCGTACTTAGAATCGATTAGCCCGCCGGTTTTTTCTACATATCTCCGCATGGAGCCTTCCCAGTATCAACCTTTCGTATAACTTTGAAAAGTTGTCGAGGAGGCAAGTCCGGCGGCAAATTGAGCTCGGATTTTCAAGTGCTCACTCTTCCTTAGTAACACTCACCTAGCTTTCTTCCTACTGCCATCGAAAGAGCCAGAGGTGGCAGCATTATGAAACTTAAAACACTCAAAAGTGATATACAGGGTGGTTAATAAACTACGTGGCGTCCATTTTACTATCTTTTATCGTCTTTGCTTCGTGAAGCATAACTTTACGGCGCCCCTGTATTATCCACTTATCATCCAGGTAAGGGAATTGGCACATCATTTTATCTCTTGCATCTACGAGCTAGCCAAAGGGGCATTTTTCATCTTTTACGGTTACACAGCCCCGAGATTTGTGTATCCCACTATTTTTAATTACGCGTTGTTTGACCGTTGTTTTTGACTATACCATTTAACCAAATTATTAAGTGACTATACTTATTCAACGCAGAATTTAATTATCTGTAATTTGTTATATTTTAACTTTTTTACTAGGATGTACCGTTTAGGAGTTATTAACAGAAAAGAAAAAAGTTCTAAAATTTTGAGGTTTTTTGAAAGCCAAAAGTTCTCCCGAGATCTCCCGTGTTAGCATATTTGTTTTTTACATGTTGGCACCCATATATACAAGTTAAAAAAATAAAATTGTTTACACCAGCCAGCGACTCAGCGTGTGCAGTGTTCAATGTATTGACGTGGGACGAGCTAATTACCAAAAGTTTAAAATATCCACAATTGATGTTGATTTGTCCTTTCATTGAATTTTGTATGATTTTGAATTTTACTCGGACAAGTTGAAGGGTTTTTCTCTTAATGGTCATAATTTTGCTTGTTGCTAAGAAAACAGGATTTCATAGATGGATATTTTGTTCCAGAAATCTAAAAAGTTAAATTAATCAGATTTGACTGCATTTTGTTTTAATTAAATTTTTGCATTGTTAATTTGTTTACCTTCTTTTTAATAAATAAGTGAATGCGTGTATAGAAAACTATAACGTCGTGTTATTCGTAAATAACTCTAGATGGTGCGATAATTGTTGAAAAGTAATTTTAAAATTTTGTGATATCAATTTTTTTTTGAAAAATTTCAAATTTCGCTGGAAAAATCGACGAATCAGCATGGGCCACGATTTCCAAAAACCTGGAACGGAACGGAAAGGAAAATTTTGTAAAAAGATAAGGATTACTGACTGAGAGGCCGGAGGGTTAAGTTGTGTTTTCGAGGAAGACAAATTTTCTCGATAAATTGTGAAGTGTTGGAATTTCGGCCTGAATTGTAAATTATAATTACAATTATGATGAGTACAGTGTCAGTATGATGAATATGATAGTTTTTCTGCAAGATTGATTTCCGGTATTGGATATGAAAATTTCTACCTGGAGTTGTGAAATGGCCGCATTTTTGATGTTTTCCATCGAGTTTTATTCACATCTAACAACGAGTAATGAAGCCATCGAATGGTAATTAGAATTTAAATTCTTTTATTTTGCGTTATTTCGATATTATTTTTCTGAAAACGGAATTTATAAAAATTACAATGAGAGGTTATGTTAGTCACATTTTATACGAACCTGGAAATTTAGTGGACAACAGATTGATTGGAGTATTACATCAACTTTAATCACTTCGATGCACCAAATTCGTAATTTGATACAATTAGATTACCATCGAGATTAACTTTAATTTTTTTAATACGACGATTACGATCTACTGTTGTGATACGCGTTACATCGAACTTCAGTTGCGAATAGGCATAAAAAGTAACAGTTTTGTTTATGTGGTTTATAACAGGTCGGCGCGAGATTTTAAATAAGACAATAATTTTGTGCTATTATTTTTATTTCATTTTGTACAATTTATAATGCCTGATTTGTTTACAAGTTACAGTAATAAGTTTGAAATAGTAAATGTGGGAACTTGTAGATAAATTTTGTCTATATCTGATTTATTCATTGTGGAATTTTGATTTAACAAAAATTCTGTTTTCTGTTTTTGACAATATTATTGATAACCAAATTTATCTGAGTAAAATTTTATTGATGCCCGGTAAAGATTTTGTTTCATTTGTTGTGGATAATTTAAGCATACCCTGGAACCTACTACTGAGAGAGCTCATTAATGCAAACTACCGACTATAACGGCTACGGCTTTTAAAGAGTTGTTCGTAAGAACACGACAGTATATTTCAACTGGCCTAGATTCTAAATATTTTATCAAAAAGCAAACCAAAAATATTTTGAGCACATAAGCAAAATTTTTAACATTAAAAATTATGTTTGAATACTTAATATACAAGAAGGCATTTTTCAAATGTGGTTGGTTGGTTGAACTGCTTCCACAGAACTACAAATGCACTTCAAAAGCATTTCCATTAATTTATTGTTCATATCCTGACTTTGCAAATTCCTTCACTTACTAAAAAGATGCACTGAATGTCATCGGAATGAGACGGATTATACAACCGGATTATAAATATTAATAAGAGCGTCGCTGAAGAAATAAATTAATGAGTTTTTTTTTAATAGTTACAATTACAATTTTGATATAAAACAACCACAAATTTTCAAAATTAAAAATGAGAAAAGAAGAGAAGGAGGAGATTCGTTGCAGATACATATAAACAGATTTGTTGACAAAAGCATCTTATTATTATTACTTAGGTAAAAATTTTAGAAACAAAACAATAAACAAAGATTGAAACGTTATTAAATATGTAAATTATTCAACTAATTTTAAAGACAAAAAGGTATATAAATAAAAACTTCTTACACCTAGCATCATTCAAATTGCAGTAGCATCAAAAATGTTTGCGGTTTTCTTGGTTGTAATATTTGTCATAATGGGCGTGAGTACTTTTTATTGCAACATTTAAAAATAATTTGATTTCGCGATCGCTAAATTTATATATAAAATAATTTAACTTGAAATCCTTAAAATTAATTTAAGTATTAAAAAACAAAACAAAAAAAAAAACAAACAAATAATAACACTTTAATAAATATTTTTATTTATTTCAAAAGAAATTTTTAATTTTTACTGGGATCCGTTAGATCCGGAGCTAATGGATATCCAATGTGTTTTTTTTCGGCAATTTTTCAAAGTTTGTAAAACTTTTACTTTTTATATATTTTGACACTTTGGAGAAGTTACAAAATCTAGTGGGATTCGAAGGTTATCTCTTCGTCTCAATCTTTGAATATCCCACAAAAATAAAAGTTTTGTTTGTGAAAATTTAAGTAATAAATAATAAATTTTCTTTTATTTTAGGCTTCCTTAGGGGCGCCGCCACCAGCAACTAACTCAACTTGTGAAGGAGCTAAAGCTGGAAAACTAGTTGTCGACGGAATCATCGATATAGTCGCATGGGCTCTCAGTCTTAATCCAAAAACTAAAGCCAGTGCCGATTTGGCTAGACAATTAGGACACGACATTTCAGGACTTGTGCAAACAGCTAGTTGTATAATGTAGAATCAGAATTGTTGATATATTTTGTACAATTAATGAATAAACTCTTTTTTATGCACTGATTTTTTTCTCTAAATTGGACATTAGCAAAAATCATTTTTTAGTTGCATTAAAAGGCCAAACAAAGCCCAAAAGATTTAGACTAATTTGTATTTAAAATTATAAATAGTGAGAGATAAAGACATGAATTTTATTCAATTATTTATTTTATTCAAATATTACGACGATTTTACTGTGAAACCTAACGTTGTTTTGCCAAGCTAACTCGTACCTGCGGTGAGCCGTGAGAAATCTTGCCGAGAGAACGTGGTTCGGTTTGCTAATTTATGTGTGTTTGACGAAATTCATTAAAAACCAATAAAGTCGTGAAAATAATTTTAATTATAATTAAAAAGCAAATAAAGTTTATTATAATCAAATTTGGTATTCGTTAACAAATTTATAAATACTAGAAAGTTTTCGGTGTAGTGGTGTCGTTAGATACCAAAGCGTTTTTTTCTTTTTCAGATTCCTTTGTCCTACAAAAGGACATGGTGACATTTTTTCAATTGTTTTTAGGCAAATTACACCTTGGTGGTTTGCTGGTGCCTTCCAAGTGGAGACGGTCAGAATAATATTTTTACTTTGCCCGGAGTCGAACCGGGTTTTCTGTATTAGCGGTCTGTGCGTTTAATCGCTATGTTAACGACTGTCTCACCAAAGCGTTAATTTATTCTAATAAATTAAAAATTGTACAATCAGAGGCGCTTTGTAACCAACAGGGTGTAAATTGTGTTATCAAAAATAATTTTACAATTAAAATTTTATAAATCCCGAAAAATTGTCAAAACAAAGAACTTTCACTAAATCAACCGCTATTGTACCAGCTATGATGATAATACGATTTTTAAAACCTAAATTTAGTGTGTTATCTCGAAGAGTCGATGTCGAGTCGAGAAGCAGTCGAAGTTGAGTCGTGGAGCAGTCGACGTTGAGTCGTAGAGCAGTCGACGTGAAGTCGAGGAAAAGTCGAAGTTAAGTGTCTGGCCACACGTGCAGTAAAATCCTGCTGGTAAAAGCAGTAAAAGCCAAGTAAGCGCATTTTCAAGGTAATGCTGATACAAGTGCATTGCTAAAGCTGCGACATTACCTTTGTTCCTGCATCCTCAAACGCCCATCGTCAAGGTAAATGAAAGGTAATGTCGCAGCTTTAGCAATGCAATTGTATCAGCATTACCTTGAAAATGCGCCTACTTGGCTTTTACTGCTTTTACCAGCAGGATTTTACTGCACGTGTGGCCAGACACTAAGTCGAGGAGAAAATTATCCAGCACTCTGTATGTATTTGCTTACCCTTTAGCGATAGTTGCGACGCAGACTAGCAAGCGAACAACGCGCAAGTTTAATAAGGGAACACAAAGGTAGCCGTTAAGCAAAACAAAATGTGTTTTGAAACATCATCGTAATTAATATTAAAATAAAAAAATCAAAACAGCGCACTTAGATCTACCGAATGTGTTGGTGTGCATTTCTAATAAAATATTGTAATAAATGTATTTACAGATTACGGATTAAGGGGCGGATGGGCTATCAAAAATCTACCGAGAAATTAGCGGCTGGTGGCCCAAAAATGTAATTGTCACGGCCCAAAACAGCGCCACAGACGAAAGTTTTTATTTTATTAACGGCCCACGGTCCCATTGACCAACGGCCCACCGGGAAATTTTCCGGTAGCTCGGTGGGCCCATCTGCCCCTGACTAATATCACTACACTTAGCTTTCCAAACCTCAGATTTGTGAGTATCAGTAGTCCCTTTGATAAAATTTTTTTAAATTAATTTGAATAAATTACAAATTGGAATTTTTGAATTAGTTTTGATTATTAATTTCGACTGATTTAGTTTTGCTTATGACACGTTTTAATTTGATTTTGCACCCACGGACCGTCAAAAATTTTTTTGAGTGCTCCCGTTAGTTGCAAGCTGCTGGCGCAATTTTTAGGGGTATCTCACCGATACTACTACAGTATATTGTATAGAAGATGATCTATAAGGTTTGAACTGCTTCAACAGAACTACAAATGCACTTCAAAAGCATTTTCATTATTTTATAGCCCATATTATCCTGATTCTGTAAATCCTTTCACATAAAAAGAAGCAGTGAATGTCATCGAATGTCATGGAATTATAAATATTAATAACGGTGTCGTTGCAGAAATAAACTAATGAATTTTTTTAAATAATATTTACAATTTCGATATAAAACAACCACAAATTTTCAAAATAAAAAATGAAAAAAGAAGAGGTGATTTATTGGAGATATATTATACAGATTCATTGACCAAAGCATCTTGTTTTTGCTTAGCTCAAAATTTTCCAAAATTTAACGATAAACAAATATTAAAACGTTATTAAATATGTAAATTAGACAACTTATTTTAAAGCTACAAAAGCATATAAATAAGATGTTCTTAAACCCAGTGTCATTCAAATTGCTGTAGTCGCATTTCAAGATATTCAAAATTGCATAAAAAATGCTTGTGCTTTTCTTGCTTGTGATATTTGTGTATGGCGTGAGTTCTTTTTATTGGTTACTTCAAAATAAGATTTTGAATTTTTGAAAAATTTATTGCAACATTTAAAAATAATTTGATTCCATGATCACAAAATTTTTTTGTTATTAATTTGTGGATGAAATAATGTAAATTTAACTTGAGGACCTTAAAAGTAATTTAAGTGTTTGTCTAAAAATCAATATAATGACACTTTAATAAATGTTTTTATTTATAAAAGCAGAAACTACGCAAAATTTGCAAATAAAATTAATTTTTTAATATTAATTTTTAATTGTTGCACATCACTGGGGTACATTGGCTACGGAGCTAATGGATTCTAATGCGATTTTCTCCGCAAATTTTTAAATTTAAAATTAGAAAATCTATGGTGAGATGCGAATATCCTTAAATATCTCATAAAAATAAAAGGTTTTTTGTGAAATTTTAAATAATATAATTTCTTTTATTTTAGGTTTCCTTAGGAGCGTCACAAGCAACTAACCCAGCTTGTGAAGGAGCTAAAGCTGGAAAATTAGTTGCCGATGGAATCATCGACATAGTTGCATGGGCTCTTAGTCTCAATCCAAAAACTAAAGCCAGTGCCGATTTGGCTAGAGAATTGGGACACGACATCTCAGGACTTGTGCAAACAGCTAGTTGTATAACGTAGAATCAAAAATGTTGATATATTTTGTACAATTAATAAATCAACTTTTTTAATGCACTAAATTTTTACTTTACCATACCGAATGGGAAAGTTATGTAATCGAAAAAAATTTTTTTTTTAGATTTTCACGGATTTATATTCCTTGAGGTCTAACGAGTTGAAAGAGACCCAACATCAAGAAATGTCTGTGTGTCTGTGTGTCTGTGTGGCTGTGTGTCTGTGTGTCTGTATGTCACTTAATTTTGTGTGCGCTCTAGCGCCCAAACTAATAGGAATTTCTCAACCAAATTTTATATTTAGTACTTTTATATTGAAACTTAGATTTGATTAGATTTTGGTTAAAATCGGTCCACGGAAACGTGAGATTGGGATAAATTAGTGACGCGATGAGTATGTTTGGTACTGTGGTCGGTAGAGGGCGACACCTAATAATGTCGCAAGTTATGTTATGGGCAACTGTCCAGATAAATCCACTCACCGAAAAAAAAATCGATAGAATAGATTCCCTGCCAAGATTCAAACTGTCATCGAAGAATATGTCAAGCTCCAAGAAGTTATCCGAATTAACCGAAGTGGAACTTCAGCGCATGCTAGCCAATTTGGAAGCTTCCCTACTGGAGCAGACCAACTTGGCAGCCAACACGAAGGAAGAATTAGACGCGTATGGATCGAGCCCGACGAAGGCGTTTTATCAAAGTTTGGGTGAAAGACCGAATAGCCGCTCTTATCAAAATGTAAAGACGGTTTACGATAACGCCATCAGCACTCACAAGAAGCTGATGGGTTACAAGAACATGATCACCTCTTGCTTGGAAAAGTTTGAGGCCAAGCGGCAAAGCGCGACCAAAGAGAAAACGGTTATTCCGAGCAACCCTGTATCTGCCAAAAACAATGAAGCCACGATGACCACCGAAGAGCCGGAAAAGGAGGAGCCGATTTTACCGGCCAACCATTCAGGAAAGACCGAATCCAGCCAATTAAAAGTGCAGGATGTGCCAAAAGATGTGGAGAGAAAGCGCGATCGGGAAAGCAGGCGCAAGCTGCAACAAAAAAAGTCGAGACCTGCCTCAAGCAGTATGTCAGGAAGCCGAGACAGATCCTCAAAGAAAAAGAAGCCGATTAGTAACGTACAGGTAAGTACTAACGAAACGGATAATTTTGTTAACCTCCCTCCACTAGAGGACTTTATTGGCTCCCAATTGGCGGGTGTGCTCGACATCCAACCAATGTTGGTAGACGAGCAGACCATCCAATTGGAAGAGCAAGAACTACCCGACCAATCACTCCCCACTTCAAATATAGATAAATCACGTATCACTCCTCCAGCCCCTAGCCAGACGTCCCGTCAAGAATCCCCTTTGGCAGTTCCACTTAAAACCAGAATCCCTCCGTTAGTTCTAAGGGATACTGCCAAGTGGAGCAGCATAAAGAGTGAATTCGGGAAGCGTGGGATCCGCTTCACAAAAGCTAAATTATTCGCTGGCGGACTGAGCATCACTCCCGCCAGCGAAAACGACTACAGGGCGATATATAAGTACTTCGAGGAAGTACTTACTCCCGAAGAAGGTGGATGGTATTTCCACCAGTTGAGAGAGGAAAAGCCCCTAAAAGCGGTTATTAGGGGCATTCCCATCAACATAGACGTAAAAGAGGTCCAGGAGGACCTTACTGCAAAAGGTTACGACTGCACAGTGGGCAGAATGAGGAGCAGTCGGGGCAGGAGACCTCTTCCTCTTCTCATGGTCACCATGCCCAAGACATCGACCTCCGCCAATATTTTTAACGAGGATAGGGTTCATGACATATGCGTCAAAATAGAAGTGCCCCACGCTAAAACTAAGATTGGGCAGTGCCATCGCTGCCAATCTTTCGGCCATGCTCAGAGTTATTGCAAGGCCACACCCAGGTGTGTAAAATGTCCAGGCCTGCACTGGACAGCCGAGTGCAGCAGGCCCAAGGGTACGGCAACCTGCACTAACTGTGGTGGTGACCACCCAGCTAGCTACCAGGGCTGCAAATCGTACCCCAAAATGTGGAGAGCGCAAGCTTCCCCTCGACCAGTTCCCCTCAACAACCAGGCAAGACGGTACAAACCGGTCACCAATGAACGTTCTTACGCTCAGGTGGCCCGGTCAAACCCCACCCAATCAGCTCTCTCCCAGAACGTCCAGGTGACCAGGTCAAAACTCACCCAACCAGCTTCTCCCCAAAATGTATCTGAGGCTCCCAAAAAAGACAAACCTTCTAATAATCTTCCTACCGACGACAACGGTAGATTCACCGCTTCCAAGCAAGAAATAGCCAGGGTTACCTTGGAGCTCGTCAGGTTCGGAATGTCCTCCGAGGAGATCCAGAAAACCCTCAGCCATTTTGCCAGGTCCGACTAACTTCTTTTCTGTCCTCCAGCTCACGCCATCACTTCTAAAATCTCATGACGACAACTTTTCCCGCAGCCCTAAAAGTCGTTTATTGGAACGCCAATGGGCTGACCAATGAAAAACGACCACAGCCCCAGACGTCACGTATTCAGACACTGACTCCGAGGACGACGTGTTCCAGTGAGGAGTGTTCACGCTGCCTCGGGGAGGTTACAAATATCCGTCATTGTCCTGTCCAATTAATCTTCTTCTTTTTCAGCTTGTGTTTTTAATTTTTTTTTTTCAGCGCCTATTGTTAGATTATTGTTAAGTTTGTAAATTGTAAAAAAATTTTTTTTTTATATTTTAATAAAAACGCTGTAGCAACGGCGCGACTGAGGCTCTGTTATTGTAGAAGGGGCCCAAGGTAAGCACATCGCGCCGCCGCGGGCGCGGGGATTATCTCACGCGTGCGTGCACGCGGGGACAATTCGACGTTAGCCTCCGGCCCCGCAGTGCTTACCTTATAGCGCAATAATAAACAAGACACCGGCTCGACGCCGCTCCTCGGGTTTGAAATCCCTGTATAAAATTCTCAACGTCAGGTCTCAAAACCAGATGAAGGAGATAAGCGGGCTATCGCCCGCATCTGCTCCGCAGATGCCAAGTGTCAGCTACAGCTACAAAATAATAGCATCAAATCTTGCCATCGAGTTATCGATAAAAGGAATGATCTTTGGAAAGTGACTCGATTCACCATCGTATGATGTCGCGCATTAACGATATTCTATCGGTCCACGGGAACGTGAGATTGGGAGTAAATTAGTGACGCGATGAGTATGTTTGGTACTGGGTCGGTAGAGGGCGACACCTAATAATGTCGCAAGTGATGTTATGGGCAACTGTCTAGATAAATCCACTTACCGAAAGAAAAATTTATAACAACGAGTTATCGATAAAAGGAATGATCCTCGGAAGGTGACTTGGTATAGAGTGACAGCCGATAAAATTTTCGCACATGGGCACCAAATCATAGGGAGCGGCCAAAATCGTTAACTACGTTTTTGTAAACTGTATTAAATTAGTGTGCAAGACATAATATCGTACCACAAGATTATTGTATGGTAAAGTCATGTGATGGCCACATCTCTCATCCAGTGAGGCCGAACAACCACATCCGATTCACATCCACTCGTTTTTAATAGTTATCCTTAAACTTGGAGGTAAATAACTAATTAATTATCCTTTAAAGAAGAACCATCAGGCAGATGTGGTTGAGTTTACAATGAGAAGATCCGCTAATTTCATCTGTTAATAACGATGGAGGCAAATTTTAAAACCAAGTTTAAAATCTACTAATTTTTTTATTGAAATTTAATTCTTAATTTAAGTTTAATGAGAATCTAATATTTACTCTGTGTTTGAAATTGATCATCAGCAAAAAACTTGTTAAACTTCTCAAACTTCTCAAAACAACTCAACTTGTTAAATGAAAATAAAAAATTCATGAAAAAGTCAAACAAAGCACAAACGATTTAGACTAACTTGGATTTAAAATTCTAAATTGTTGGAGCTGGGCACATGCACTTAGTGCATTAGTTTATCCAAATATTTTTTGTCATCTTATTTTTATGAAGAAATTTATGTGATTGTAACCAAATACTTTACAATAAGAATACGGGAAACTCATGGAAATTTGTGGCGACATGTGATCGCAGCGCCACTAGCGGTTAGAAATGTAAATTAACGCCACTTGATCTGTTTGACGTTTGACATTACATATTAAGAAGGTTATGTTGTTTTATTAAGGATATTCTTAGTTGGAGTGTTTTTTCTTAGTCAAGTGTTTTTTTTTCTTCAACAATACGTAAAAGTGGATCTAAAAATTTAAATCCGCCAATTTTTACTCGCTAAATCTCGATAGTTTCGTTAGTATACACTTTAAGCCAATAGGTGGCACTCTTAAAAATGTCGCCAAAAATAACGAAAAAATTTGCATAAGTTTTCCGTATTATTATAATATATTTGTTGTAACAGTTTTTAAAATTTTTAATTTGAACTTTGGCGCCACTGGTGTGACAACTACGGGTGGCATAATTTTTAAGAAAAGACTAGTGTGAGACCGTCAAAGGTCTAAAGGTGTACGGAGATAAGGAGAGAATTTGGAGAAATGCTAATTTTTATGAGTGAAAGAATTACAATTAAACTTAAAATTATTTTTTTTAAATATCATAATTTTGAAGTTCCCTCATAGATACCCTCAAAGATGCAAAGCTTCGAACTACAGATATTTTCAAATATTTACTATACCGGGTGCTGAATGAGTTAGGCGAACATAGGATATTAACGTGTAAAAACTTATTTTTGCAAATTCCTGCTTCCCTAATTATTTTAGAGAAAAATTGAAAGATACAAATATAATGTAGAAATATAAACTACGAATGATAAGAGCATTAGATTTTATCTAGCTTTTACGTAAATGATCAAAAAATTCTTTTAAAATTGTTAAAATTTTTATTTATCAAACTGGCCATGTATAAGTTTCCAAGGTAATATTCCATTTTATGAAATTAAAATTTAATAAAGTGCAAAACTGTCAACAACGTGCAATTGTTTTTTATTACTTATCAAAAATAATTACCTCGTAAACTTACATGGCAAGTTTGATAAATAAAAGTTTTAACAATTTCAAAAGAATTTTTTGACCATTTACGTAAAAGCTAGATAAAATCTAATGCTTTTATCATTCGTAGTTTATATTTCTACATTATATTTGTGTCTTTCAATTTTTCTCTAAAATAATTAGGGAAGCAGGAATTTGCAAAAATAAGTTTTTACATGTTAATATCCTATGTTCGCCTAACTCATTCAGCACCCGGTATTCAAGCTCAAGTCAGAAGATAAAAGTAAATCTCTGAAAAATTCATTTTACTGTTTAAAATTTCTTGGGATAGGGTAACATCTAAATTTAAGCTCTTAGAAATAACTCCTTCATTGCAAAATTAAAATTGTGAAAATGGAATTTTTGAATAATTTGCATGTAAACTTTATAATTTAAGGTCCTGTGATTTGTAACCAAATAGAAGGCCAGCATGGGACAGCGTGTCATTTTTTAAGATAAGCGAAGCACTCTGATTGGTTGTTGTCGTTGGTTGTACCAACTTAAAATTATTTCCCCTGGGATCGAGTTTCTAACCTCGGCGAGCTGATCATCCGTGAATGAACCTTTTAGCTAGTTTTATATAAAATAATTTAATGTGAGTTACATCTCAAAAAAACCTTATCCACTATCTTTAATATTTTTTTGCTTTAGATTTCTAACTTTTTTAGTTCTTCAGTTATAAATTTTTGGGTAGATGCCTCTTTTATAGAATTCGTATGCAAACCAAAACAGAAAAATGGCCGTCAAGTGCAAATTATTTTTAAAATAATCGAGCATCTAATTTATTTTTTTCTGAATGATTTCAATAGAATGACTCATTAATTATAGCTACAAAAGTTGCTGATGGATACAAATTACTTTGACATATATCAAAATCATCAAATTTAATTTTTGTTGGTTTTTCCAAAAAATTGCAAAATGGTAAATTATTTTATCTTGAGTCTCGATGAGTTTTTTAGCTGTCAAAAATCGTAATTTATTAGTACAATTTGTGTACTTGTTTGTTTAAATGGTCATGAGAATTGCCTCTTATCAATTTTTATTAAAAATATTGTGATTTTTACTTTGTCTATTTATCTTCATTTAATTGAGAAAAAAATTTAAATTTTTATCTTTGGAAATACCAAAATATTACAAATTATTATACAGTTTTAATAAGTTAAACTAATTATAAAAAAATTTGATATTGAAACATGCATAACCTTTCTATAGTGATCGCCGTCCTTAACTATGTCCCGTTACAAAACTAGGTAAACGTTCACAGACGTCAGTTAATAGAATGCGTCAATAAAGTCAAAATTTGCGTAAAAACTAAAAATTTTAAAATAGATTTTTGGCTAAACTAATTAATATTAGTGATTCATCCGCTCCTTAATCGCCATATTTTAATCGCTTTTATCAAATTCCGTTGAATTTTCTTTGATAATTATTATATTTTCGAAGCAGGAGTGAACAAGTACAATCGGTTCCAGGAATAAAGTAATGACTTTTCTATTAAAATAATCTTTTCAATTTTGATATAAAACAACCACAAATTTTCAAAATTAAAAATGAGGAAAAGGGAGAATCAGATTATTTGGAGATATAAACAGATTTATTGATCAAAGTATCTTCTTATCATTTAGTTAAAAATTTTCCAAAATTAGACGATAAACAAAGATAAAAATGTTATGAAATATCTAAATAATACAATTAAATTTTATTATACAAAGGCATATAAACAAGAACTTCTTACACATAGCGTGTTATTCAAATTTCTGTTTATTTTTTTTAAAATTATTTTTATTATTATTCTTTATTATTTATTTTATTAAAATCTCATCTGAAGAGATTGAAAATGGCATCAAAAATGTTTGTGATTTTCTTAGTTGTGATTTTTGTGTTTGGCGTGAGTATTTTATATTGTTTTTTTTTTTCTAATACGATTTTAAATTTTTGAAAAATTCATTGCAAGATTTAAAAATAATTTAATGTCATGATAATAATTTAATGTCATGATTTATTTATAATTGTGAATAATTTACAAAATTTTTAATTTGTGGATGAAGTTATGCAAATTTAATTTAGGCTTGAAAGTCTAAAATTATTTAAATATTTGCCTAAAAATATGTCTAATGTTTTTATTTAGAAAAGCAAAAGTTTTTAAAAATAAATTTCTTAATTTTGGCACATACTTGAGGTTTGTTAGCTTCCCTAAAAAAATATTGCCAAAGTTTACAATAGACTAATGCTTGGGCCAATGCCATGTGCCAGGGCTCTTATCACAGGCTCAGTTAAAGCTTCAGCATACAATTATTAATAGCCAATGCTAGGCATGTATCGGTTTCAAACCGACAACCAATCATTGGCGTCCGATGTTTGTACCAACCTTGGGTAAATGCTGTTTACCGTTGCTTTGCCTGTGATCAGGAGTGAACCAGAACCGGGAACCAACGTTGTACTAACCTTAAGACCAAGGTTAATATTTTTGGGCTAACAATCTCTCAGTGGTAATCGCCATGGGTTAATGCTGGATTAATACTGTAAAATTGTAAATATTTTCATAGGATTCGAATACGATTTTTTTTGCAATTTTTTGTTTGCAGTTTTGTTTGTAAAATTTTAAATAATATATTTTTTTTTATTTTTAGGTTGCATTAGGGGCTCCACAAACAACCACAATTAACCCAAATTGTGATGAAACTGAATCTGGAAAAGAACTTTCTTGTGGAATCACCGATGTGATCGGAGGGGATCTTGATCTTAGTCAGGAAACTAAACCCAGTTTATATATCAGAATCGTTGAAATTCTACATGCGTTGAAGTCATTATGAAAAGCTTTTGGGTTAAAAATTAACCATTTATTGGATTACCCATTATTATCTATGTTGAAGTTCTGACCCACATTTCCCCTGAAGGGTTCCAAAAATTGTCTACTTAAATTAATATAATTAGTAAATAAATCTTGAGTGCCATCTACCTTAACATTAGCAAAAGCTGAAAGTGATCTATCATTTCTTTCCAGAATATACGAGCGTAAGCGGTATCACAACTTCAGTATTCTAAATAATGAATTGAGTATCTTTCGTATCAAAACGTTCCTTTAAGTCTTCGCGAATCTTAAAATAGTAATATTAATAAAATGATTTATTGGTAATTATAATACCCGAAATAGATAAACTTACATTTACAAAACTGTTCTAAATATTGTTTTACTTTTATTAATAGCACTGTTAGTTTTTAAGCAGTTATTTTAGTAGTTAGCAGTAATTATGGATACATTGCATTTTGTGCAATAAAATTAGGAGTTTCTATTATGAAATAAATAACATAAACTAACACTAACCAAATCTTAAGAACAGAATCCCTGTAAAAATTGTGCTTTTTTTACTAAACAAATAACATAAACTAACTCTAACCTAAGCTAGAAATCAAGATCCTAGAAAAAAGTGGTAAATCAATTAAAAATAACATTTTATTCTACGTTTTTGCTACAATTAGTAAACTTAGACTGATGTAACCCTTCTACTTTCTATAGCATAGCATTATTTCATTTCTGGAGTTTTATGGGAACAAATCAGTAGAGCCAGTTTGTAAATTTTTATCGTAAGTGGGTTATGTTAAGGTACTTAATAAGAAAATTCGGTTACGATACTAGCAGTAAAGCTATTTGTCATTTTTGAGGTCGCACGTCAAGCGATTGGAAGAAGTTGGTGTCATCTATAATTGCAGAAACTTACCAGGGCTCTTAGATAAATAAATAAAATTTATTTAATTGACGTATTTGTTCGGGTTTTTGTTTTAATTTATGATAACCGTACAGGATATTATTAGAATTATATTATTTAAATTATGCACATGATTTTCAATTATTTTTTTATCTGCTATTAAACTTATTAAAAATTTGATTTAATTTGTATTTCTGTTTTTTGGGCATCCGTTTTATTGGGGGTTTGCGTTTTTTCATAGGTCAGTTTTGTAAAAAAAAAAGTTATCTACGATATATCAAAAATGGTCACGTTGACATGACTAGTTACTGAAATAAAAACAATGATTTATTTTAAAGATAAAATTATCACAAAAATAAATGTACCTAATTTTGTTACTTGAAAAAAGGAAAAATATAGTAGTCGATATAAATACAGTAAGTGAATGGTTTTTCCAATTGAAAAAAAAACAATTTAACTGGATTCCTTTTCAGACCGGTCGTCTTTGGTAGGTACACAAAAGTAAGTGGTGAGCAAATGTAAATGCGCATTAAGTGCGTTCGTAAAATTGAAAATTATAAAAGTGGATATAATTTTGTTAAAAATGCAAAGGATTATTGGTTGTTGTTCAAAACATCTAATAATATTAATTCCACTATTTAGTATTATCAATGGGCAAAACATAGGTATGTGATAAATATAAAATTATAAAAAATACAAAATTTTTCTTGTTTAAAACGTTAAAGTTATAACATCTATTTTGTTGCTAAGGTAGGTCTTGTGGTCAGTGAATTAACAATCACAAAAATAAATACACCTAGCTTTTATTTCTGATTCGTTTCATAAACTGTCTGACTGGTCAACCAGTATTTATTTAGCATTCGTTTTGATACAAATCCATAAGTATTTCATAAAAAAAAAAATGAATAAAGATTCAGGTAATAAATTTTACGTATGTAAATAAGAGATGGTATTATGTACATAGGTCAAGTTAATTTTATAATATGATTTACTAAAAAATAACATTTATTTTATATGAGGTTAAGAAATATATTAATGTATACTAATGTATCCATGTAGGGATTTTATTCATAATATACCTATGTAAGTTTTTTTGATTTTTTAAAAGTGTTTATCTCAATCAACTTATTTTCAGATTTAGATTTATTATAATTTTTTATGTTTTTTATATTATATCTATCTGATGAGCTGAAAGAGCAGCGAAACAATAATATAATATTGTAATAGATTATAATTATATATTCTCATTAATATATTTCAAGTTGATTTTATACTAATAACCATAAAATTAATATTTGCATCAACCTTTAAAAAATGGAAATCGAAATTTATTGATTAATAATTATTTTGTAGATGAACCTTGTGAAGTAAGAGAAATGTGTGGGGTTTGCACTTACATCGAAAGCTGTCCGTTTGCTGAAGAACAAATTAAAAAAGGTATTCATCCGCAAAGGTGTGGTTTTGATCTCTTTGATTTAGTGCTTGTATGTTGTCCAAAAAAGGATCACAACAAAGATGGCAAATCTAAACTTATACAACAACTAGGACGGAAAACCATTGAATGTATGTAAGTCTAGCATTTTTAGCAAAACTTAATTTTCTAATATAAGAATATGAATTAACAAAAATATCATTAGCTGTAAAAATTAAAATTTCTATACAAAATATAGGTTTGTTCCAACCAGCCGAGAAATCGTACAGTGTACGGTCAAGCTCATGCGCAATAGATTCCCCCATTATTCTTGCTGTCAATTTGGACGTTTTTATTTTTTATATTAAAAAAAAACAGTAACCCTAATCGATAGCGCCTTTCTGCAAATAAGAAAGATGCCAAGCAACGCCATCTATTTACCGGGGAAAAAATAAAAACTTGTAAATTTTTCTATTATTAAATCATTTAAGATTTTTTTTAATTTACAGATTGTACACGACTATTAGAAAGGGCAAAAAACAATTTTTTTATATCAGTTGTAGGTGGAGAAAAAGCACTTTCTATGGAATTTCCTCATATGGTAAAATCAATTAATATTAACTTAATTGTCTGAATTAAAATTTTTCAACATTTCAAGATTCAACTTTACAATTTTAATTAATAGCTTTGTTTGGTACCACAGTCCTAGTGCTACACTAACTACACTACTACAAATTGATTGGTGTACAATTACCTACTCACTTTTTCTACCAATCAATTTTTGCAATTTTTTACACTAACTTACTCCGAGTAGTTCGGTGTAGCATACCAAACAGACCTAATAATTGCATATAAACTTTAATTTACAGGCAGCACTTGGATTTGGAGATGCAAAAGATAAACAATGGCTGTGCGGGGGAACATTAATTAGTGAAAATTTTGTATTAACAGCAGCACATTGCTTATTTTCAGCAGAATAGTAAGTTTATGTTATTTATTTTCTTACAAGTCTTACAAGCAAACAGAAACTTTTTAGTTCAAATTTTTAATTTTCATGTTTCCAAATTTTCAAACCTGAAGTCAGAGGTTTGATTTTCTTTGATGAATTAATACTTACAATTGTTTTTAAACTTGTACAGTAAACTCCCGATTATCCGCGGGATTGCCTGGCGTGGATACCGCGGATAATCGAATTTCGCGGATAAGCCGCATGGCAAAAATACTAAGAATATCCGGAAAACAGTGATTTTATTTCTATATGTATATTTGTGATTTACGAAAAAACCTTCTTTTTTTATAAAATGTCTCTCCTACAGCCACCGCGGATAATCCGCAAAGCGGATAAACCGCTCACGGATAATCGAGAGTTTACTGTAATTGGATTTTAAAAGCTGCCACTACCAGTTTTTCAATATAAAACTGCAAAGATTGTAAAAACACTGTATTTGAAAGCGTGGGAAAACAAATAAGAAATGAAGGAATTTAAGCTAATTTTACTTTGGTTTATTTTAAAAAAATTAATTGAATTTTGAATGCAAAAATATAACTATTTTTAATTTTACATTAATTTGATTGAACGGAAACTTTTAATGTTTCAAAAAAAGTGTAAAAACATGCAATAAAATATAACAAAACATACAAGAAAATCAATGAAATTTGCACACTTTTTACAAATTTTTAAGCGAGAAAAAATTGGATTTGAAGTGGATTCTAGTTAACCAGAAAATCTGATATAAATACATCTAGCTTTCTTAACATTTTGAAAATTCCTAGAATTAGCTTTACCCGCTTTTGTATTACGCGATTTACCTATTTTTGGGGTTTTTCAGTATAGTATTTTGTTTATTTTAAAGTAATGTAAACTTGCAATTAAATGATAATAAATTTATTTCTTAGAAAAAATCTATTGATGGTTGAGAGCAATACAATTAATTTAATTTGTTTTAAAACATTTTCTCCGTACATCTAAATAAAATTAATAAGGGTCTCATTGCATTTCAACTGCGACTGAAGCTAGTAACTTTATTATTTTAAATAATTTGCTCAGATATTCATTACTTTAATTTAATTAATTGAATTACTTTCTTTGTAATTGAATACTCTATTACAAAGAATAATAAATTTTATGATTATTCCAGTGGAGATGTGGCTTACGTACGGCTAGGAGACTTAAACTTGAAAAGTACAACTGACGATGCACAACCTCAAGATTTTAACGTGGTTAGTATTCACAAGCATCCAGACCATAAACCACCTGTCCAATATAACGACATAGGACTTGTTCGTTTAGATCACTTTGCACAATTTAGTGCATACGTTACACCTGCCTGTTTACAAACTAATTTTGATCTATCAGATACTTCACCTATTGCGACTGGTTGGGGTCGATTAGGTGTTTCTGAAAATACCAGCGATGAGTTGATGAAAGTTACTCTTGTTTATTACAATAACCAACAGTGTAAACAATCATATCAAAATATACCTCAACGACGATTACCCAATGGCATTACTGAAAATTCACAAATATGTGCCGGAGGAGACGAAAACGAAAGTAAAGATGCTTGCCAGGTAAAATAAAATTATTTAAACTTATATCGGTGGCAATATGGAAAAAATGAATTTTTAAAAGGAAAGAAATGACAATTTGACTCAAAACGGTTTTTCTTGGTTTAAGTCACTTCAATTCAACTTATCAGTACACTTGAAATGTATGTTTATTGGTACCATATTAATATCCAATGGCAATATAATGCTGGTTTGGTTCTCACACACCATGCAAAAATGTATCTTTCCGAAACATTGAAGAAATGACTTATGCCTTATGCATACTCACTGATAAAGCATAAAAATTCCAATGTAGCTAACTCAAAACCTGAAATTGTTAACTTAAACTATTATTTCATTATTAGTATGTCTGTAAAAAAAAAGAGTTATCAAAAAGATAGTTAAATGCGTTGACGCCATTTCCTCTCCCCCTCGGAAAAGCAATGGCAAACCACAAAAGGTATAATCAGCAATGAAAACCATTCATGGTCATGACCCTTCTGTCGTGAGCAATGAGCATATCTACGAAAAAGAAGTTTTTTCATACAGCCACAGATATGAGGACATATTTGTTACTTAAGGGGGAAGTCTACTGTGACAAGAGAAAAAACAAGCCGATTTTCCTAATTTTTTTTTCTAACAAAATATAACTCTTTAATTTAATTAAATTAAACCGTCATCTTTATTATATATTCAAGTATTTGTAAAAAAATTTTCAAGTTGAAATATTCAAAATTGCCGTTGTGGCACTCCTTCAACGCAGGTCCGTTTTTTCTTTGGTGCCCAAACGGTGTACATGAAATCTCACGTTTGGGTAATCTAAAACAAACAAAAAAAAATGGTTATTATCTACATAGTATTGACTCTCGTTTGTCGAGGGATTTTTTTGATAAAAAATTTTGGCGCCATGAAAAAAATTCTTGAACTTTTTTTATACTTTTCTTGCTCAAATTTGATGTTATTATTGTTGATAACAATTAAACAAAAGACATTATCAAAAAATCTCTTGACAAACGAGAGTCAATACTATGTAGATGATAACCATATTTTTTCTGTTTGTTTTAGATTACCCAGACGTGCGATTTCATGTACACCGTTAAAAAAAGACGGATTTGCGTTGAGAGAGTGCCACAACAGCACTTTTGAAAATTTCGACTTGAAAATATTTTTACAAATACTTGAATATATAATAAAGATGACGGTTTAATTTAATTTAAGGTACAAGTCATAATTTTGTTAGAAAAAAAATCCGGAAAATCGGCCTGTTTCTTCTCTTGTCACAGTAGACTTCCCCCTTAAGTTTTAAAAATTTAATTATTTTCAAAAATATCTTATTTTAGGGTGACTCTGGAGGGCCTTTACAAGTTAAAACATCTTATTATCCCGCACAATACCATATCGTTGGTATAACATCTTTTGGAAGAGCATGTGGAGTCAAGAATACACCTGGAGTTTATACACGAGTATCAAATTATATTCAATGGATTGAGGGCATTGTTTGGCCCAACAATTGTTTTGAGGCTTCAGAATACTATTTTTTATAAAGTTATAATTACATAAAATATACCCTTGATAAATTGATATTTTATTAAAACTTACTTTGTTTTTTCTTCACTTGATGCATTTCGGTATTTAAAATTTCCTCGGTACGACCTTTTTTAAAACAAAAAATATTTTTTTTATTAGTGCATAATTTCCAAATTTAATTATTTCAATTTTATTTAATAGTAACTTTTGGTTTATTTTTTAATAATAAGTAATATTATTTAGTAGTAAACACCGCTCTGAATTATACGTACGGACAGACCCTGCTTTTTCCTTACACTGCGTACAAAAGTCTTAAAAAAAATAGCTATATCTGAAAGCACCGATTTTAAAAAGCTTTTAATTTTGTAATTATAATTAAATGTACGCTGCCACCAAATTAGGTATTTATTTAGGTATTATTATTTAGTAATTTGGTAACGTGTAATCTCTAGAAGTTTATTAACCCTTTGAACGCTCGATATAAAACATAAAATAGTGGTCTATAAAATTTCTTTTATTTTGTTATTCTTACTTTAATATACTAAAAAAAATGATGTCAAGTGTTACATTAATAAATAACGAATTGATAGAAACAAATAGTGTCTGAGAGGCCTAGCGACAAAGGTTTTATTTCCGCGTGTAAAGCTAATGGTTTTTATAAGCCGTGGACTGCCCCCCCCAAGAGTCAAATTAAGCATTCAAAGGGTTAAGAGATTAAACCAAAATTTTTACACTAAGAACTTTTTCAGTTTTAATTTAAATTTTACTCTAGTTTATTGAAGGTAATTAATTAACATATTACAATTTTTACACTCAAGCAACGTAGTAGGAAAAATTACAATAAAATTATAATGAATTTTTGACCCCGAGATTAACAATAAAGTTAGTTGAGAATAATTTTATAATTACCCCCCCCCCCAAATTAAATTTTTGAGTTAAAGCGTCAAACATCAATGAAGTTACAATATTTTCATTTGAACTTCAACCGTCGCGGAGTTATTCGCTAAATTCTTAGACGAGGGCTGTACACATGTTTTTCTATTTTCGTTTTTATTTCGAATTTTTTTGTGAAATTGGTGTCTATCGATAAAGCTTCGTTTGAGCTTCAATGAGCTTTCATTCTCATCAGTTTTCAAAGTTTTCAAAATAAATTTAAGCCACGGCAGTGGAGTGATGTGATCGCTGGTTGCGTTACGAGCGGGAATTCTGAGTTCAAATCTCGGACGCATCAGAATTTCTTAGCTCGGCTTTCCTGTAGACATTCTCACTCCGTGGTGAACCAAAAACCAATCAACCAAAAAACCAACCAACTAAAATACCCAATCCAAAAAAACATAAACAAACAAAAAATACTGAACAAATTAAAATTAACATTTAGAAGTGCTAATAACCCAGTAGTTGATGCAGGTTAAAATGTAAATAAAAAAAAATAAATAAATTTCTTAATTAAAAAAAAAAGAAAAACCTACCATTGGCACACGACGATGGTGCTAAGCTTGGGCTAATACCATTTGCCAGTGGTCTTATTATAGGGGCAGTTAAAGCTTCGACATTCAATTAATAGTCAATGCTGGGCCAGTATAACAACCAATCATTAGCGTCCAATGTTTGCACCAACCTTAGGTCAATGCAGTGAACCAGAATTGGGAATCAACGCTTGTCGCGAACCTTAAAACGGATATTGTCATTCAGTTTTGGGTCAACGAGCTCTCAGTGGTAACCGCCGCTGGGCCAATGCTGGATAAAAACTTTAGTATCCTGTACCTTCAAATAGTTTTTAGTCGTGAAAGCATTGCCTAACGGCGGATTTGCACTATCATGGAGGGGGGCATGGGCGGATGATTTAATGAGTTTTAATGAAAGAGATTTAATGAGAGAGATGAGATTTCTCGTACGAGATTTTTGCCTCCCAGCAACAAGCTAAAAAAAAGATTCTTTAAATAGTAATTTCAATGATTTGTTGGTAACTAGAATACCTGAAATAGATGAAATTATATTAAAAAAACTGTTGTAAATATGGTTTATTTTTATTAATACCACTTTTAGTTCTTAACAGTTATCTTAGTAGTCTTTCTATTATTAAATAAATAACATAATAACTAACACTAACCATATCTCAAGACCGGAATCTCTTTAAAAATGTGCCTTTTTACTAAACAAATAACATAAACTAACTCTAACTTAAGCTAGAAATCGGGATCCTAAAAAAACAATGGTGAATCGATTAAAAATAACATTTTATTTGACTTAGTTGCTACAACTAGAACATTTAGACTGATTTAACCCTTTGCACCAAACTTTGGCAGTAAAGTTGGTCACACGCCACTTGATCCTTTTAAGATAGAAAAAAAAAAGGTAGCTAGACTTTGGTTCTTAACCGCAGCCGGAGAACAAACGGGTCGCGCACAGCGCGTTTCGTGGTTCTTGAAAAAATTATCTAGCGTATTCACCACAAGAAGCTCTTAGTGCCCACAGATGACACAATCTGCAATGATGGAATTTGGGCGCCAGTTGATGATAAAGAACTTATCATCAACAAAATAGATTTTTTAGTTTGCAGCCAAAAGATGTTAGAAGAAAAGTGTAAAATCACTTACGTGAAATATTCGAAAAGAAACTTCACACTACAAGCTATCACTAAAAATGCAAATCGCACAACTGGATCAAGGATTGATCCAGGAAAATCACAAAAAAAAAGTCACTTCCAGAAAATTCGACCACTCTCATTCCTTGTTCGATTGCCAATCTCCTTCTTGCCAACCTTTGTTTGCAAAATTCCCAAAGTTACCTAAGTAACCATGGTTGTTACAAACAAGGTGTTACACCTTTTACTTTCCATGGCATAGCATTATTTTGTTTCCGGAGTTTTATGGGAGCAAAGTAGTAGAGCCACATTGTAAATTTTTATCGTCAGTTAGTTATGTTAGGGTACTTAACAAGGAAATTCAGTTACCATAATACCAGTAAAGCAATTTGTCATTTTTGAGGTCGCACGTCAAGCGATTGGAAGAAGTTGGTGTCATCTATAATTGCAGAAACTTACCAGGGCTCTTACATAAGTAAAATTTACTTTTTCAATTTATGTAATTGACGTATTTGTTCGGGTTTTTGTTTCAATTTATGATAACCGTACAGGATATTATTAGAATTATATTATTTAAATTTTAAATTATCCACATGGCTTCCAATTATTTTCTTATCTGCTATTAAACTTATTAAAAATTTGACTTAATCTGTATCTCTGTTTTTTGGGCATCTCTTTTATTGAGGTTTGCGTTTTTCAGAGGTCAGTTTGTAAAAAAAGTAAAATAAAGGCCACTTTGATATGACTAGTTACTGAAATGAAAACTATGATTTATTTTAAAGTTAAAATTATCACAAAAATAAATGCAACTTCGTTACTCCAAAAAAGGAAAAATATAGTAGTCGCTATAAATACAGTAAGTGAATGGTTCCCAATTAAAAATAAACAAATTTAACTGGATTCTTTTGAGACCGGTCGTCTTTGGTACGCAAAAGTAAGTGGTGAGCAAAAGTAACCATGTAACTCTTGATTAAGTTTTGAACCTCGCGAAAATGCGCATTAAGTGCAGTCGAGAAATTGAAAATTTTAAAAGTGGATATGATTTTGTTAAAAATGCAAAAGATTATTGGTTTTTGTTTAAAACATCTAATAATATTAATTACACTATTTAGTATTATCAATGGGCAAAACATAGGTATGTAATAAATACAAAAGTTTCTTATTGTTTAAAGTGTTAAAGTTATAAATAACATATTTTTCGTTGTTAAGGTAGGTGTTGTGGTCAGTGAACTAACAATCTCAAAAATAAATAAAGGTACCTATATCTTTCATTTCTGAGTCGTCTAATAAACTGTTATTGATTTGGTAGAAATCCATAACAATTTCATAAAAATTAATGACTCGTTCAACGTCCTAAAATTTATTGTAGATACTAGAATATTCCGTAAAAGTTTAATTAAAAGATTCATGTAATAAATTTCTAAGATATAAATTTCACATACGTTGATTTTATTATGTATAGGTCAAGTTGATTTTATACTAATAAGTAGGTAATAATTATAAAATTAATATTTGCATCAACCTTCAAAAAATTTTAATTTGTTAATTAATAATTATTTTATAGATGAACCTTGTAAAGTAAAAGAAATGTGTGGAATTTGCACTTACATTGAAGACTGTCCGTTTGCTGAAAAACAAATTAAAAATGGTATTAATCCGCAAAGGTGTAGTTTTGATTACTATGATACAGTGATTGTGTGTTGTCCAAAAAAGGATCAAAATGGAGATGGTAAATCTAAACTTATACAACAACTAGGACAAAAAACCATTGAATGTAAGTCTAGCATTTTTAACAAAACTTAATTTTTCAATATAAGAGTATGAGTTAACAAAGATAATATGAGCTGTAAATATCGAAAATTTTATACAAAATATAGGTTTGTTCCAAGCAGCCGAAAAATCGTACAGTGTACGGTCACGCTCATGCGCAATAGATTTCTCCATTTCAGATGGCGCTATCGATTTGGAAGTTTTTATTTTTCATATTTTACATAACTGTTACCCTAAATCAATAGCGTCATCTGCAAATAACGAAGATGCCAAGCAACGCCATCTATTACCGGAAAAAAACTTAACATATAAATTACAGTTCTTATATCTTGTAATTTTTCAAACATAATTTGCTATATAGCAACATAAAATTATAGATAATAGTTTTTGTTTGAAATATTTTTTGATTGGAAGTTTCTGAAATAAGTGTTAAAAATAAAATTTTGGCTGCCACTTTCCGACACGTAATCCCAAAATAATTTTTATATTATTAAATCACTTAAGATTTTTTAAATTTGCAGATTGTACACGACTATTCGAAAGGGCCAGAAAACTTTCTTCGGTAGCACTTGTAGGTGGAGAAAAAGCACTTTCTATGGAATTTCCTCACATGGTAAAATCAATTTATATTAATTTAGTTATCTGAATTAAAAAATTTTAAGATTTCAAAATTTCAAGATTCAACTTTCCAATTTATAAATTTTAATTTATAGGCAGCACTTGGATTTGGAGATGTAGAAGATAAACAATGGCTGTGTGGGGGAACATTAATTAGTGAAAATTTTGTATTAACAGCAGCGCATTGCTTATTTTCAGCAGAATAGTAAGTTAATGTTATTTATTGTTTTAAGTCTCTAGCAAACCAAAACTGTATGGTTCAAATATTTTACTTCCTTCAACATTTTCTCCGTACATCTAAATAAAATTAATAAGGGTCTCATTGCATTTCAACTGCAACTAAAGCTAGTAACTTTATTATTTTAAATAATTTGCTCAGATATTCATTACTTTAATTTAATTAATTGAATTACTTTCTTTGTAATTGAATACTCTATTACAAAGAATAATAAATTTTATGATTATTCCAGTGGAGATGTGGCATATGTACGGCTAGGAGACTTAAATTTAAAAAGTACAACTGACGATGCACAACCTCAAGATTTTAACGTGGTTAGTATTCACAAGCATCCAGACCATAAACCACCTATCCAATATAACGACATAGGACTTGTTCGTTTAGATCGCTTTGCAGAGTTTAGTGTATATGTTACACCTGCCTGTTTACAAACTAATTTTGATCTATCAGATACTTCACCTATTGCAACGGGTTGGGGCCGATTAGGTGTTTCTGAAAATAACAGCGATGAGTTGATGAAAGTTACTCTTATTTATTACAATAACCAGCAGTGTAAACAATCATACCAAAATATAGCCCAACGACGATTACCCGATGGCATTACTGAAAATTCACAAATATGTGCCGGTGGAAAAGAAAACGAAAGTAAAGATACTTGCCAGGTAAAATAGACTTACTTAAAATTATATCTGTGGTAGTATGAAAAAAATGGTACAAACTTAAAACCTCAAATTGTTAACTTAAACCTTTTTTCATTATCGGTATGTCAAAATATGTAAAAAAAAAAGATAATTAACAGAAAATGGTTAAATGCCTTGATTCTTAATTTTAAGTGTTCAGTTTCACTGCAGTGAAAACCATGTATGGTCACGAGACTTATTCTGTCATGAGCATTCCTACAACAAAGAAGTTTTTTCCACACAGCCACAGATACGAGAACATTTATCACTTAAGTTTTAAAAATTTGAATTATTTTTAAAAACATTTTATTTTAGGGTGACTCTGGAGGGCCTTTACAAATTAAGACAACTGAATATCCCCCACAATACCATGTCGTTGGTATAACATCTTTTGGAAGAGCATGTGGAATCAAGAATACACCTGGAGTTTATACACGAGTATCAAATTATGTTCAATGGATTGAAGGCATTGTATGGCCTAATAATTGTTCAGAGACTTCAGAATATATTTTTTCAAAAAGTTAATAGTAACCTATTTAAAGTATAAGAGATTAAACCAAAATTTTTACACAAAGAAATTTTTTTGTTTTGAGAAAAAGTAATAACAGTTTTAATTAAAATTTTACTTTAGTTTATTAAAGGTAATAATTGAAATATAACAATTTTTACACTCAAGTAATTGAAATCAGTAATGAACGTAGTAGGAAAAATTATAATTAAATATTATAATTATATTGACGTGGATTGTAATAGGTTGAAAATTCTGAAATTATCCACAATTAAATTTTCATTTTTGTCAAAGTTTTGGTTTATGAAATTTTCTTTAATTTAATTAGATGAATAGTAGTAACCTGTTATTTTTCAATTACGTGCTTATGGGTACGTGCAGAGACGAGATTTTTAGGTTTGGAAATTTGTCCATATAGCCTAAAAATTAAACATTTCAAAAATGGAAAAACGTTAAAATTTTGATTAATTTATTTTTTGTTTGTTCTTAAAATTGTTAACTTACGTTTGAATGAGTTGGTGCAAAGGTAGCTACGATCGTTGATGTGTTTTTAAAACTAAAAGTGTAGTTCGGAATAATTTAAAATTTAGTGACATCAAAATGTTGAATTTGGCATCAGAAAATTCGAATTTCGCTGGAAAACCAACCAACCAGAGTGTGACACGAATTTCCGAGGAAAAGTTTTACAGGAAACGAGATAAATAGTTAGTTGCTCTAGAGTAATGGAGGTGTAAAGTCTACAACTTAACGGCTTCAAAGTGTAATCTTTGAATGTTTGAAAATTACAAATTTGTAATTAATTTTAGCGAAGATTATGAGCAACTGGAGATTTGTTTGATTGTGTGTGTGCTACGAAAGAAAAGCATTAGAAAATTTTGAAGATTTTTGAAAATTTTACTGACAGATAACATGAAGCCTTCCATTTTGTCAAATCGTAGATGCAAGGAATTCGAGAATCAATCATCAATTATTCAAGCCATCGTCTTGGTAAATAATTTTTAAATTGTTTATTTACGCTATATCAACGATTGTCTTTGATATTTGTCACAATGCTTAGTAAAATTTTGAGGTTATCTACACCTGACTTTAAATTCGTATTTCAAGTCGCGTTTACGATCGAACTTTTACACTTGGTTTATTAGACACACCAGTGGAACGATTTTACTAATTAATTTGTGTTATTAACTACGAAATTATAAAATTTTTTGTGATCAACCTTTTTGTGCGGTTTTTATGCAAACGGTTGTCGCTGTTATATGACAATAAAACATTTCATGCTACCAACTCGTCAACGATTAAAAAGCGCCAATATTTGAAAATTAAACAATTTTTCTTATTTTTGTAAATTATTTTATTACAGATGTTTTGTTTGTATCACATAAAAACGTTAATTATTTTACAAATTGGAGATACTGTTTTTGAATTTTAAATGTGTAAATTTGTAAAATAATTTTCCAATAATTTTTGAAATTTTACGAATATGTCAAGAAGTTTAATAACAAAAATTTCGTCTCATTTGAGTTATAATTCTAATATTAAGTACTACTTTCGTCAGATTAAATTATCATTCAACCCTGAGAATTTTGTTTCATTTATTGTGGATAGTTTAAGAGAATAAATTTATGGAACCTACTCCTGAGATAGTCTCGAAAGTGTAAACTCCGACTAACGAGCTACGGCACTTAAAGAGTTGTTCGTCAGAACACGACAATATAATAATAAAAAAATTATAATTATACAGTGGGGCCCGCTTAATGTGATCGCGGTTAATGTTATCATTCGAATATTGTTATCACTTTTGCCAGGAACGGAACGGACATATATTATTACACACACAAAACATCGCTTATAGTTATCATAATTCGGTTAATGTTATCATATTATTCTTAAGATTATTTTCTCCCACGAGCAAAGGAGTTGAATTTCAGTTATAAGCATTTTTTTATATTATGCATCAGTCACCCACATAATTTAAAGTCAGGTGTTACACATAAAAAAAGGTGTACTTAAAAGTAGAACAATTTGTGCCTAGATTGTCTACAAGTACAAATTGGGTGAAAATTAGGTACAATTGTACTTGATTTTAGTCAAATTCAGTCATCTTTAGCGCAATTGTACTATTTTATAGCACAAATTGTGCTAAATTTTTACACAATTTGTACCTGTAGACAATCTAGGCACAAATTGTTCTACTTTTAAGTACACATTGTTTTCTGTGTAGCAAGAAAATCAACGTCGCACATGTGATATCACATTACATATTTATGTTTATTATCAATTCCGTCGTTTAAATACATAAATGGACGATAGTTTGCTGTTAATGTGTGTTGTAAGATTCAGTCCTACTTGAAAACTTCACAATGAGTGACTATTATTCATTAATTTTTGTAGATGTACTACATACTAATAAAGAACCAATAAAAATTTTTTCGTTTTATTGTTATCAATCGGTTATTGTTATCAAAAACCTCAAGTCCCAATGTGATCACATTAAGCGGGCCCCACTGTAGTTGAGAATAATAGTAGACCAAGCTTGTGAAGTTGTCTTATTGTTATAGAGTCTTTACAACCGTGGTTTATATGCGATTATTTCCACTACTAGATTTATTACAATTCTTTTAATTTTTGTCAAGAAAAAATATTTAAATTAATAGTTATTTAGTTCAAATAACTTAAAAAACAAATGACAGTCTTTTGTTTTGTAGCTATGTGACAGTTCCATCATCATCCGCATGTCATAGACTTAAAAAGTCCGTTCCGTGACAATTGTTGAATCTTATTGGTAAATAAATTAAATCGCAATTTGTCAAATTAACAGAAGATGGCTCTGTCACTTGCTGGCACATTTAATTCAAATTTAATGAAATTTTTAAAATTGAATTAATCTATTAAAAACGCGTTTTAAATAGTTTAAATACAATTAAATAACATTTTTTGGTTATTCTAAATCATTTAATAACAACATTTTTGTTTAATATAATCGCCAAATTGTCAAAAAATGTCATTTTGTTCATTATTAACCAATGATTGGAAAAAATTATTGACCGCTAATCTAAAACGTGTCACATTTTAGGCCTAAATATAACTAGTAGTGGAAAAAAAATTATAATGATAATACCACTACAATGTAATTATAAAAAACCAAGATGCAGATTTGCCTGTATTAATCTGTACAACAACCCAATTGATGTAAGTTTTTACCACCTTAAAATCAACTTTCATGGGATCGAGTTGCACACCATAAAAGTTTGGAATCGCTTAGTACCTTACATATTGAAGTGATTTCGGCGAGATACCTCCAAAATGTGCACCGGTAGCTTGTAATTATGAGAACACTTGAAATTCTCCCTAAGGGTACGTGGTTTTTAAGACAAAAATGGAATAATCAAATCGAAATCAATAAAAGTAATTCTAAATTGTAACTCGTGATTTATTTAAAATTAAATTAAAAAAATTCATCAAAAAAACTCCTTTGAACTCACAATCTTGAGTTTTGAAAGCGTGATATATGGTGTTAGTAAATACTAATGCGTTGCTATAAATGAAATTCTAATAATCAAACAGCAAAAAAAAAACGCATTCACACCCACTATTGGTGTAGTATTCGTGTATTCATAAAACAAATTTTACAATAAACATCGAATTTATGTGAAATCAAAAAAAATTATTCAAAAATAAAATTTATCGGCGCCACAAATTTTTAATTTCACAAACGCGTATTTCAAAAGTTAAACAATTTTTATTGAGCTCAAATAGCTTGTAATTTGTTGGTGAAGAAAACTTCTCATTCGACACGCAGGAACGTCAAACCATTGACCAAAAACGCACAATAAATTTTTCAAAAATAGTTGATTCTTCCAGACAATTGCAAATTCTGCAAAACCGAAATTCTGGACAAATTCTCTTCTCCAATTCTGGACAATTCCAAATTGCCGACCAATAACTTTGGTCAAACGCCAATTCAAACTTCAAAAAAATTCTGGTCCTCACAAGACCAAGACGATCTCACTAATTTATCACTCAAAGTTAACGCCTTTTTCGGCGGCCAGAACTAACTCAACAAAATGACTTAATGTTGACTCTCTCACGACCCTCGGTCGATTTGCTTTTACGACCCTCCTCGGTCGACTTGCTTTACGACCCTCCTCGGTCGACTGACTTTCTGGAAAATTTTCTCTTCCACTTATCGCTCTTTTATTGCGCGCGCACTTTTAAAATTTTTAAACAATTTACAATCCAAAAGCAATTCAAATTTCAAAATTAAAGTAATTTGTTTGTGTTTAAAGTTACAATAAACTTTCATTAGTCTCTTTGATAAATCGTACCTAATAATAAGAAATAAAAGAAAAACAAAATTATTAATTTTGCCAAAATTGAAAATGGGGAAAGTGATTTTTTAAGGTCGTTTCACGACAATATAAAAGCCAGGATGCTGATCTACCTGTAATAATCTGTCCGATAATCTAATTAACCTAACTTTATCTTCGTTAATCTGACGATCGTCCATCCAGAAAATGAAGTATTTGACTTTTACATTTTCACTATATGTATTAAATTATCATCATCATCATCATCATTTTTGAAAGTGAGGACGGTTGAACATGTAAAATTGGAAATATTAGGCAACTATCCTTTTAATAATGCCTATTAATAAAGAGACCACGTGGTGACCTTAGGTTAGTGTTAGAAACCGATATTTTTTTAATTAACACCGTTAAAATAAAGATTTACCGGCTACCTACCCGTCCGTGGACGGGCGTTTCAGCTACTACTAATAATATAACTAAAATTAAAAATTTATTAAAATTGTGACACAAATCAAACGATTTTATTCAGGCAATTTTTATTTATTAACGAATAAATAATTTACAAAATAATGTGGTTCTTCTAAATCATAAAAACGTTATGATCCTTTCTGCGTCAACGTATCATGATCATAGGATTCTAAAACTCCTTCCAAGTGCAAATTATCTTTAATTTTCTTGGACTTCTCCTTCCTTTTGTCATCTTTATTTTTGACAGCCTGTGGTTTCTTAAAACCTTCACCTTTCATCGAAGTAATACCTTGCTTACTCAAATAATCACACATTTTTTTATCATCTAATGGTTCCACATCTATCGTATTCCATAGTGTCTTAAAATCTTCGTCGATGTTCAAAGTGGCGTTTACGTCAACACGAAACAGAATTTGTTTTTTATCGTTAGATTTTGTAACAATTTTTAACTTATTATTATTTAATAACTGGTTTAAAATTTGTTCTGCGTTAGGTAAAGATTCCACAACGTCTTCCCATAAAATTCCACCTAAACCTCTTACTTCCTGTTTTTTTAAAAGATTAAGCAAGGACTGACGATCTGATAACTTGTAGATAGGTTTGAAGAGAAATTTACCTTCAATCACTTGCGTTTTTGGGTTATTTTTTAGGGCATCATTACCTAACCACGATTTTACATTAGGATCAATATCGGTTTGCTTGATTTCCTGTAAGATTTTCTCCAACGTTAGAGGATTTTGGTTTCCTCCTAAGTACCTTTTTCGCAAGTGTTGAACTGTTTTTGCCAACAATCCAAAATTATGATATTTTGTTGACGATTTAGCCACATTTTTGTTTAATTTCGATTCGTCAATTTTCGGTTTTTTATGGTCTTGTTGGTCATCCAATTGCGTACTGCTTTTTCGTTTTTCGACCGCAGGATTGCTGACAGTTTTCTTTTTAAATTGTTCTCGTTCACGTAATAATGATGGATGCATTTTGAAATGATTACTTACTTCATAAACTGTTATTAAATATTGCGAAACAGTTATCTTATTTTCTAACTCTTCATCCTTTATATAGAGAATTTATATCCGATATGACCGATAAGCAGATGATCCGCTTGAAAAAAGTTCTACTAAGTTTCAAACTTAAACTTGATGGTTGGAAGATTATGGCGAAATCTGAATATGATGAGGAAGTTGACGAGTTATTACTGAAGTTTTTTCTATTGAAAAACCTGCAATAAAAAATAAATTGGATTGGCAAAAAATGAATAATTGGTCATAAAAGTACGAAAAAAGCGTTACGAACAGATAAAGAAATAAACATAAGAATGTAGTAAAATACTCTATCTATTTCACAGACTCACTGATGAACTCATTAAAAAGTTAGGATTGGTTGAACTTGTTCAATGACTGACTGTGACTTAAGTCATGCTGAAACTTAAAATTTGTTATAGCCTGCGCTCATTACTTAGCCGAATCTCTATTTATTTTATTTAATCAGTCTCTGCGTTTGAGTATTTTTCCAGATATTAGAACTACTCTTTTGTTTGCTAATCATAAATCACTGGTAACATTATATAACCCGCTTGTTATGGGCCAACTGGAGTTTTGTAATTCATCCCAGGGAGTGATGGCAGTGATGACACAATGTGCAGAAACGAAAATTAGTACGGTTTATTTACACATCGGCACTGGCACGTTCTCCCACCACTTTCCACTGCACTTACTAGTCAACACTCCCTGGGTTTGCTAAATTCCAACTTGAAATCAATTCAAGTATTAAATTTCGAATATTAAGTCAAGTAGTTCGTACGTCAAGTAAAATCAAGTAGCTTGAAAAGTTACCTGATTTTATATTTTTAGAAAATGCAGAATTTTAATTAAAACTTAAAAAATTAAGTTTGACATTAAATATTTAAAATTCTATCAACTGGAAGTATTAAATTTTATACTAATATGATAATTAAATATATAAAAGGTGAAGATTTGAAAGAACAAAATTAAAAATTAAGTTTTTTTTTTATTTTCCATTGCAGTATTTAATTTAATTTAAATAAATATTAGTAAAAATAATAAGAAGGTGGCGCTATAAAAATTAAAATTGTTTTTATTATAAGTACTAAATTATATATTCAACCTGTGATCCATTGCCCTATAGTAACTTTAATAAAATATTTTAATCATAGTTAAAATATTGAAGAATTTTATTTTTCTTAATATACAAAAGGTTGAAGGTGTAATCTACCTTCTAATTATATTCATAATAAATTAAACAAAAATCTTTCACGTGATCTAACACTGATGATTATACAAAAATGTTCATTAGATAATTTAATTTATTGTTAGAAGTTCGATATTCTCAAAGAGGGACATCATGACAAAAATTGTTGCAATTTTCATTGTCGTTTTAATAATTATTATTAATGTAAGTATATAAATAAAAATAATTATTTACATCCGAAATAAGTATTTAAAAATAAAATATAATACATAGTACGTTCAAGCTTACAAAATTAGAAACAATTTTTTTTTGTAGCCACGCCTACATTAATTTTGTAAGCTTGGTTGATTGCAAGCTTTGTATTGACTTTTTGATAATTTTTTAATAAAATTGTTTGCTTTATTTATAGGTTACTCTCCAAGCACCACAAGGAGATCAAAATTCGGAAAATATTTCAAATAAAAATACAGAGGATCAATTAATTAGTGTTAGTTGGAAGTATGAAAAGAAGGAAACTTTGCCGATGGTTCTTCGAGCTGTACAAAGGGAAATTGACAAGTATCAAAATGATGCTTCATCTGAAATGGAGGATCAATTATTAATTAGTGTTAGCTTAAAACATGTACACAGTGTACCTTTCGAAGAAGAAAAATCACAAGAGTACAGGACTTGTTACAACGTAGATAATTCATTTATTTGTGTGTGAGTTTCAATGTCGGTTTTCAAAATTAAATAAATATGAGTTGGTAAATATTATAAAATAGGGCAGAATTCGGTTAAATTTTGAAAAAATTTCTAAATCAATTGTTAAATATTTCTGTAAATAAACAAATCGAAATTGTAATGTTTTGTTTTTTTATTTTAAATCTTGTACTTTTGACCGTCATCTTTCTTTTTAATTTAGCATACAAATGAACCAATAGGAGACGCGTTGTGTAAATTAAGGCCCTTACTCAAGCTATTATTAATGTAAATTAAGAATTAAACAAATTAGAAATTATGACGATAATGCTGACGAAAATTTTTTTAACTCTTGATCACTCAGATTATATTATCTGTTTACTTTCGTAATGTTTAAACAAAAAATGATAATGATCGGAATTTTTTAATCGATTTCTTTATCAATTATGTTGTTATGTGACAAAAATATTTATGCAAGTAGTTTGTGAAACGTAACGATGACGATGGAAAATTTTAGCACTGCTTTAGTTTTATTTGCAACTTTTCTGGTGAGCTTATTTGCATTCTTTAAATGGAGCTTCAAATACTGGGAACGAAAAAATATACCTTTTGATGAATCTGCACCACCATTTGGTTCGTATGCACCTCACCACAAAGAAGCATTTGGGTCTAAAAGTAGACGACAGTACGAAGTAGCCAAAGCCGCTGGTTTTAAAGAATACGGAGTATTTTTGCTATGGAGACCAATTTATATTCCAATAGATTTACAAATCATCAAAAATATTTTGAGTGCTGATTTCCACAGTTTTGTTGATCGTGGGGTCTTTTGCAATAAAGAAACCGATCCTCTGAGCGCACACTTATTTTCACTTGAAGGCCAAGAATGGAAAAACCTTCGAGCAAAACTAACCCCTACCTTTACTTCCGGAAAAATGAAAATGATGGTTCACATCGTCATTAAATGTGGAGAACAGTTACAAAAATCGATGGATCACTTGGCGGCCCTTCAGGGGCCTGTTGATATCAGAAATCTTTCAGGTCAGTTTACTACTGATGTGATTGGATCATGTGCTTTTGGAATTGAGTGTAATTCGTTTGAAAATCCAAATTCTGAATTCATAAAAAACAGCAAAAAATTTTTTTGTCAAACCATTTTTCAACAAATTAAAGGCTTTTTCTCATTTTGCTACCCCAGCTTTGCAAAAAAAATTGGAATGGTTATTACCGACGATGAAATAACCAAATTTTTCTTACGTATTGTAAAAGAAACTATCGATTATAGAGAGAAAAATAAAGTTGTTCGGAACGACTTTATGCAACTCCTGTTGGATTTAAAAAATGACAGAAGTAATCAAGGAGCTGAAACTTTTACTTTAGAAGAGATTACTGCTCAAGCATTTCTTTTTTTCGTCGCTGGTTACGAAACGTCTTCCAGTACGATGTCGTTTTGCCTTTACGAATTATCTCAAAATTCTAAAATTCAAGAAAAGGTTAGAGAAGAAATAAATAACGTTTTGGAAAAACATGGTGGAAACGTTACGTATGAAGCAATTATGGATATGAAGTACATGAGACAGGTTATCGATGGTAATATGTTTATGAAATTAAAGAAAATGTATGCATGAAGGGAACGCCCAAGTTTTAAATCTAAATTCGATAGTCAGCTTTTCTAAACTTCCTAATGAGAACGGTCATCTATGCTACAATAACAAATCTATGACTGGTTTTTGAACGTTTGTAAAGTTGCTAAAAAATGAATAATAGATGGTGCAAACAATCCATTTATCACAAGTTTTAAAACTAAGTAGTTCCTCATGGTATACATCCCCTTTGATCAAATTTACAAAAATATAATGGATTAATAATGCAGTAAATTTTAGAGACTCTTAGGAAATTTCCGCCATTGCCAGTATTATTTAGACAAAGTATGGTCGATTATAAATTGCCAGGAAGTGGCACACTTTTGGAAAAAGGAACTTCCGTTTTTATTTCTGCTTTAGGGCTACATTACGACCCGGAATATTATCCAAATCCAGACAAATTCGATCCTAATAGATTTAGTGATGAAAATAAATCTAAAATTAATCCTTACACTTATTTACCGTTTGGAGAAGGACCTAGAAACTGTATCGGTAAGGTTTCAATCATTATGCAGGATGCTTTTAAAATATTTCGACAAGCATTGAGAAATACCGGGTGGAGATGAAGAGTAACCTCAAAGCTTGACGATGCGTTTTAAAAACACTCTGGACATCAAGCTTTACTGAGTTTTATTTTTTACAGGATTACGTTTTGGAATAATGCAGGTTAAAGTGGGTCTGATATACTTACTAAAGAATTACAAGTTTTCTTTGAATGAAAGAACTCGAACACCATTAGAAATGAGTCCAGAAAGTTTCATCTTACTGCCTATTGGAGGAATTTGGTTGAATAGTACAAAAGTTGAATAACACTATTTTATTATAGTTTTGTAATTTATTAGTTCACAGATATTATAATCCAATTATGAATTTTCTAATATTTCACTTACTATCTATGGCAGTGTTTCTCAACCTTTTATTAGTCGCCCCCTCTTCATTTCCAAAATTTGGTAGATAATCTTAATTACAAACCTTAAAAATTACCAAGAGTAGTTAATTTTATTAGTATTTTTTGGCAACTTATTGATGTGCACGCTCTGGCTCCCTCCATTAAATGTTATCGCGTCTCCCAGGTTGAGAATCGCTGATCCATATGGTTCCTAAATGATTAATGTGGTGTTTTGGCTTTTTCATCAATAACAATTATCTTACTCTGCAAAATGTAGATTTTTGTGATAGTCCAACTCGTAAAAAGTCAGCAAATTTAATTCAAAAGAATCCTTAAACAATGATAAACCTCGATGTTGAAAAGGTAGTAAAAACAAAATTATCTCTTTTTCCACATTGAGAAAAAATAGCGTTTTAGTTAGCAAAAGGGTAAAAAAATCTTTCAGAAGAATAGAAGAGTCCCGCAATAAAATTTTTTATTGGCCGCGCGCTGGCTTAATCCGGTACTAATGGTTCCCATTGAATCATACAGAAGTAAAATTTGTATACACAAATTAAATAACCAGGCAATTCAAAAACGTTTATTAGCGGGTTATGAAACACGGCGTTTGTAAATTCTTCTTACGGTCATATAATCTTATGTAATCTGACTCTTGAAGGTCAAGGGCTTAATATTTTGATATCTATGGCTTGTTCTTAATCTGCACCTGAGCAGCTTATGTTACTAAGTAATTATTTGATCAATTTTATAGTACAGTGTTCAATTATTATTAGGTTAGATTAAGTTAACAGCTTCACATACTACAATTGATTTTCCAACCATTAATTCCCTGTTTCATAAAACTATTAACAACGCGTTGAGTTTAACTAATCAGTAGAAAATGTCCTTTAGTACTAATAAACCAATAGAATTGGTCACAAATACACTTGATCGTTTATTACCAACTTAACAGCTGATCAAAAGTTTTATTAAATCGGCTATAAGTTTTTCTAAAAAACTCTGTTAAAAATTGCCATCGTATTGATAGGAGTTCAATTTGATACCACATTTTTAAATGTAAATGAATGCAATTGACTACACTGCACCCCCCTTTGTAGCTATTTTTACTTATTTTACATTTTGGTTGTGTAACACCTTGTATGTAACAACCATAGTTACTTTAGGGAATTTAAAAAAAAAGAGGTTGGTACAAAAGGAAAATTCGAGATCGAACAAGGGGAAGTGCAGTTGGTTTCTGAAAGTGACTTTTATTTTACTGAGATATTTCTAGATCAATTATTATTGATCGAGTGGTTTTGATCGCATTTTTTATGGTAGCTTGGTGTGAAGGTTTTTCTAGAATATTCACGTAAGTGATTTTACACATTTCCATTTAATATCTTTTGGCTGCAAATTAAAAATATATTTTGTTGGTGATAAGCTTTGTTATCATCAACTGGCGCCCAAAATTCCATCTTATGCAGATTGTGTCATCTGTGGGCACTAAGAGCATCTTGTGATAAATACACTAGATATTTTCAAAGAACCTCACGAACCGCGTATGCGCGACCCATTGCTTCTCCGACTGCGGTTAGGTGCGGTTTTTTTTATCTTAAAAGGATCAAGTGGCGTTGTGACCAACTTTACTGCCAAAGTTTGGTGCAGTGGCTTCCACAATTTTTTTCTTAATTTTTAATTAGTAGATGGTTAAAAGAGAAATTCACCAATCGAGCTTAGGTTAGTGTTAGTAAACGATTTCTTCTTTTATTAATAGACATTTAAAAAAGAGAACTACCGATCGAGCTTAGCTTAGTGTTAAGAAACGATTTTTTTTTAATATTATACTACTTTTAAAAGAAAGAGAGAAATTGCTTCTGACATTATGAAAACCTGTATTTTCCCGCATTTTTCATGACTCTAAAAGTAATTTGGTTATATTTTCCTGCGACACAAATTTGAGCTGTTTTTATTCTTTTGGAAATACATATTTAGATGAAACGTTCAACTATTGCATAAGACTATTTAAGCAATTTTTACACTACTGAATAGGTACGCCAATAGTCTGTGTGTGAATCTAGTCTTTTGTCTTTTGTTACGACTACGTCGAACAGTCCTTAAATTCACTTAAAATTTTGATTAAATCATAAGATTTATTTGAACGAGCCTGGTATATGTCACAGACAACCGTCTCCACTAAATTATTTTTAGAACTTATCTACGTGAGAAACATGCCATTCGTAGGCTTTAGTTCTAAGAATTCTGTCCTCAAATTGCTAACAAGCAAAACGAAGAATTACGTCATGTACCTCGACGAGAAAAATAAGAAATCGGTTCATTTTGACTCCTATATCTAGGCAACCCTTTAATCTTTGAAGAAACTTTAAGTAAAAATCCCTGTTAAATTTCAAGAGCCATCTTGGAAATAACGGCACTTTCGGTTCGACAGTCAAAGTAGTAAGATGCGTTCCTTTGGTCTCGTGATTCAAATAAATAATTAACGGACTTTCGATCTGTACCTCGAGTCATGAAGACGTGAGTTTTTTTCGTTGTCTTCCAAGCAAGGAAGAGGTGTTTAACTTTTCTATCGTACTTCCATTGAAGGAAGATGTGGTTAATTTGTATCGTGCTTCGAATAAAATAACTAAAACTTATCTATGTGCCTATAAACAAATACCTGAGTAATAGTTTCGTGTAACTAAAATTAAATAAGTAACTTAAAACTTTTTACCGATCTATCAAACAAAATGTGTTTTATAATAATTCTCTCTCGAACATGGCAAATTTGAATTAAAGACAAATTATTGATTTACGATAAATACTTATACCTACTGGATGGATAAAATTTGGATTATTAAGAAGATAACGTATACCTATGGGATGAAGGAGATTTGGATTATCAAATAGTCAACAACGACTACAAAGGAAATGGAATTGGAAGGACGGTGTGCAATCAACAGGGGTATCGATAAACCAGCTTTTCCGAATTTGAATTCAGGAAAAATAATTAGAGTGCAACGACTTACCACGTTTAACCGGGTTAAAGGTTAGTTTTTGTTCAATTTAATTGTATGTAACCGCACGTATCTAATTGTAACGATTGATTTGATGTATTGCTTATTCAACGACTAATTGGTCCATTTTTCATTATGATTACATTAAAAATCAATCATACAATTACCTATACTGTTTCTGTATAAATTATTTATTTGTACAAATTATTGAAGTGGAAATCAATCCGTAAGGATGATGAAAATAAATGGTTTCTTACCATTGATTTTGTTCTAATTAACGCCTTATTTAAATAATTTTAATTAAATCTTGCGGAAGCTTCCTTGATCATTTAGGTAAAATTAAGGAAAATTTGTATTTATGTTCCGTATTTGAGGCGACGTTTTGTTTAACTTTATTATATTTCTTTACCTCAATTATCTTTTATTTCAAGAGCGTCGAATTCTTTTCAGGATTGTGTATATATGTAAAAGCGAGGTAAGCGTATATTTTGTTTCACGTAAGTACCACCCTGAGATAAAGTTCTCAGTATTTTTTGAATTCAAGTTCGAAAAATCTGCTCCACCGAAAGAAGTGAGTATAGCAGAGGAGGGGTAACAATTGGCGCATGGAACGTGGGACTCGACACGTATTACGTATTTGCGTGTTAACAAGATATATCGACGACCACCAGTGGTGTATCAAGAAAATTTGTCGTAAATTAATAATTAATTTTTGTATCTCAAAATGAATTTAAAGCATTTGTCTTCACATGAGTTGAACTTTGAATTACTTGCACGTTCAATTTTACCTAGGGTTACGATTACTAGTCGTAGAATCCAGTTACAAATTGCCTTAGAAGAAGATATTGAAATTTCAAAAGACCCGTGTACCTGGGAAATCCATTTTCAGGAAATTAAATTATCTTTAGCGGAATTAAATCGCGAATTAGAAAGACAACTATCGGACCAACAAATAGAATTTTTGGAAACAAAAATTGCGCATATATCGACTCGCTTAAATACCGTGAATACCAGAAATGACGAACAAAAAATTATTGCGATAGAAAATTTTAAGATTCAATTGAAATTAGCGGAAACGACCTTAACTAATAATGAAAATAATGTTTTCTTTAAACAAAAAATACCGGTAGAAATATCTAAAACCAAATTTATACCTATTTATAAGTGGAACTTTACCAAGTTCACAGGTCATAACGATTCTCGGGATATCTTAGCTTTTCTTGAAATTATAAATGAATTAAAAATCGCTAGGGGTGCAACGGATAAAGATTTATTCCAGAATGCACAAGATTTATTCGAAGGCGAAGCTACTATTTTTTGCAGAAATGCAAAGAAAAAGGTAATAAATTGGGACGAATTTTTAAATTTATTAAAAGTAGAATATTTACCTTTCGATTACCAAAGTCAATTGGAAAAGAAAATTCAAAATATAACTCAAAGTACCTTTAATAATATTTTTAATTACATTAACGAAATTGAAATGTTAGGTCATAAAATCGAACGGAAAATATCTGAGAAAGAAATTATTGAGATTATTTTACGTGGAGTGGATCCCTATTTTTCAAATATTTTAGTTTCTTCCGAATATCATACCTTAACGGAATTAAGAAATAAGTGTAAACAAATACACGAACTTAAATTACGTCAAGATAATTTAAAACCTGTAATTAAAAGAAATTTTACGACACCTTATCGACCGATGGCTAAGTTGAAAATTTCTACTAACCCTGAATTAAATGTTCCTAAGAATAATTTACAAAACGGCACTATTCCTAAAAATAATTTACCGTTACCTAATAAAATTTTAAATTGTTGGAATTGTCATAAACCAAATCATAGCTATACAAATTGTATAGAAAGAAAAAATATTTTTTGTTATGGGTGTGGCAAAGCCGACACATTTAAGCCACAGTGTTCTCATTGTACTAATATCGAAAATGTTCCAAAAAACCTGTTAAGGGGAACGGATCAGGTCAATCTCGCAACCCCAACATTTCTTACCGACCAAAAATTTATTGCTACAAAGCAAAACAAAATTACGTCATCTCGAGAAAACGAAAACCGTTTTCAAAAATAACTCGTAAAATAAATTCAAATTTTAACAAAAAATCTTTTTGTTTTAAATTAGATAAGAATGAATGGAATAATTGGTTATCTGAAATATCGAATTTCTTTTGTGATAAAGTACCTAAATTAGAACCTGTTTTTTCTACACAAAATAATGACAACCGAATTTATCTTACCTTTCAATTACAAAATCAAGTCATAGTCGCGCTAGTAGATAGTGGAGCAACAGTTAATGTTGTGGGCAAGAAAGGAATGGAATTTTTAAAATATATTAAAACTCAGCACATAACATCTACAGTTGAGAAATATATAAAAATTGCCGACGGAAGTTATTCTCCTATCTTGGGTAAAACCAAATTTACTTGTACCGTTGATGACAGGAAAAAATCAGTCATTTTTTTAATTGCGCCCGAAATACCTGAAACTTTTATCGTAGGTGCAAACTTTTGCGAAACTTTTGAATTATTATTACATTTTGGAAAAATGAATTTACGTCCATTTCCTACATATGGAAAACAATGTACCTTTAAGAAATTTAATGATAATCGACCTTTTATCGATATAACTCTTTCGAATAAAGTTTTTTCAGTGCTTGCAGATACAGGTGCAACAAATAATTTGATGGGTTCACTTGGTATCGAATTCCTAAAAAATAAAAATTTATTTAACCCAAAATTTTCAAAAACTTTGGGAATAAATATCGCTAATGGTTCGCTTACGAAAGTCATTGGACAAATTTCTTTACAAATAACTTTAAATAATGTACAACGTACAATTGATTTTTTAATAGTCCCTGCAGTACCACAATCTTTCATTTTAGGTGCTGATTTTTTACATGAATTTAATTTAACTTTGAACTTCCGAACTCATTCATGGCAAATGCCCTCTGAAAATATCGAATTTATGTCAAATAGTAAAGAAACTTTAAATTTACCTAAAATTACGGAAACAAGTATCTATTATGCCGAATTAACTTTTCCAAAGAATACCGAAAATATCGAATATATCGAACCTAATTTTGAAAAAATAAATAAAATTTCAAAAGATCAAAAGGAATTAATTTTGGCGCAAATAAACATACCTTCTGAAATTAATGATGAATTAATTTCTGAAGAATTAATTAACGTTACCGATAATAAAGCTATCTTAACCGATGAACAAAGCATTCTTTTGAACGCGACTATCTCTAAATTTAACACTTTGAGTACAGCTGCTTCCGGATGTGTGACAGTTGCCACCCATGACATTGAAACACTGGACAGCAAACCTTTCAAAAAACGCCCGTTCAATCTCTCACCGGCAATGCAAGTTCATCTGCATAAAGAAATTGATGAAATGTTGAATGATGGAGTAATCCAACCTTCGAATTCTCCCTATTCAAGTCCTTTTTTGTTAGTTAAGAAAAAGAACGATGAATACCGTTTTTGCTTCGACGGAAGAACTTTAAATGCAATTACCGTCAAAGATTCCTATCCCTTACCTCGAATAGATTCAATTTTGAACAGATTAAGAAATACTAAATATTTCTCTTCGATTGATTTGCGCAAAGCTTTTTGGCAAATAAAATTAAGTGAACGCTCTCGACAAAAAACCGCTTTCTGTGTACCAGGAAGAGGGTTATTTGAATTTCTAGTAATGCCTTTTGGACTTTCTAACTCACCCCAAACTCTTCAGAGAGTTATGGACGAAATTTTAGGATCACTTATTCATACCGGTAAAGTTTTTGTATTTCTAGACGACATTATGGTAATTTCCGAAACTTTCTCTGAACACATAGATACCTTAAATAATGTATATGAATGTTTGAAAAAAGCAGGATTCCGAATTAATACGGAAAAATGTAATTTTTGTATGAGATCATTAACTTTTCTTGGATTTGTCGTTGACGAAACTGGTATCCGTACCGACCCGTCAAAAGTTGAATGTATTCAACGTTTTAAAACTCCAAAAACTACTACCGAAGTAAAGCGACTCATAGGTATGGTCAGCTATTACCGAATTTTCTTACCCGATTTATCTACTATCTCATCTCCTATCACTGCTCTTATTAAAAATAAGAAAAAAGGACAAACTATTACCTGGAATAACGAAGCTGAAATTGCCTTCGAAAAAATTAAAGAATTAATTTCGACAGCTCCTATTTTAATTTCTCCCGATTTCTCAAAACCTTTTTTTCTGCAAACTGATTCTAGTGCTGTAGGATTAGGTGTGGTCTTGTTTCAGGAAAAAAACGGTTTAGAACACCCCATTGCTTACGCAAGCCGTGCTCTTACGTCTGCCGAACAGAAATATCATGCTACAGAGCGTGAATTATTAGCTATCCTTTTTGCGATAAATAAATTTCGTGGTTATATCGAAGGTACTCACTTTACTGTAATAACTGATTGCTCAGCATTACAATGGTTATCTAAATTTGACGAATCTTCTGGTAGATTAGCTCGCTGGTCATTAAAATTAGCTCAACATTCGTTTGATGTACGCCATCGCCCGGGCAAGCTAAATATTGTTCCAGATATTTTATCTAGAGACGTTTGTCTTATTAAAGCACAAAATTTAGTAAAAGATGATTGGTATCATCAACTAGAAACTAACGTTTTAGAAGAACCCGAAAAATATCCCCAATTTAAGGTGGAAAATGATTTCTTATATAAGTTAGTACCGACTTTAACTCCAAATTCAGCTAATCAAGTTGAGTTTAAAATGATTATACCTTTAGCTAATAGGAAAGAAGTATTAAAACAATGTCACGACGATCCGACATCTGGACATTTTGGTATTGCCAAAACTATCTCTCGCGTTAACGAACTTTACTATTGGCCAAAAATGATATCTGACGTTAAAAATTATGTCCTCTCTTGTGAAATTTGTTGCGCACAGAAAAGCTCTCAGCAAGCTAGACCTGGATTAATGGGAAAACCCAAACATGTTTCATATCCCTTTCAGTTAATTTCTATGGATTTATTAGGACCTTTACCTAGGTCAAAGAAAGGAAATCAACATTTGTTAGTAATTACAGATTGGTTTACAAAATATGTTATAGTAAAACCTTTAACTAAAGCTACCGCAATCCAAATCACTCGATTCCTTGAACAACAAGTTTTTCTAGTTTACGGTATCCCACAAGTAATTTTGTGTGATAACGGAGTTCAGTTTACCTCTCATTTATTTAAAGAATTATTATCTAAATATGATGTTCAGAAAACTTATTACAATTGTAAATTTCATCCACAATTTAATCCTACCGAAAGAGTAAATCGAGTATTAGTTACCGCCATCTCTTCATATATTACTAACGATCATACCCGTTGGGATGAAAATATCTACAAAATTGCATTAGCAATAAATACCGCCAAACATGAAGTTACTAATTTCTCTCCCTCATTTCTAGTCTTTGGTAGATATATACCTACCGATGGTTCCTATTACGGTCCTGTACCTACAGATACCGACGTCTTTCAAGTAGACGAACGGATTCGTTGGGACGAAACTCAACAACAACTCCCTACTTTATTTGCCGACGTACGGAAAAGTTTACAACGAGCTTATCTAAAAAGTAAACAACATTATGATTTGAGAAAACGCCCTTTAGTTTTCCAAGTGGGTGATATCGTTTGGAAAAGAAATTTTGCTTTATCTGATGCCTCTAAGCAATTTTCTCATAAACTTGCGCCTAAATATTTAAAATGCCAAGTAATTGCAAAACATGGTGATCTCGCCTATCGTTTAAAATTAGTGGATTCCCAGAAACAGATTGGAGTCTGGCATTTGAAGGACCTTAAATCGTTCCATTCTGTCGATCAATAAATCCCTAAAGAACTTTTTTATATTTTCTTATTATTACCTACCTATCTGATTCAATTAATTATCTTTACCTTATTATTGACTTTCTTATAACGTACTATTTCTTACCTTTGTCACTTATCTCTAATTAAATATTTTTCTTAAATTTACTAAAAATTAATTTACCTATCCCGAATTTTGTGGTGTGTATGTATGTTAGTATAACTTTTTTGTTTAACTCAGGGCCCGAGGAAACAAGAAAACTGCTTAATAATTAATTACTTATCTGCAAATTCGAATTTTAACTTTACCTCAATTTTAAATGTTTATACCTTGAATTTTGAATTATGAATTATCTAAATGAAACCCAATTTTTATCTGAATAATTTTTATCTTTATAATTATCGATTTACCTATTTATCTTTTCCTTTTATCGAATTTCTAATTCCTAAAATATTATCTTATTTATTGCTATATCTGTTACCGTATCTTTATCTTATTGAATTTACCTTTTTTAATGCATTACCTTTATCTAATTAATTTTACCTTATTATCTCTTTTCTTATCGAATTTATCTTACATGAATCAGTAACTTATCTTAATTAATTCTTTGTATCGAATTGTAACGTACCGAAGTACCTAGAAGTGAAGAAAAAGGAAAAATGGAAATTATTATTATAACCTTAATAAGCAATCATATGATTGTAAAATTGTTTTGTTATCGTTGAATAACTTAACTAAATACCTTATACCTGTTACCTTTTACCTAATATCGCATACCTTGTCTAATGACATTAAAAATCAATCATAAGATTGTAATTTTGTTTCGTTATCGAAGTGAATAACTTAACGATATATACCTATTATCTATTATCTTATATCGCATTATCTTGTCTAAAAAGACACTACCTTATCTTACCTTATTGTTATCTTTAAGGATATCTTATCGGTCCTGATCAAACCGAATACCTAATGAATATTATCTGATAACTTTTTATCTAATAATTTTATGCGATAAAATTAAACAAGGTTAATAATTTCCAATGAATACAAACATTTTTGTTTGAATCACAAGGTGATATCTGTTCACCAACAATTTTAATCGTCTGGATTATAAATAATTACTATTACATAAAATTTCATAAGAAATTTTAAACTTTATACAAGGTGTTTCACCTGTTCCGAACCTAACTTGTAAATTTGATTGATATTTGATCATCCCTGGAATTTAGACTGCCTTATTAAATTAAGATACGGTTTATACTTGTGGGAATCAGGATCGCAAATTGACTCGGATATTTGAGAACCTCCCTCTCGTATCGATCGACATCGATTTTTTTATACAGGTCCGTCCTAAGCCCTTTGATGATTTATTTTATTTTATTTTTTCATCTTCATTTAATTTTAAGAATCATCCGTACTTTATTAAACCTCGGAAGGCCAAGGAATTAGAAAAAGATTTTAATTTTGTGGGATTACAATAGTTTTTCAATCCCGTGCGAAAAATCGTTGCCCTCTTTATTTATTCTTGCCCAACTTTCTAACCTACGGAGTAAAGTAAAGCTACATTAATTTTAGTAAATATGATTGAGCTACTAGGAATTTGTAAATATGATTATAAAACAATTTTAAATTCCGACATGATGCGTCGCTACGATTATTAACACTGTCCTTGTAGGAATCTGGTCGCTTTCGGATCCCGTGAAGAAATTGACTCCCTCCTTGAACAATTATGCGTCGTTGCGTGCTGAATTAGGTCTTTAGATAAGTTTACTTAGTAGTAAATTATATTTTTATTCATTTTATCGGCCTGTAAATATGATAGCCAACATTTATCTGTCTGATTTTCTTAATTTTACTCCCAGATAAATTAAGACAAAATTGAGTGGCGCCTAACAACCCTGAATTTCCTCCCCAACCAATCAATAGTGATGATTATAGACATGTAAATTTGATAGTCTCCCCGAGCTCATCTCAATTCATTCCTCCAAGATCAATAGTGATGATCATATACTTGTCAACACCATTTTTCGACGAGCTAGACCCTTCCGCGTTTTATATTTTCCTTATCTTAAAAGTTTATCTTATTTTCTTTAGCTTTTCTCTTCCTATTGAAGATATCTATTATCTATCTCTCTTTACTTTGTATAACTTTGACTCATTAACTATTAACTTTTTGACTCATGGTCCCAGATATGACCCTAAACTATCCTATCGTTGCGTTTCTCGCGATTATGGTCCAAGACATGACCTTAAACTGTTCTACAGTTCCTCTGTTCTATTACCAGTTTGTCACTTTTTTTGGAATCAAACTCCAAATCTGGTTTTAGTTAAACTGTTCTATCTTGAAAAGTTTCATGGTTCGTTAATTAACAAATCTTAAAACTATCATTTAAAAAAAAACCTATGGTTGAGTCTATTGGTAAATCTTAGATTGAGACTTATGGCTGTAGATCCATAGCCAGGTATATACCTATAATAAAATAATAATATAAATAAAGAATTAAAATATCGAATATCTATGAATAATTAAAGGCATTAGCCGAATATCAATAATAATTAAAGGCATTAGCCGAATATCAATAATAATTAAAGGCATTAGCCGAATATCGATTAAATAATAAAAGGCAAAGTCCGAAATTTAAGTGAGAGAATACCTATATCTAGTGGTTCCTCACCTTGACAATAAGTACAAGTATGGAACAGGAGGTATTATTGCCTCTGCGCCCCCCATACCATTCTTATTGTCAAGCAGTTATCTGCGTTATCTGACGTAAATTGCGTTATCTTACGCTGTTTCCCGTTATCTTTGCGCTGTCCGCGCCATTGCGTTTTCATTTACGCGTTCCTTCATAACCGTAAAGGTTATGGATTTCTATTGTGTAACTTTGCACTTTTTTGCGTTACTTACGCAAAATTCTAAGTTAATAACCCTTCCGGTCATACAAAGAATATTCCTTGTTTCAAGTCTCGTACTTGCGTTATTTACGCGAGATTTCGGTTTCCGAAAGATCCTATACCGGTTGCGCTTGTTTTCAAGCTATGCGCAGTTTGACTTTTATTTAGTTTGAGTATTAACTCAAAACTAAATTTTTTCATTATAAGTTTGTCTCCTTAGTGCCATACTTATAATATTTTTTACGTCCTTGACGTACTTTTTTAGTTGGATGAATGAGTGTGAGAAAGGTAGTGGTACGGGTAGTTCTAGTGTGACTGGCTACCGACCCTAGTTCACCGTTCCGCCCTTGTGTGTGTCTGTCAGTTTCGTGACGGTCTGTAGATCCTCAATCGAGAGGCGAAGATTTGCTCCCGACCCTCGCGATCGGCTCTTAAGACGAGTTTTTTTTTTTTTTTTGCTTTGCGACTTCATCATGAGGTGACGATTTGGCCCCGATCCTTATGAGGAAGTTTCGTGATAATTTTTCTCTTATAATTATTTCTATAAGAAATACATTGACGCTCTTGGGCTATGCCCAAAGAATTTTGATATCGGTGCCCGAAGAGGAAACCAATGGCTTCACCGTTTCCATTTCGTTGTCTGCGCTTGGCCTCACCAAGCAGAGGAAAAACGATGACTGCAATGCCATCGCATCAACATGACATTTGTTTTCATGGCGATAAATGTGTCCTGTGCACAGGGGGTGGGAAAATTTCGTGCACAGTATCTTCAACCGAAGTAACCTAGCCTTATGGTAATGATGGTTACAACCATATTTCTCTGGGATGGGATTTCATTATATTTCGATTTTTGTGGGTTATCTATCGGGGTATCATTATCTAAATTGTTTTATTATCTTTATCGCAGCTGGGAAATGCTGATTAAACAGTAACGTATCTCTATCTATACCTTAACATGAATTAGGTTAACTTATATTCCTACTATGACTTTTACGCTTTTTTTTTATTGTTTTTTATTAACGATAAGGATATTTGTTACGACTACGTCGAACAGTCCTTAAATTCACTTAAAATTTTGATTAAATCATAAGATTTATTTGAACGAGCCTGGTATATGTCACAGACAACCGTCTCCACTAAATTATTTTTAGAACTTATCTACGTGAGAAACATGCCATTCGTAGGCTTTAGTTCTAAGAATTCTGTCCTCAAATTGCTAACAAGCAAAACGAAGAATTACGTCATGTACCTCGACGAGAAAAATAAGAAATCGGTTCATTTTGACTCCTATATCTAGGCAACCCTTTAATCTTTGAAGAAACTTTAAGTAAAAATCCCTGTTAAATTTCAAGAGCCATCTTGGAAATAACGGCACTTTCGGTTCGACAGTCAAAGTAGTAAGATGCGTTCCTTTGGTCTCGTGATTCAAATAAATAATTAACGGACTTTCGATCTGTACCTCGAGTCATGAAGACGTGAGTTTTTTTCGTTGTCTTCCAAGCAAGGAAGAGGTGTTTAACTTTTCTATCGTACTTCCATTGAAGGAAGATGTGGTTAATTTGTATCGTGCTTCGAATAAAATAACTAAAACTTATCTATGTGCCTATAAACAAATACCTGAGTAATAGTTTCGTGTAACTAAAATTAAATAAGTAACTTAAAACTTTTTACCGATCTATCAAACAAAATGTGTTTTATAATAATTCTCTCTCGAACATGGCAAATTTGAATTAAAGACAAATTATTGATTTACGATAAATACTTATACCTACTGGATGGATAAAATTTGGATTATTAAGAAGATAACGTATACCTATGGGATGAAGGAGATTTGGATTATCAAATAGTCAACAACGACTACAAAGGAAATGGAATTGGAAGGACGGTGTGCAATCAACAGGGGTATCGATAAACCAGCTTTTCCGAATTTGAATTCAGGAAAAATAATTAGAGTGCAACGACTTACCACGTTTAACCGGGTTAAAGGTTAGTTTTTGTTCAATTTAATTGTATGTAACCGCACGTATCTAATTGTAACGATTGATTTGATGTATTGCTTATTCAACGACTAATTGGTCCATTTTTCATTATGATTACATTAAAAATCAATCATACAATTACCTATACTGTTTCTGTATAAATTATTTATTTGTACAAATTATTGAAGTGGAAATCAATCCGTAAGGATGATGAAAATAAATGGTTTCTTACCATTGATTTTGTTCTAATTAACGCCTTATTTAAATAATTTTAATTAAATCTTGCGGAAGCTTCCTTGATCATTTAGGTAAAATTAAGGAAAATTTGTATTTATGTTCCGTATTTGAGGCGACGTTTTGTTTAACTTTATTATATTTCTTTACCTCAATTATCTTTTATTTCAAGAGCGTCGAATTCTTTTCAGGATTGTGTATATATGTAAAAGCGAGGTAAGCGTATATTTTGTTTCACGTAAGTACCACCCTGAGATAAAGTTCTCAGTATTTTTTGAATTCAAGTTCGAAAAATCTGCTCCACCGAAAGAAGTGAGTATAGCAGAGGAGGGGTAACACTTTGTATATCCAGTTTCTTATGCCGGACCATAATATTAATAAAATTTAATTGCATACTATCAAATCGAGAAACCCATGCAAATTTGCGGAAACATGTGATCGCAGCGCCACTACCGACTAGAAAAGTGAATTAACGCTACTTCACGTTTATGTTGATTTTGACATTATACCTATATTAAGAAGGTTTATGGCCGATTTCAGCAACATTATAAAATAGTTGATCAAACATTAGTTAACCTAGATCAACTATGAACCAATGTAAAACGACTATTAGCGCTGACAAACGTTTTCTATTGGTTTATAGTTAATCTAGGTTAACTAATGTCTGATCAACTATTTTATAACGTTGCTAAAATCGGCCTTTAGGTTGTTGTAGTATGGGTATTTTTACATGAAATGGTTTTTCTTCGTCCGCAAAAAGGAGATCTTTAAAAACTTAATTTTCTTGTTCCCCAACAATAATGAGTAAAAGTAGATTTGCTCCTTCTTGCTACAATGTCCTTAATTTAAATTTGGTAATTTTAGTCCGCCAAATCTTTATAGCTTTGTTAGTATTTGCTTTATACCAATAGATGGCACTGTAGAAATGTTGCCAAAAATAACAAGGAAATTTGCATAAGTTTACCGTAAGTATTCGATACCATTTAGTTCTTAACCTACTTATGTATTTAGATTCAAATTAGGGGATTAATCCTTCATCCTTTACCTGAAAAAAAGTGACTGCAGGAAGAATTTACATGTTGTAGAGTGATGAACAAATGGTCTTCCGTATCCTCTTTATGTGGAAGTGCGTAGAAATCGCTGAAGAAAGGTATTTAGGTTAATCTTTTAGTTTAATTTATTACCCCTTCAAATAGAAGTCTTTACCCAGGTAGCACACTATGTTGGCGCAATATTGGTGCAATATTAGCAGAATTGGCTGAATATTGACAGATAATATTGGTCATCAATATTAGTGTAATATTGCACCAAGATTTAGCCAATATTGCTGTAATATTGATATCATGTATTGCCCCAATATTGGAAAACAATATTGCACCAATATTGGCTGAATATTGCAATATTGCACCAATATTGGCTAAATATTGCAATATTGCCCCAACATTCTATATTGGGGCTATATTGGGGTAATATTGCGCCAATATTATGTGCTCCCTGGGTAAGGTCTTCGATCAATAGGAATAGATCATAAAATTCAAGAAATATCACTAGTTACTTTATAATATTTTATTGATATATTTAATTGATATTGACTGATCTTTTACTTCTGATTGGTTGAAATTTAAAATTTCATGTACATTACTTCAATTCTAGTGTCAAGTTCAATTCAAGAACAAATAATCGTAGGAAGTTGAAACTTTTAGAATATACGTATTAGATTTATCAGGTTAATTTTCTACCGATGTGATTGAATTATTGTAACACAAATTGCTCCAATTTGAGACCCTTGCTTTGCTGGCCTACGATGGAATGGTAGACAGGCTAGTTAAGAAGGGCACTTTTTTCCGGGCCCTTTTAATTTAATCACAGATGGCGCCTACTTAAATATTTTTATAAAATAAGAGAAATTTGCTATATTTAAAATATATTTTTATTTTATTTTAAATATATTTTATTATATATATATATTTTATTATATTAGAATTTGCTATATTTAAAATATAGCAAATTCGTTGAGATAATACTATTCTATAAACAATATTCTTGATCTCAAGCTATTCTGAGTTCGTATTGAGTATGTCAAAACACACTCACTTACAAAAAAAGATAATTAAACTTTAATTATGAATTGTGTTTTTATAAATAAATATTACGAACTCAAAATAGCTTAAGATCAAGAATATTGTTTATAAAATAGTATTATCTCAACGAATTTGCTATATTTTAAATATATTTTAAATATAGCAAATTCCTCTTATTTTATAAAAATATTAAGTAGGCGCCATCTGTTGATTAAATTAAAAGGGCCCTGAAAAAAATGCCTCTCTTAAAGAATTATACACTCGTCCAGTACTAAAGAGTGGGTCTTGTGAACTCTTCACGTTGTGACTTGGGCAATTGTTTTGCAAAAAAAACATTGATAACTGACATATTAAAAGTATATAAAAAATAAAAATCAACATTATAAACAGTAAAGTGCATCCTGAGCGAAGTCCGAAGTACAGAGTTTGCTTCAGTTAGTAAATAGATATTTTCGATACTAGTTAGGAAAACTAAGATTTTTCCATTTGAGGCTGAGTTTTACGATTGAGGCCAAAGGCCGAGTTCGTGAACCAAAGCCGAGAATGGAAGAAATAGTTTTCCACTAGTATCGAACAATATTTTTTCTAATTAGGTTTCGAAAAGTACCAATTCCCCATTTTTTTTATTGGCACAACATGTGCGATTCCTCTGTATCAATTAGTTAACAGAGCAACAACAGTATTGTCTTAAACAACAACATATTTTTTATCACATATAAAATATCATTACTTTTCTTTTTAATTTAAAGAAAACTGCTGCTAAACCACGTTGATTCATCCAATAAGGTTATGGTGAACATGCTTTATCAAATACAACTTGTGAAGACTTGTGATTTTTATGAAGATACTGACACAATTTTTTTTTCCTGATTACTCCAGATTAATAATAAAAAGTAAGCTATATTATTTGTTTATTTTCGTAATGTTTAAACAAATATAATAATTGATAGTGATCAAAATTTTTAATCGAGTGGCTTATCATTTGTTATGTTACGTGATAAAAATATTTATAGAAATACAGAGTACCTCTACTGTTTGTGTCGTTTGCTATAGCGTTGTTGTTTCGCGTTTGTTGTTTTGCTATAGCGAAACGATGACGGTGGAAAATTTTAGCACTGCTTTAGTTTTATTTGCAACTTTTCTGGTGAGCTTATTTGCATTCTTTAAATGGAGCTTCAAATACTGGGAACGAAAAAATATACCTTTTGATGAATCTGCACCACCATTTGGTTCGTATGCACCTCACCACAAAGAAGCATTTGGGTCTAAAAGTAGACGACAGTACGAAGTAGCCAAAGCCGCCGGTTTTAAAGAATACGGAGTATTTTTGCTATGGAGACCAATTTATATTCCAATAGATTTACAAATCATTAAAAATATTTTGAGTGCTGATTTCAACAGTTTTGTTGATCGTGGAGTTTTTTGCAATAAAGATACCGATCCTCTGAGTGCACACTTATTTTCACTTAAAGGCCAAGAATGGAAAAACCTTCGGGCAAAACTAACCCCTACCTTTACTTCCGGAAAAATGAAAATGATGGTTCACACTGTCATTAAATGTGGGGAACAGTTACAAAAATCGATGGATCACTTGCTGGCCCTTCAGGGATCTGTTGACATCAGAGATCTTTCAGGTCAATTTACTACTGATGTGATTGGATCATGCGCTTTTGGAATTGAATGTAATTCGTTTGAAAATCCAAATTCCGAATTCTTAATACACAGTAAAAATGTTTTTCGTGATTCCACTTTAAAAAAAATAAAAAGCTTTTTTTCATTTTCGTACCCCAATTTTTCCAAAAAAATTGGAATGGTTTTAACAGACGATGTTATAACAAAATTTTTTTTGCGTATTGTAAAGGAAACTATCGATTATAGAGAGAAAAATAAAGTTGTTCGGAACGACTTCATGCAACTCCTGTTGGATTTAAAAAATGACAGAAGTGGTCAAGGAGGTCAACCCCTCACTTTGGAAGAGATTACTGCTCAAGCATTTATATTTTTCTTTGCTGGATACGAAACGTCTTCCAGTACGATGTCGTTTTGCCTTTACGAATTATCCCAAAATTCTGAAATTCAAGAAAAAGTTAGAGAAGAAATAAATAACGTTTTGGAAAAACATGGTGGAAATGTTACTTACGAAGCAATTATGGAGATGAAGTACATGAAACAGGTTATCGATGGTAATATTTTTATGAAATTAAAAAAATGTACACATCAAGGAACCGAACCATCTTCTTTTACATAATCTTATTGGATAAATGGCTTTTCTGGACTTTTGATTGGTTTTTCAACTTTTTTTTGTAAATGATAAATAAAAAGTGTAAAGAACCATTTATCAAATTAAGTTTTAAAACTAAGTGGTTCCTTATCTTTGATCAAAATTTAAAAATTTTGGACTATTCTTTAATGCAGTTAATTTTAGAGACTCTTAGGAAATACCCACCATTACCAATATTATTTAGACAAAGTACTGTCGACTATAAATTGCCAGGAAGTGACACATTTTTGGAAAAAGGAACTTCCGTTTTTATTCCTGCTATAGGCTTACATTACGATCCGGAATATTATCCAGATCCAGAAAGATTTGATCCTGATAGATTTAGTGATGAAAATAAATCTAAAATTAATCCTTATGCTTATTTGCCGTTTGGAGAAGGACCTAGAAACTGTATCGGTATGATTCCAAATATTATACAGGATGCTTTTAAAATATTTCTACAAACATTGAGATATACCGGGTAGAGGTGTAGATCTCAAAGCATGACGATGCATTTTAGAAACACTTTGTATTTCAAACTTTACTGATTTTTTCTTTTTTTCAGGATTACGTTTTGGAATAATGCAGGTTAAAGTGGGCCTGATTTACTTACTAAAGAATTACAAATTTTCTTTGAATGAAAAAACTCGAAAACCTTTAGAAATGAATCCAGAAAGTTTAATCTTACTGCCTATTGGAGGAATTTGGTTAAATAGTACAAAAGTTGAATAATAAAATATTTTATATAATTTTATAATTTATTATTTTATAAATTATTGTGATCCAATCAATGTCTCTTTAAAATTGCATTAAATAGTAATGTCATGGTATGTGGAAACCAAAATTTACAGTTCTTAACGATTTGATAACGATAACAAACAATAATGAAAAGTTACAGAATAGGGGGGGGGGGGAGAATTTAATATCATAATTTAAAATGGAAATATTATAATTAATTCACTAGAAGAGCTTGAAAACTGTAGGTACTAATATTTTTTTGACCACTTTTCTACTGTTTTAATGGTTTTATATTTTAAGTTTTCTCGAAACTTTGCGCTTCATATTTGCCCAACTAATGATTAATAACTTATTGTAGCGAATGTTTCAATTAATAAATAATCAGAATTACTTTACTTGTTTATTCTATTTCGACCGAAATATGTTTAAAATACTAACCATTTATTTAAAATACCGACCATATTATTTTAAATACTGACCTTTTATTTAATATGAGTTACTAAATAGTAACAATTTCTTTTATATATCAAGTTATTTTTTAATGTGAATATATAATCTATTACAATTGTTATTATTGTTTCGCTGTTTTTTCAGCTCATCAGATAGATATAATATAAAAACATATAAATTATAAAAAACCTAAAATCTGAAAATAAATATAAAGATCAAAACTTTTCAAAAAATTTCAAAAAACTTACATAAGAAATTGTTACTATTTAGTAACTCGTATTGTATAATTTAACAAGTTTATATTCTTAATACTGTAAAACCTTTTATTTAAAATACCGACCATATTATTATTTAAAATACAGATCAAATAAATACAAGTCATATTGAAATCAATATTGGGTTAATATTAAGATGTAAACATTTTTCATATTGCTGCAATATTGCTTTCTAATATTAGTGCAATATTAGCGGAATATTGAACTAATATTAATATAATATTTGTACAATATTGCACTAAGCTCTAGCCAACATTCCAATTGCAATATTGCCCCAATATTGTGTGCTACATTGTAACAAATTTTTGCATTTGTTACTTAGTTTCTTTTTCTCATTCATTGTTTAATATTCCTTAATACGACCCTGCATTTTTAATGCAAATGTGCTAATGCATTTGATTCAATGCAGGCATTTGTTGCAAATGTTGATAAGCGGTCTTTTTTTCAGAAGAATTTGCAATCGCTCATTGTTTAAACTTCCAGGTTTAACATCAACACCAAACACGATCAGTGTCCTTTCGAGCCCTACTAAAAATTGGGAAAAAATTGTCCTTTCCACACCACCAGGTAATAGTGACAATTTGATTTAATACCACAGATAAGTTTAATCATTATGCGTTTTGTATTAATATCGCTTTGCATTCGTTGCATGCTTTATTTTAATTTGATTGTGGAGCCGTTAGCCTGTTGATCTATTGTTTGGAGCTAGTGCTCGTTAATTTTATATCGTTCATCTTCGGTTGCACAATATATACTTTTTTTGTTAGCAATAAATTATCATTTTTGTCTTTTATTACTAACTGGCGCCCAAACCTTTATGTTTCACAGATAGTGTTACTAACAGGGACGTGCCCAAAAAAGATAAAAAGGGTGGGGAGACTAATAATTAGGATACTTTTGACTTTTAAAAAAAATGGTTTTTATTTGATTTAAAATACAAATTTTCGATTCAACCAAAAGAACACTTATAATAATAACTACAAAATAACAACTAACTAATAGAGTAACTAACTCAACTAGAATAATTATAATAATGACTAAAGTAACTTGACATTTCAATTATTTATAATTTAAGATAACAATAAAGACTTTCAAGTAAGAATGGTGTGATTATTGACCTCCTTACTTAAGAGTTTTCATTATCACCGGAAGATTGACTTTGTATATTTGGATCTATGTAATCTTCCTTTATTGTCTTCGTATAATGACCAATGTTATCATACTGCAAAATTGCATTTATGCAATAGTCACACATTGTTCATTATATAATGATTTAAAGTTATCAGAGACCGTTTCCTGCTTATGAGTAAACGTAACTGGAAGCTTCTCCTTTCAATATTTTAGAAATTTGGCAAAAACACACAGAGTTGCCACAGATACACTTTTTTCACTTTATTCACTTTTTTGGAAATCATATGCTTTTCTTTACTCTTAAAAAAAATTCAGGTTGCAGGTAAGAAAGTACGATCGTAAAATAGCAATTTTACGATTGAAACCTCCATGAATTCTGCAAAAAGATATATTAAATAAGAGAATTAGATAAAGACGAGGGCCTTAAAGTCACTAGTTTTTTCAAAAATAAAATTTAAAAAGCACGATTTTCATATCAAATTTCAAGCAAAGTCGCTCGGGATTGGTAAATTCAGTCATTCTGTCGTCGGTCCGTGTGAATTGAACTAGTCTTAGCTTTGCGCAGAGAGGTGATAACCCAGGGTCACAGCCGAGGCGTTTACTCAATGTCTCGGCACCGACCTAGATTAGTTCTTAAGTGAAGGTGCGGCGGGCATGTATAGTAGAAAACTTTTTTCAACCGTACAATTCCACTTCTTTTTTGCGACCGTGTCGCTTTTTTCCTTTCCACGGACCCTTTTAGACTCTACGGCGCCACGTTCTTTGGAAGGTTACTGTTGCTTTAACCAAAATTACTCAAATTATTCATCAAAGGTTGATTATATATCGCCTTACGCGAATCAACACTCTGCTTTGAAGCGATACAAGGCTCTATGCTCGCTAAAGTATTTCATACTCTTAATCATCCCCGCGATGTTCTCAGATGTTGAAAGAGGTAATGGAGGCTTCGCCTCCAAACAAACTCTGTTCACAAAGTGATGCTATGCTATGCTAGAGGCGATAACTAGAGCGACACTTGCATTGGGATGCTTCAACAGTGCACTTTGAGCGAAAATCATGGTTTTCGATAGTAAATGTGCATAAAAAATGGTTTAAAGCGCTTGAGCGTAGCGAGAAGTGCTTTAAGTCAATTTTTCCTTGCACAACCACTCTGCTTTTAAAATCCACGCAAACGAGTTTCATCCCTTAAAGATCCACCTTTTTCCTTAACCCACGGGCCTAGGGGTATTTTTATAATGAGTGTAGTTTTCATAAAAATGGCCCGGAGGGGCCGAAGGCTTTGTAGGGTCAATTTTTATGTAAACCACCATGTCACGAGAAGGATCCAGGCAAAAAAGTAATAACCGTTTGTTAAATTTAAGCATCCCTTTCTTGAAGTAATTTTGGTCTTAAAAAGCAGAACGGATTCGCAACATTGCGTGCAAGTTACTAAGGAAATTGTCAATAGCACTTTTCTTCACTATTTTTTTAAATTTATACCAATTTTTCACTCACTTCTCACTCAAAACTCTGTGGCAACCCTGAAAACACTCAGAAGTTAGTCAATTTGGCATTTTTTATGTCTAAATTTACAAAAAGTTGAAAAACCTACAAAAAGTTGGCAATTTTTAATTAATTTTGTGGGAAAATTTGCAAATTTGGGATTGCTTCCTCCTGAAAAAAGTTGGTTCAGCACGTCCCTGGTAACTAAAAACGCTACAGAGCTTTATTTGTCGTGTTAATTGCATTAGTTATCATTCAAGAATCCCCGAACCGCATAAAACGCGACTCACGATTCTCTGTACTGTAGGTTAAATACCTGAAGTTAGCTACCTTTATTTGTTTTAGAGGATCAAGTGGCATTGTGACAAACTTTACTGCTGAAGTTTAGTGCAACTTGATAATTTCTCAACATTTTATCAACAAACTGATAATTCGTCAACTTTGACTACTTGTCCCCAACTGACGAAAAGACCTAGCCCCTACTACTACCATGATGCTTTTCACAGGTCATAGTTCAGAAAGATGATATTAGATGTTACTTGTTATCAGTGGCCGCGGTTGGCAAAAACTTTCATTATTTATACAGTAAAAATACAAAATACGGCTAAATTTTGTGCACTTATGGGTTAAGCTGGTGATCCTTCTGGGTTAATGAAATGAAATTATTAACAGAAAAAAATTAAAAGAATTATAGGAATATTTTTAGTTAGAAATTAATGCGTACAACTGATATTATACTATTTTATGAAAGGTAAAGATTAACCGTAACATTGATGTAAATTAAAAAATTTAAACAAATTAGAGAGAGAAAGAGAGATAACAAAATTTATTAAGTGTTAGCATACAATTACTAGTATTTTAAACTATTATAACATTATACAATTTAAAATTTAACGATGAGTAAGAAGTTGAGAGACCCTGCCTAATGCGTAGTTCTCTGTACCATGGTAGTTAGTTCCGAAACATTTTTAAACAATTATTATTAGTAATACGTGATAGTTCAAGCAAATTAGAAATTATGACCATACTCACACAAATTTTCTTTGTTCCTGATCACCCTATATAATATTAAAAACTAAATTATATTATTTGTTTATGTTCGTTTGAACAAATAATGATAGTGATCTAAACTTTTAATCGAGCTTCTTATCAATTATATTATTACGTGAAAAAAAATTTACACAAGTACAAAGTACCTCTACAGTTTTTGCAGCAAAATGATGACGATAGAAAATGTTAGCACTGTTCTAGTTATATTTGTTACATTTTTGGTAAGCTTATTTGCTTTTTTTAAATGGACTTACAAATATTGGGAACGAAAAAATTTACCTTTCGATGATTGTTCACCACCGTTTGGTTCGTATGCAACTCAAGATAAAAAAGCATTTGCGCTTAAAATTAGACGACAGTACGAAGTAGCTAAAGCCGCTGGTTATAAAGAATACGGAGTATTTTTGTTATGGAGACCAGTTTATTTTCCAATAGATACACAAATTATCAAAAATATCTTGAGTGTTGATTTCCACAGTTTCGTTGATCGTGGCGTTTTTTACAATAAAAAAACCGATCCTCTAAGTGCAAACTTATTTGCACTTGAAGGCCAGGAATGGAAAAGTCTTCGGGCAAAACTAACCCCTACTTTTACTTCCGGAAAAATGAAAATGATGGTAAACATTGTTATTAAATGTGGAGAACAGTTACAAAAATCGATGGATCATTTGATGGCCCTTCAGGGATCTGTTGATATCAGAGAACTTTCAGGTCAATTTACTACTGATGTGATTGGATCATGCGCTTTTGGAATTGAGTGTAATTCGTTTGAAAATCCAAATTCCGAATTCATAAAACACAGTAAAAATGTTTCTCGTAATTCGACTCTTAAACAAATAAAAGCATTTTTCTCATTTTGTTGCCCCAATTTTGCGAAAAAAATTGGAATGGCTATTATAGGTGATGAAATAAGTAAATTTTTCTTAAGTATTGTTAAGGAAACTGCCGAATATAGAAAAAATAATAAAATTGTTAGGAACGACTTTATGCAACTTTTGTTGGATTTAAAAAACGACAGGAGTAGTCAAGGAGGTCAACCTCTCACTTTGGAAGAGATTACTGCTCAAGCATTTATATTTTTCGTTGCTGGATACGATACGTCTTCTAGTACGATTGCGTTTTGCCTTTACGAATTAGCTCTAAACTCTGAAATTCAAGAAAAAGTTAGGGAAGAAATAAATAACGTTTTGGAAAAACATGGTGGAGAGGTTACTTACGAAGCAATTACGGACATGAAGTATATGAAACAGGCAATCGACGGTAATATGTTCATGAAATTAAAGAAAATGTACACATGAAGGAATCACCTAGATATAAATCTTAGTTTGATAGAGAGGTTACAATAGTGAATTTTTATTTCATTTTTAACTTTTGTTAAGTTGCTAATTAATAAATGGTGCAAAAATTCATTTAACGAATTAAGTTTTAAAACGATGTGGTTCCTCAAGGTACATCCTCTTTGATCAAATTTGCAAAAATTGTGGATTAATAATGCACTAAATTTTAGAGACTCTAAGGAAATACCCACCGTTGTCAGTATTATTTAGACAAAGTACTGCCGACTATAATTTGCCAGGAAGTGACACATTTTTGGAAAAAGGAACTTTTGTTTTTATTCCTGTTATGGGCTTACATTACGATCCGGAATATTACCCTGATCCGGAAAAATTTGATCCTAATAGATTTAGTGATGACAATAAATCTAAAATTCATCCTTATGCTTATTTGCCATTTGGAGAAGGTCCTAGAAATTGTATCGGTATGATTCCTAATATTATACAGGATGCTTTTAAAATATTTCGACAAACTTTGAAATACACCGGGTAGAGGTGTGCAATAATTTCAAAGCTTGACGTTGCGTTTTAAAAACACTCTGTATATAAAGCTTTACTGAGTTTCCTTTTTTTACAGGAATACGTTTTGGAATAATGCAGGTTAAGGTGGGCTTGATATACTTACTAAAGAATTACAAATTTTCTTTAAATGAAAAAACTAAAATACCATTAGAAATGGATCCAAAAAGTTTTACCCTACTGCCTATTGGTGGACTATGGTTGAATAGTACAAAAGTTGAATAACATCATTTTATTATAATAATTTTGTAATTTATTAATTCACAAATATACGGTGCAATTTTCTAAGAAAATTTGTTATTGATAACAACTGAATTTAGTTGTTAAGTGACGGTTAGTTGTTATAATTACACTGAGTCAGCCCTATTTTTCAGTTGTTAAGTAGCAATTGCGATAACAACTTTTTTAGAAAATTGCACCGATTATCTAGTTATTTTGTAATAAGTTTATTTGTCTGACGATTTCAAACGCAATGCAATGTATGTTGTTTAGTTAAGTTTTGGAATAAAATGCTTATTATTATTATCTCGAGGATCCATTTTTCTACCCATTTTTTGGGATGCTCTTCTAATTATTTTTTTAATTATGATTCTAGGTGTAGTTAAAATTAGTCGGTTTATAACATTGGATGTTGGGTTTCAGATTCTTTGGAATAAGACTTGGTACAGAAGCTCCATCAAAGATTTCAACGATTTTTTGAATATCACAGTACGGGATAAACTGGCTAAAAGCATGAAGGCTAAAACCGAATTGTAAATCAAAAGTTATACTTTTGCTGAAGTGAAGTTTGTCTGTCACAATGCCTCTTGATCTTTTTAGAACAAAAAAAGATAGCTAACTTTAGATATTTAACTCCGGGTACGGAGAGTTGTGGGTCGCGCTTTACGCGGTTGTGGGGTCTTAGATGTTTTTTTTTTATTATCGCGTATCCATTCCATTTGGAATATGCCTACTTTCTTGGAAGTCTTTACGATTCATTCACCGAGGTGAATCACTTCTCATTTTCTCTTCTTTGAAACTCTAGATCGATTTCACCATAGCGTGTGGACGCCCATTGGAAAGCCGAGCTAAGAAATTCTGTATAGTCCACAATTTAAACTCAGAATTTCAGTTCTGTATCCAACCAGCGGTCACATCACTCTACGATTGTGGCTGAGAGTAACTATGACTTTCTTAAGGTAGCCAAATGCCTCGTCATCTAATTAGTAGTGTTTTGCTACTAGTTGTTGATATTTGGATAACTTAGAGTTAGATTGCCCCCTTTTAAAAACCCTTACGGATCTCAAGGTTGCACGATAAGTTAATTAGCCAGCCTCCACAAGGCGGCCCTGAAAGGACGTTACTGCGTGCCGTACGAACGTCACTAATGGGCAAAAGTCCGCAGCCATTCTGTGGGCGACCGGAGACTGCTGGGACCAATCGGTCAACGGAAACCAGATTTACACTCCAAAGGCACAATCCTCTAGTGGGAGGACTAATACGCCCGGGTATGAGTTGCTGGTCCATGACTTCCCGACCGTGAACCCAAGGGATCAGTAAATAAGAACCCACGTGGCGATCCCAAAAAGAAGAAATCTTACTGGCCCGGTTACCAATGAGGAACGTCACCCTGCAGACATTGGTTTCATGACCTTCCCTGCAAAAATGACCATGGAGTGCTTTGCCGGCGGAGGCCGGTCAGGTTCCTTTTTCTGGTGAACGGAAGGGATGTAAAAGTTTAACCCGTGTAGCACTTGTGTTGTACGGAGGTAACCTCTGCTCCCAAAGGAAGCCGTCTCTGGAAAACAGAGGGGACGATAAAGTTCGGACGGCAAAATACTTGTATTGCGCGACGTAGCAGCTTTGGGCCCAACGGGAACTTTCTCTGGTAAACGGAGGGGGATGAAATTTCAACCCATACAGTGGTGGAGCAGTATGGAGCTGTAATCTCATTTCCCGAGGGGAACCAAACGGATATCTAAAGAGTTGAAACCTTAACCTGCTACAGGGAAACCAGGGCAGCGCGAAAGGTAAAACTTCGGTGGACTCCGAAGTCCAGGCTTAAACTTTGAGATGGCAAGTAAATCTCTAAAGGGCGTTAATGACACGTCCCTGAATCAGTTAAACTCCACGATTTACGGGAGGATTCGAATAAATAACCGTCTGCGGAAAAACGGGAATTCTCGCGCAAGCGTGCTTAGCCCCCCTGTCTTTGTGAGCTTGCTCACTGAGGAGGATTCGCAGTGGCTGGTGGTTCTTATAGTAGCAACAATCAGCACTCGGCCTGTCTGTCGGGGAACTTTGCCACCTACAGGTCCCTATTCGGATCTTGCAACCATTGAGATAAGAGAATAGGTATGCTGGCTACCCTAGAAGCTCTCGAATGTAGTACCCCACGTCTCCGTTAGCTTTCTATGGAAGAGGTTGCCGTATATATTGTCGTATAATTTTTGAATGAAGAAATTCATTTATTTATTTTTATTTTATATTTTGATTTTAAAAATTAAAATTTGTTACGCCTCTGGTGTAACAGTCAAGGTGGGGAAATTTTTGATATTTGAAAAAGGACTCGCGAGCGATCCACGGAGCTGCAAAGTCGCAGTTTTGTGAAATTGCGAGATTAAATGTAAATTTTGAATAATAATAAAAGTTGAGTAAAACAGAAAGTTTTCTTAAGTGTGTTTATTTCTTTTAGTAAAGAAGAAGATTGTGCTAAGCTGGTGTAATAATTAAAGATGAGATTTTTAGGTTTTTACCTTTTTTTTATTTTACGTCCTATTTTTATTTTATTGGTACCAAAATTCGTTTCATGAAAAACTACGTTATTTAAGCCCTATTTATTTTTACCTTTTTGGCCTTTTTTGTCATTTTTTAATTTTTACGACCTATTTTAGCATTTTAGCAATCTTTTTTTCATTTTTACGACATATTTTAGCATTTTGGAAACTTTTCTTTTAATTTTCAGTTTAAATAGAAAAAAAAATCTCATCCTTACGACGCCCCTAACCTAAATTAAAAGTTTTATATAATTTTTTTTAAATTTGAATTTGTTGCTTGGTAGTGGCAGTTTACCAAATGTGCCAACCTAAGAAAAATTACAAATTTTCAGTGAGTATCTAAGAAAGGTATCTAAGAATAAGACCTAAAATCGCTTTTTTTAGAACCTTTTTAGGTACCTCGTAATATCGACCTCTGAATTTGAATTTCCCGCTCTCATTTAACTCCACCTATTAGAAATTCAAACAACCTCGTCGTAAGCCTGTGATCGTCAATGAACCTCCACGTTGTAAATGTGCAAGCCGTGATAAGAACCAGACTTCTTTTTAGAACCAAAAGACGCAGTTCGTGAGGTCAGTACTAATCTCCTATCCAAACTTACACTTCGATACCTTTGTAATGCTAAAATGTCGTTAGTAAATCTACATAATTACACAATGATTCAACCTCAGATCGTCGGATCGCATCTAAACGCCACCTATTTCTCCACTCATTTAATAAACACAATAAAACACTAAAATGGGATTAATTTATATTTATTTATGTAAAAAAAAACAAAAAAAAACAAGGATTGGAACAACAAGCCAACTTAAATGGACACCACCTCTCAATTATACTTGAATAACTGAACATATTTGAACACGAATTGATTATGACTTTTGATTACATTTTATATATTGTCGTGTTCTAACGAACAAGCACTAAAGAAGTCCGTAGCTGTATTAGTCGGAGTTTTGCATTAATGAGACTCTCCCTCAGTAGTAGGTTCCAAAAATTATTCTCAAACAATCCACAATCAAATGAAACAAAATTATCAGGGATAAAATTATAATTTAATCTGACGAAAGTAGTATTTAGTATTAAATTTATAATCATGAGACGAAACTTTTTTGTTAAACTTTTTTGACACATTCAAAATTTTTCAAAAATTTATGGAAAATTATTTTACAAATTTACACATTTAAACTGCATAATCATTATCTCCAATTTGTAAAATAATCAACGTTTTATTATAATCTAAACAAAACATCTGCAATAAAATTGTGTACAAAAAATAAAAATTTGTTTAATTTTCAAATATTGGCGCCTTTTTTTTAATTGTTCAAATGGTTGGTAGCATAAATTACCCGGTTGTCGTATGATAGTGACAACTGAATGCATAAAAACTGTACGAAAAAGTTAATCACATAAATTCAAACTTCGTAATCAAATAACACGAATTAATTATTGTAATTATTCCACTAGTGTTTTAATTAATCAAGTTTAAAAATCCGATCACAAGCGCGACTTGAAATGCAAATTTAACAACGTCAAGTGTGATTAACCTCAAAAAATTCTGACGCATTATGACCAATATTGAAGATAATCGTTGAAATAGCGTGAATAAACAATTTAAAAGTTATTTACCAAGTTGATGGCTTCAATAATACAAAATTAACCCTGTCGAACATCCAACATTCACGAATCGACAAAATGGCGACATCATCTGTTAGCTGACAGGTAAACTTGCTCAAAAATTCTCCATTACACATCATTAATTCCATACCATAAATTCTTCATGGCACTCACAATAAAACAAATCTTCAGTTGCTCATTCTCATTACGAACTAATTACCAAATCGCAAACGTTTCCAGACACTTGAAATTTCAACGCTAGGTCGTTGAGTCTACGACTTCACGCTTACCCTTCTATCCAGCAACTCCTCACTAATCTCATTTCCTGTCAATCTTTTCTTTGGAAAAATCGTGTCGCACTCTGGTTGGTTGATTTTCCAGCGAAATTTGAATTTTCTTATACCAAATTCAACATCTACAAGTCACTAAATTTAAATTTATTACTAACAACACTTTTAGTTTTAAAACACCGCATCAATGATCGTATGCTACCCCTACACCACTCCATTTTAAAAGTAAGTAAAACAATTTTATGAACAAACAAAAAATAAATTAATCAAATTTTAACGTTTTTCCATTTTTGAAATGTTTAACTTGCAGGTATCTGGACAAAATTCCAACCCTAAAATTCCGTCTCTGCATGTACTCATTGGCACACAATTGAAAACAACAGGTTAATACTCATTCGTCCAATTAAACTAAAAGAAAATTTCATAAAACGAAAACTTTAATCCAATGAAAATTTAATTGTGGATAATTTAATATTTGGAATTAATACAATCCATGTCAATATATTTACTGGTAAATCGTTTAATAATCTTGGTAGCAATTTGGTAAAACCTTTCTATCGATTGATATTTGTTTGATTCTCTTTGAGAATATTTTATTATTAGTAATAGTTTAATTATAATTGTATTATATTTTCATGTCTTTTGACTTTATAGTATTGTAATTTTATGTCTTTTGACTTTGTTATTGCATTTTTATGCGTCTTTTGACTTTGTCGCATTTATTTATTTATTATCTTTTGATACATACATAGAACCTAAAATTCGTAATTGTTATATTTATCGCCTTTCTCAAACCAATCAACATCACACAACAAAGTTTACCCCTCGGATAGTGCAATACCACCGAACCTACACTCGGGACATATTTATGGTAGATTGGGGGACACTCTACTACGTAATGGTTTACTAAATACATTCATACTAACTATCGTGTATGATTTTGGATGCCAGTTATCACGCCCTGCGAGACCTGTGCAGACCTAGCCTCGAATACGGAATGTTCTAGGTTTATTCCCGCAGGCTCGTACGTACTACTACATTCACACCAGCAAGTTCATGATATTACGCTAACCTAGGGCAAACTTCGTTATCTAGTGACGTCACCCTACCTTAAAAGTTGACGCTATACCGGCGCCATCTTGTTTTCAGACCTTGAATTTGTATAAATTACCAACCCTCGTTTAGTGACGTTACACTACCTCAAAATGACGCTATACCGGTACCATCTTGATTTTCATACCCTGAATTTATATAAATTACCAACCCTTTCGATCTATTAAAATCATCATTTAATACCTCAATAAAACCTCAACACTAATAATTAATTAATAATTATGAAACATATTCCACACCCTGTACATTCCCAAAAATCCAACATATATGTAATTGCATAGCCAAGACTGTAAATTTCATCACCAATATTTATGTACAAAATATAATTTATAATTATATGCAAATAGAGATAATTAAGTTTAAAGTAGTTATGAACAAAGCAACATTAATTTTAAAACACTCTATATATGTGAACCCACGTCGATGTATGAGTCATCGTAACGCACGTGTATGCGAATGTAAATATTATTTAAAACCTTTAAAATTATTAATTAGAAATATCAATTTAAAATTACTTACATAAAAATTGCAGTTGATTTATAGTTTATTTGATTCTTAAAATCAAAAAACTCAAGCAAACAAAACTAACACTCGAAAATCTTAAAGGCACGTCTGCACCGAAGTACAATGTAAACCAGAAAGGGCAGAGATCACGGTTTCAAGGTGCGTCATCCCTTCGTTCCTTTGAAGCCCCGTTATTCTCGCATTCTTTACAAATCTCACCAGCGGCGTACGAAAATATTTTTACTAAAAAATATTTCCCTCATAGCGGCAAATTTAAAATGTGAATCTAATATTACAACCTTTTTTTGATTTTATACAACCTAAAAATCTCACCTCTAGTAATAATAGTAAATAAAATTGATAAATATTTTTGAAAACTTTTGGAAAACTTCACTTGTAATATTTTTGGTTGCCGTTGAAATTTTATGGGCTGGTTTTATCTACTACAATATATTAAGTTTTCATATAGCAACTGAATCTCAAAAGTACTAACAAATATGGCTGAGGTCTTAGATGTAACTAGGGTATTTACCACGATAAAGCTCTGTAGCTCCGTCTACTCCGTCTCAACTAATAATGTAAAATATACAAACATTTACGTGGACTCGAGCGGATTTCAAACCAAGCTACCATTAAAATCTCCTGGATTTTTAATCAATTATGATTAATCAATAGGATCAATAATTAATCAAAAAAAAATTAAAAGGAAGAATTCACTCGAACTTTTTAACACCTCTCTTCTAATTGTTTGATTTCGCTATCTTCTTGATTTCAACTTGACTTTTCAAAAATCACTAGAAAAGACTAAAGGTATTTCTATGCAAGTATGGTTGCGTACTGCCAGGAGCAAAATACTTTTAAAAATTACATTTGAAAAAGAATAAATCAGAATATAGTCCTAAACACGGTACAGATAAATTTGGAATTTATCGGAAATTTTTATGGGATTTGAACTTAAGACTACTACACCAAACTACCTGTACATGTTAATACAACATATATAAACATGTGATATATTTTATTTAGTAACTAAAAAAAATTTACAATTTAAACAATTGTCCAATAGTTGGTTTATTTGTAGGTTATTAGGTTATTACAGCTGCATAACCCCTTAACTCGATGAATATAAATTACTGTGTAAGAAGCAATAGTTCCCGTTGATTCATATAAAAATAAATTTTCAATCCTCAAATTAAATCACCAGGTAATTCACAGACGCTTTTTAGATTTTAGTAAGGCTCGAATTTATAGACACTGACAGTTCAGAAGCTTCCCCCCCCCTCCATATTTTGTAGAAAGTTGGCAAAAAGTTGGTAAAAACACTCAAAAGTTTGTCAATTTGACAATTTTTTGTCTAAATTTACAAAAAGTTGGCAATTTTGAATTAATTTAGTTGGAAAATTTGGAATTGCTCCCCCCTGAAAAAACTTGGTTGGGCACGTCCCTGCGGATACTTTTCCGTTTCTCTCTCTTGAACTAAAATTTGTTTTATCCTCTTGTGATTCTTCCTCTTTACTCTCCTTTCCTGTTGATCTTTCATCCTATAACAACGATGTCTTCTTTTAATTTGTGCTTTATCTTGATGTACTGAGCTGATATTGCCATTTTGATTTGTGTTAGTTTTTCTCTGCTCTCTATATTTTATCTTCATTTTCTTGTTTCTTCTTTTTTGTCTTGTTTTCTGCTTTCTTGCCGAATTGGCTCTTTTTTCTATAATTTTGCTCTGTTTTATTTTTTACAAAATAAAAAAATCATTCGGCAATCACCTCGGGCGCCTACCTAGCTGATCACTTTGTACAGTAGCTCAACACTAACCCAAAGTGGGAAAAATATTTCAACCCAACCTAATTAAAATTCCGGTATAATTAAAAAGTTCATTAAGCATATAATTTTTTATTTTGCTGCTTTTGAACGTATAACTAATTTATGAACAAAATAAATTTAAAAATGCAATGCTCTAATGACGCAAAACTAAACAGTAATTAAAATCAAAATTTTTTATTTATGTTATTGTAGATTAACTTTGTTGTTTGATAATTATAGTTATATTATCCAGTTTCAAAAGCGCAACTTGGTTTTTTTTTTAAATTTCTGATCAATTTTTTATGATGGAAATTATTAGCACTATTTTAGTTTTATTTACAACTTTTGTGGTAAGCTTATTTACATTCTTTACATGGACTTTCACATATTGGAAACGAAAAAATATACCTTTTGATAAATTTGCAATGTCACTTAGTTCGTTTGCGTTCCGTGATAATGAAGCACTTGGAACGAAAAGTAGACGACAATACGAGGTAGCTAAAACTGCTGGTTTTAAAGAATACGGCGTATTTTTTCTATGGAGACCAATTTATTTCCCAATAGATATACAAATTATCAAAAACATTTTGAGTTCTGATTTCCACAGTTTTGCTGATCATGGAATCTTTTATAATAAAAATACAGATCCTCTGAGTGCACACTTATTTGCACTTGAGGCTCAAGAATGGAAAAACCTTCGGGCCAAACTAACCCCTCCTTTTACTTCCGGAAAAATGAAAATGATGGTTCACACTATAATTGAATGTGGAAAACAGTTACAAAAATCGCTGGACCACTTGGTTACCCTTCACGTACCTGTTAATATCAGAGAACTTTCAGGTCAATTTACTACTGATGTGATTGGATCATGCGCATTTGGACTTACCTGTAATTCGTTTGATAACCCAAATTCCGAATTTATAAAATACAGCAAACAAATTTTTCGTTTTACCACTTTTCAAGAAATAAAATATGTTTTTTCTTTTTGTTTTCCCAATTTTGCGAAAAAAATTGGAATGGTTCTTACAGACGATGAAATAACTAAATTTTTTTTACGTATTGTAAAGGAAACTATCGATTATAGAGAGAAAAATAAAGTTGTTCGGAACGACTTCATGCAACTCCTGTTGGATTTAAAAAATGACAGAAGTAGTCAAGGAGTTCAACCTCTTACTTTAGAAGAGATTACTGCTCAAGCATTTCTATTTTTCATTGCTGGATACGAAACGTCTTCCAGTACGATTGCGTTTTGTCTTTACGAATTGTCCCAAAATTCTGAAATTCAAGAAAAAGTTAGGGAAGAAATAAATAGCGTTTTGAAAGATCACGGTGGAAACGTTACCTACGAAGCAATTATGGATTTGAAGTACATGAAACAAGTTATCGACGGTAACAGCTTCAATAAATCTCAGAAAATGTACCCGTTAAAAGGACCACCTGGTGAAGTGGGTTATCACTACTATGATACAATAACAAACTTTTAGTTCTTTATTGAGTTAAGTATTAAAATTAGGTGGTTCTTCATGGTGTACATCTTTTTTGATCAAACGTTAAAAATTGAAAAATATTAATACTGTGAATTCTAGAGACCCTTAGAAAATTCCCACCGTTGCCAGTGTTATTCAGACGAAGTACTGTCTACTATAAATTGCCAGGAAGTCACAAAGTTTTAGAAAAAGGAACTTCAGTTTTTATTCCTGTTATAGGTTTACATTACGATCCAGAATATTATCCAAATCCAGAAAGATTTGATCCTAATAGATTTAGTGATGAAAATAAATCTAAAATTAATCCTTACACTTACTTGCCATTCGGAGAAGGACCTAGAAACTGTATCGGTATGATTTATAATATTACACAGGCTGCTTTTAAATATTTTGAAAAACTTTGAGATGTATCAGATAGAGGTGTAAAATAACCTCAAAGTTTGATGATGTATTTAAAAAGCACTCTGTATATGAAGTTTTACTAAGAACTTTTTTTCACAGGATTACGTTTTGGAATTATGCAAATTAAGGTGGGTCTGATACATTTGCTAAAGAATTACAAATTTTCTTTAAATGAAAGAACTAAAATACCATTAGAAATGAATCCAAAAAGTTTCACACTACAGCCTATTGGAGGAATTTGGTTGAATATCACAAAAGTTGAATAACACTGATATCTATATAAATAAAAATACTACTCATAATCTTAATATGATTTTGTAATTTGTTAATTTACAAATCGTAGACTTAATGCAAAAACACACTAAGTTTATATTAAAACCTATAAAGAGTTCTCTGCATGTTCAGTTTTTAATTCCTTTTTTTAGGTTAAAATTTTAGATACAAAATTTAAAAAAAGTCTCACCAGTGGGGCCGAAAGCCGAACAACTGGATCCTATTTTTTTTTATTTTTTATTAAAATTTAAAACTGACATTGCAGTCGAGTCCTCATAGGTCTTAATATTTACTTATGTTAGTGCGTTTTCGCCAAGTCCACGAAATACAATACAATCATTGCTTTTTTAATATTTCACTTATTATCTACTGCTTGATTAATTTGGTTGTTTGGCCTCATTAAGGATGATTTTTATTTCCATCTGATAAGTCTAGAATTTGGTTTTTTTATGTTACGAAGCCAGACCAAGAGTTTGTGGTCGGTTTTGGTAGTAAATGTGGGTTCATACATATAAGATCTAAAATTTTTTGTGCCGCCTATTATTGCTAGTAAATTGTTGTTTCTCACTGTAGTTTTTCTCGAAGAAATTGAGCATTTTAAAATAGTAAACAACCAAAAAGCAATTTGAAACGTCCGTCATTAGTTAATTTAAAGACTTTTTCAAAATTGTGGTATGTCAAGATGGGAACGTTTGTTGATAGTACTTTGCAAAAGATTGAAATATTTTTGGAATTCAGAGATCTGATGCAATGAATGAAATTTTCTGTAATATCCCACAAGAAACCTTGGAAAGATCTTTTTTCTTTTACAGTTTTTGGTAGGTATTAAGTAATTTTGTACTGCGCTAATTTTTGCAGGGTTTGGTTTGATACTTTTCGGTGTTATGATGTGTCCAAAGAATGCAATTTCTTTTGATGAAATTCCGATTTATCTAATTGCAGTGTAAGATTAACTATTTGAAAGACATTTGAATTTCATCTATTAAGATGCTCCAGTAAAAATTTTAGGGGAGAGGTACGCTCGCGGGTCCCTAAAATACAAATTTTACGATTAAAACCTCGAACTTTTCTGAAAGAGTATATATTAAATAAGAGAATTAGCTATGACGGAATGCCTTAAATGCACCTGTTTTTTCAAAAATCGAATTTAAAAAAGCTTGATTTTCGAAGGTTAAACGCTCGTGATTGGTTAATCAAGTTCGTTAGTGGAAGGTACGTGTGCTCCTATACATAAGAGTGTAGCACTTTTACAATTAGTCAGTAACTCTTGCGCTATGGTAGGAATGCGTTCTCCTTTTTTATTTAATTTAAAAATTTAAAATAATTTAAAAATTACTTCCGAAAAGGGTTATTTAAATTTAACGAATGGTAGTTACTTTTGCACGTGGGTCCGACTCTTGCGAGGGTGATTTTGATGAAAATGGCTCGAAGCGCCCGAGCGCAGCGAGTGAAAACTGCATGAAAACTGCATGAAAACTGCATTCGGCACACTGATAAGGTCATAGCTGATTGGTATAAACGGGAAAAACTGTTAGATGTCACCGTAGAAAAACTCATTACATCAGTGTCAAATGATTCAGATTCTGATGGTGATAGTGATGGATAACATTTCCAATAATTATTTTGTTGTGTATTTGAATATCGCGCCTCGAGTTAGGTTGGCACTACCCTAGTGTTAACATACGGGACTAGGAGGATCGAGCATAACCTCGTGGCATGATCATGTAGATTGAAGCAGTTGTTGTTTAACTTGTACATTATGTTATGTTATGAATAAATAGTTAGCAAGCAAGGATGTATTAAAAACTGGCGACGAGAATAAAAAAGATTGTGAGTATATTGAATTAATGCACGATGGCGATAGCAAGGAGTGGAATTGTAGGAGCGATCGATAAATTTGATGTAAAAACGTGTTGGGTTTCATACAAAGAACGTGCCGAGTTTTACTTCGAAGCAAATGGAATTACTGAAGGAACAACAAAAAAAGCTGTGTTACTATCATCGATCGGAGCAGAAGCGTACGATATTCTACGGTCACTAGTAACACCAAGAACCCCGAAGGAAGAAGAGTATACCGTTATAATCACAAAATTGGACGAACATTTCAACCCAAAACCAAATGAAATAATTCAAAGGTTTACGTTTAACCAGCGCAAACAAAAACCGGGTGAGTCGATTGCAAGTTTTGTAGCCAATTTAAAAAAACTGAGTGAACACTGCAACTTTGCCGAACTCGATAATTTGGTACGTGATCGACTCGTATGCGGGGTACAAAACGAAGGATTACAAAATAAACTGCAAAACAAAATAAAAGTAATCTAACTTTCAAAAGAGCATATGACTTGGCTGTGGCTGTAGAAACGGCGCAGAGAAATGTAAGCAACATGCGGAATGAAAGATTAGTGAACGAAGAAGTAATGGCAGTAGGAAGACACACAAACAAAATCAACAGAAACTGTTTTCGTTGTGGAGGTCAACATAACCCTAGCTGGTGCAGATTTAAGAACGTGGAATGTTATTTTTGCAAAATAAAGGGGCATATAAAAGCAGTATGTATAAAAAAGAAGAACGAAGAGAGTAAAGGCGGGAAAAGGAGTGAAATGCAAAGAAACAAAGAGTGCAATAATATTCAAGACCAAGAAGATGATGAAGCACAGTTACACACCCTTAATGTGATTCAAACAGGGAATTCGGTGACTACGACATTACGGTTAAATAACAAGGTTGTGACGATGCTTGTAGATTCAGGAGCATCATGTTCAATTCTTAGTGAAGAGACATGGGCAAGAATAAAAGGAACGTCGAAGCTAAAAAAGACAAACACGATACTGCAAACATGGTCACAAGAACGTTTGGAAGTCAGAGGAGTAACGATAGTTAAGGTTCAGACAAACAGATGCAGCTGCAATTTGCCGATTACTGTGGTAGCAGGAAATGGATGCGATTTGATGGGACGCGACTGGTTCGGCAGTTTGGGTATATCTCTACAAGGAGTAAACTTAATGGATCAACAAGCTGATTGTAAAATAAATGCTAATTTAAAGAAAATTATTGAAACATATCCAAGGGTTTTTAGTAATGAACTGGGAGCACACGCAGGGGCGAAAGTGCAGATACAGCTTAAGGAGGGCGTTCGACCTCAATTTCAAAAGTTTAGAAATGTACCTTTTGCCTTACGCACAGCTGTAGAAAAAGAAATCGATAAGATGGTAAACCAAGGAATTTATAAACCAGTTGAATATTCGGAATGGGCTACACCGTTGGTAGCTGTTCTAAAGAAAGATGGATCGTACAGATTATGCGGTGACTATAGAAGCACGGTAAACAGCACAATAAAAAAGAATGCGTACCCGCTGCCCACATCAAACGAAATATTCGCGAAAGTTGGCAAAGACGCAACTATATTTTCTTGTTTAAATTTGTCCCAAGCATATCAGCAGTTGGTGGTGGATAAAGAAACATCTGAAATATTGACAGTAAATACACATAAAGGTCTTTTTAACGTAACTTGCTTGCCGTTTGGAGTGTCGGCAGCTCCTGGACTTTTCCAGAGATTTATGGGTACTTTGCTAGTGGGAATAGAAAGAGCAGCAGCATACATTGATGACATCATAGTTTCGGGAAAATCACAAGAAGAACATGACAGGATGTTGCAAGCAGTGCTATCAAAATTAGACCAGGCTAATTTAACGGTAACCAAGAAGAAATGTTTGTTTGGAGTGGAAGAAATCGAGTTCTTGGGTTTTCAGATGTCGAGCAGGGGAATTAAGCCTACTGGAAAAAGAGTAGAAGCTATCGTTCAAGCACCGGAACCTAGGGACAAACAAGAACTTCAATCGTTCCTAGGGATGATTAACTTTTATAATAGATTCCTACAAGACAAAGCATCTCAGGCTGAAAAAATACACCGGTTGTTGGATAAAAATGTAGAATTTAAATGGACGGAGGAACACTCGATGGCATTTAAAAAGTTAAAGGGGCTGTTGCAATCTGCAGAAGTTCTGGTACATTATGACGAAACAAAGCCGTTAGTGCTATCGTGTGACGCATCACCTTACGGTATGGGAGCGGTACTGTCCCACCGTAACACAGATGGAGCGGAGAACCCCATTGCATTTGCTTCAAGAACATTAGGCTCCAGCGAAAGAAACTATGCTCAGGTGGATAAAGAAGCACTAGCTGTGATATACGGTGTGAAATATTTCCATCAATACCTGGCGGGTCGAGAATTTACAATAATAACAGATCACAAACCGTTATTGGGACTGTTAAACCCGGAACGACAAATGCCCGTTATGATTTCACCAAGAATGCTAAGATGGAATTTATTACTGTCAAATTATTCATATAATGTGGAATACCGACCAGGAAAGTTGAATGGGAATGCAGATGGGTTGAGCCGATTACCGATACCTAGAAAGGATGACGAAAGGATACCTCCAGGAGATATATTGCTTTTAGAAGCAATGGAAGAACCCCCAATTGCGGCTAAAGAAATTCAGAAATGGACAAACCAAGATAAAATTTTAGATCGAGTCCGGCACTGGGTGCTACATGGATGGCCCGAAGATATACCCAGCGAAGAATTCACGGCGTATTATAGGAAGAGAGACTCACTATCCGTACACAAAGGTTGTCTACTATGGGGAAGTCGGGTGATTATTCCGAGTCGAGCGCAGAAAGAAGTCTTGGAGTTATTACATGCAAATCATCCGGGAATTGTAACAATGAAAGCATCGGCGCGAAGCTACGTTTGGTGGCCCAAATTGGATGAACAAATTGCAGAAACCATTGCACAATGTGAAAATTGCCAGCTACACCGAAACAACCCCAAGAAAGCACAAAGGCAATTTATCGAACCACCCAAAAATCCATGGTCTAAGTTGCATTTGGATTTCGCGGGACCGTATCAATGAAAAGTGTTTCTGATTGTTGTGGATGCGATGTCCAAGTGGCTGGAGATCAAGCTGGTGACGTCACAATCGTCTGCTGAGGTAATAAGGTGTTTACGTCAATTGTTTGCCACACATGGAATTCCAGACACTATTGTATCTGATAACGGAACTGCTTTTGTGTCAACAGAAATTAAACAATTTTATTTAAAAAACGGAATTCCGTCCTATACAGTTGCACCATACCACCCAAGCAGTAATGGGCAAGTCGAACGCATGGTACAGTATGGTAAGGCCGAGCTTGAAAAATTACAGGTAGGTGATTTCGAATTGAAATTGGCAAGAGTGTTATTTAAACAACATACGACACCAAATCAAACAACCTTAAGGACACCGGCAGAACTGTTAATGGGCAGAAGACTAAGAACCGCGCTGGACAAACTGCATCCGGACACAATTAAAAAAGAAGGTATGGAACAATCGACGGCAGTGAGAACATTCGAAGTGGGAGAAACTGTGTATATCCGAAACTATCTGTCGAGAGAGAAGTGGATTGCGGGAGAGGTTATTGACATTACGAGTCCGGTGTCATACGTTGTAAAGACTGTGGCAGGAAAAATGAGGCGACATCTAGACCAGATGCGCAAGAAAACGTGTAATGGAAACCCAGAGGAAACCCATTTTCATTTGCTATGAAAATCGACCTTTTTTAAATTCAATTTTTGAAAAAACTAGTGCTTTTAAGGCCTTGTTCCTTACTTAAAATATGCTTCTTCAGAATTCATCAAGGTTTCAATCGTAAAATTGTAATTTTCGAGTCTAGAGTACCTACCTCTCCCCGTTCTTTTAAGACGTAGGCGAAGATTTAATCAATTACCGACCTATTCTTCCGGAATTCACTTTGGTATTCTCCTATTGTCTTTTCCATATTATAATAATCTCTGCGAGATTCCCCTTTTCAAAATGCACCGGCAGCTCCCAACTAACGGAGGCACTCGTAGTCTACTCAGTTGTAGAGTTCAATTTTAGTAAGGATCGTCTATCAGTTAAAATTAATATGATGAAATTTAACTTACAATTTATTAAAAAAAAAAACCATTCTATTTGTGTAAAATGTAACAGGAAAGTATAACTGCGCTGTTGTAATGAAAAATCAAAATTTCTAAAATTATCAAAAAGAACGCATTTATACTGACCCCAAAGTGTATTCGTGTAAACTTAAATAAAATTTTATAATAAACACAAAACTTTTTACGTGCACTACCGCAAAAATTATAAAATGTTAAATAATTTGAATGGAGCTCATTTACCTGGAAAGGTAGTAAACGACCTCAGAACAATTCCAAATTAACGACCAAACTCACAAACTTTGGTCTACTACAATCAAATACCTGTACTAAACCTGATAAACGAGATTCTGACGAAAAAAAAGTAACGGAACACAAAGCCGAAGCCGCTGCACATGTGACCTCACCAGGAAAAACAAACGTAAATAAATCATCACAAAACGAATAAAGGGAGAGCTAAAATAAAAAACAAAAGATCACACGATGATTAACTCCTAGCTGTAAAAGCAAATGCTGAAAGGCGGATCCGTTCAGCAAAAGGGGGAGCTTTTAGTCAGTAACCAGTAACAGTTTGACACTACCGTTATAGGTGGTGACGGTGTCCCGTACGAGATATCCGGGTTTGACGACGCAGGTCAGCTTTATAAAGATTTTCCGATATTTAGTTAAATAATTTAATTAAATAATAAAAATTAATAATTGAGAGGTGAGCTAAGTCAACGGGCTAAGAACCGGACTCTAGGCTAGAAGCCCTAGGTTCGATCCCCAACCCATCTACAAAATTTATCCGACTCTATTATGACCCTTTCCTCTCGGAAGGCAATGCCAAACCTAGATTAATCTGCCAAGAAAGCCATTTAATTATAACATATTAAATTGGTCGTCAACCTCCGATAGGAGACGGCACCTTAAGAAAAAGAAGTTAAATAATCATCGTTTTGATCATTAAATCAAGTAATTCTGGAGGGAAGATATTTTTGAGGTTAACCGTATGGAATGGAAATTTTAAGTATAACTTAAGCCTGTATGACACGATTCATCATTTTACATAAAATTTACATGAAAATGATAACTAACCAATAGAAAGAACGTATTAGTAGCCATCGGACGTTTTTCATTGGTTAGCTACCATTTACATGTAAATTTTATGCAAAATTATGCACCGTGTCATACAGGCTTTACACAGAAAATAAAACTTTATATGGGTTTACCCATATAAAGAAAATTGTAAATAAAAAGTGGTTGCGAGAGTACAGCCTTAAGGTAACAAATCAAGTTCAACAGGCTTACTTTAGAATTCGTCGTGTCTTGTGTGAACAAAATAAATGACATGGTAAAATTAAAATCGGAAGTCACGTGTAACGATGCGCCACTTTCAAATAGTACAAAATACGCTCACCAAAATAAATTCTGCTTCCTGAATATCGGTAGATAATGAGCTAAATTCTAATAAACTTAAATGTTTTACATCTAGCGGGCGTCCTGTGACGGTAAAATTTCTTTTTTTATAAAATTATTTTTTACCTTGTGGTGCATTTTTTTATTTTAAATAGAAGATTTTTCTTATAATTTTTTATTTAATTTCTTTTTTTTAATAAGTTTATTTCTTTTTATAATCTTGTTTATTAACAAAAAATGTATTCTTGCCCCTATGCAGAATTTGAAACGTCGCGCTCATGTGCAAACGTAGATTTGGTAGGTATGTAGGTAAAATAGTTCACATTTTTTTGTGATACAAAGCAAAAAGTTTTAGTTAACGTAATCCCGAAAATTGCGTTGTTTGTAAGGGCCATCAGTTAATTACTTTGTGTTTGCAGTATGGATAAATTGATACCATTGATCAAGTTGGAGAAATTAGAAGAAGCTATCGATGGTTTTCGAGTCCCCAGTGATGATCAAGAAATTACAACAGACGAAATGGAGGCCATGGACGCCAAATTAGAAGATTTGCACCACTCCATCGATATTAAAGAAGAAGACGATGCTAATTTAGAATATCAAGAGGATATCGATGAGGTAAACTATGAACTACATATATTAGTATTATTTGGCAAATGATGAAGATTTGGACAAAAGAATTTTAAAATTACCCGATCGCTGAAAACAAGATGCGATACAAACACTTACAAAAACTGGGACGTTTGAATAGAATGGAAAAGTCACAATGGGTATCGTTTACATCAGTACATTAATGATATTGAACTGAGGTAAACGTAATGACCACTACGCCTTAGAAACAACTTTCGTATTATTCTTCCATTACAATGACTGGCTTTGATTAATGTAACCTCCTTTTTCTAGTCTTACGAAAGACTTTTTCTAAGGCGTACGGTCTTCCTAAGGTACATAAAGTTGGGCTCCCGCTTCGACCTATTATTTTTGATCTTAATTGATCTCTCCGCCCTTTCTCAAAGTTTATTTCCCCTTTCCTTAAACCATTCTGTTTATTTTAATTCGCGAAAAACTTAAATCTTGATATTTAAAAAATATTATATATATATAATTCGGATTGCTTAATACATTGCAAGGTAAGTAACAAATACCTGCTAAACACATCACAATGCACCACGCTACAGCTAGAAACCGTTTTATCCGTTCCCAAACTACCAACCTTGCGATTGGGTCTGGTTTTAAAGCTTTTTACTTTTTTTACCTATGACGAGGAGCTGGCCCGTCGATAGAACCCCCAACCTGGAGGACCAGCGAGACGGCCGGTATACTGTTGTAACTTCACCCGGATTCGAACCGGGTATTAAGCGTTCGTAGTCAACTCGCTTGACCATTGCTCTTCGACCGTCTCTTTAATATTAATTATTAATATTAATTTTTTAAATATTTTTAAAAAATATTTGATTAATAAAATCACAACTTTGATACTTCAAGAATATAATTTTAAACAAAATCTTACTATAAATCCATAAATTTGTTAATTATTTTACCTAAATAGTATAACTATTAAATTTTTTAAAAGTGGTATTTTAATAATTTTAATGGTTTAATTATTAAGTTATTATTAATATTAGCGTCTGTTTCATAAAGGAAGACGTCCAAAATCTCACTATATGGAGTGGGGAGTCAGTGAAAATTTCACGTGAGCTTAAAGCTCTCTGAATTAAAAAGCTCACGTGAGATTTTCACTAACTCTCATCTTCCGCTTGGTAAGATTTAGTCGGACCCCTCCCCCCATTTCAACCTCACGTGATTAATGGACGTCTCCAAATTTTTAGCAATTTGTTGCATTTCTATTCAACATATCATGGACAAGACTTCATATGAAACGTCACGTCCTAAATTGCAAATAAATGTTCTAAGCAGGGGCGGATGGGCCCACCGGGCTATAGGGAAATTTCCCGGTGGGCCGTCGGTCAATGGGACCGTGGGCCGTTAATAATATAAAAATTTTGCCTGTGACGCAATTTTGGTCAGTGACAATTGTATTTTTGGGCCGCCGGCTGTTAATTTCTCTGTATATTTTTGATGGCCCATCCGCCCCTGGTTCTAAGCAGTGTTCATGGTACAATTTTCAACGATTACAAAGAACATATGGGGCATTCCACACCAAATCGACCACTTTTGAACCCGACCCCTTTCGATTTTCCTGAAATTTTTACATATTATACTATCTCACCAAAAACAGTTTTGTGAATTTTTTCAAAATTTTTTACCCGACCCAAAAAAAGTTACGAATTTTTAGAAAAACTTATGTTTTTTCTTCAAACGATCATAACTATTTCAAAAATTGACTAATCAGAACGTTTTTTTTTGTTTTTTTTGTCTTTAAACGTACATTTCAGGAAAAAATATTCAAATTTGTATTCTACAAAATTTTTCATTTTTTCGAAAATAATCATTGATTTTTCAAATTTTGACACTTTTGATTTTTTTAATGCAAAAAAAACTCAGATTTATTCCGCGTATAACAACGCAAACCCCATAATGGGCCGACATTTCTTTCTGTTTATTTTGTTTAATTGAAAAATATTTTTGCGAAAAAATAAAACAAATACTAAATAATAAAAGATAAAAAAAAACAAAAAAAAAAAGTTCTGATTAGTCAATTTTTGAAATAGTTATGAATTTTTTTAGAAATATTGATGGTTTTCTTCAAACGATTGAGTAAAAAATTTTGAAAAAATTCACAAAATTGTTTTTGGTGGGATAATATGTAAAAATTTTAGGAAAATCAAAAGGGGTCGAGTTCAAAAGTGGTCGATTTGGTGTGGAATGCCCCATATGTATGACCGGGTTATAGATAGTAATCGTATTTTAAAATTATTACTTTTAATTACTCTAAAATTAGATTATATCATCAAGGTGTAGTTATGAACCAGCATGCAAAGAAATTAAATGAAGTAATTTTGTTTTCCGACCAATAATTCAAATTATAATAGTAGTTTATATCACAAGGGCGATAAAGGGGATCTTTTCATCCGCCGGGCGAAAGTTTATGAAACGAGCCGCGCAGCGGCGAGTGAATAATCGACCGAAGGATGAAAACCCTTATCGCCCGAGTGATATGAACAATTTTTTGTTATTTCAGGAAAAATATCCTACAAAATTCGCGATTTTATATAATAACTCTAAAATAAAAATCGATAGATGGCGTGAAGCTTGCAAGTCGTTGATCAATGTTTGTCTCTTTGGAGCGAAAAAGGTTGATTTTCTTTTGAAATTTCCGTGAGGAGGTGAATTAGGTGAACGGGCTAAGGAGAGGACTCTAGTTTGGCAAAATTTATCCGACTCCGTGGTTCGGATTCCACGTAAAGCTGTAGGTCCCACAGGTTAACACAGCCAGGACTTAGCTTCGCGCTAATTTTCAGAGGTACGCCTCAATAAAAATCATCCGACGTAACGTTGCGGGCAAGCCCGCAACCTTACTCTTCAAGTCTGCGAAGATATGGGGCAACAGCCCTGGTGCTTCGCACCAGACCAGAATAAATGATGAACGGATGAAAGAGGAGGTGAATTAGGTGAACGGGCTAAGGAGACGACTCTAGTTTGACGGGGCTAGGTTCGATCCCCAACCCGGCCACAAAATTTATCCGACTCCGTGGTTCGGATTCCACGTAAAGCTGTAGGTCCCACAGGTTAACACAGCCAGGACTTAGCTTCGCGCTAATTTTCAGAGAAAATTGCGAAGATATGGGGCAACAGCCCTGGTGCTTCGCACCAGACCAGAATAAATGATGAACGGATGAATCGTTCGGGCAGGTATCTCAACAAGGACTGTTTTTATAAGTCCTAGGACCTTATAAAGTTAAGTTTTATAGGTCCTAGGACCTTATAAAACTTAGTTTTATGGTCGGTTTAGTCCCCCTTGAGGTGACCTTTTGAGAAAAGACCCCTTTTATAGGGCTCAAAACAGATACATAAAGGGGTCATTTATAACTTCCGGGTTATAAATGACCTCTTTACGTACCTGTTTTGAGAACTATAAAGGAGGTATTTTCTCAAAAGGTCACCTCAAGGGGGACCAACCCGAACATAAACCTATCTTTTATTGGGCGATTGTAGCTTCCACCGATGGGTCAAATCCTTTTTAATCCGACATGCAAGTTCCACCAGTCGGTTTTGGGTCACTCTTATCCCATATGCAAGTTCCACTGATGGTGGATTAAGTCGAGGTGGTCAAGAGTCAAGGTATTAAGCTTCTAAATATTTTAAATTCTTTAAGCTTTCATTGTGTTGTGGGACTTGATTTTCATTCAAATTATGCAAAAATCTTGTGATTTATGAATATGACACAATTTTAACTTAGCTCTAATTGTAAGTTATTTCTCTAAGATATTAGATGGCTGTTTATTCCAGGGTCGTACCTAATCTCAAAAAGAGGAGGGGAGGTATGAAATTAAACGGTTTTACTACCTGCCGAGTTGAATATATTTAATTATTGACTTCCCCTTTTTATGCTGCTAGTGCTGTTGCTCCTCCAGCGTGTCATTTTTTAGAAGACATAACGCACTCTCATTGGTTGTTGTCGTTGGTCGTATCAACTTTAAATTACTTTACTTGCTTAGGTGATTTTGACTAGGTGAATAAATTAAATTATAATGAAGTAAATTAGGTGACTAATTTATGGAGGGGGGGGGGTGTTTGTTTCAGAATATTATATTATACTTACATTTTTCGAATAAAATTTGATTTTATGTGATTGTTTATTGCAAATGTAATACATATAACAAAAAATATGAAATGAAGAAAATAAGGAAATAATAGTTTGAGTTTTATTATTTTTTACATTAACTGAATTTGAGTCTTGATGTAAAAAGGGGAGGGTTAGGTTACTGTTATTGTTTAGCATGCTATGTTTACTATTTCATAATGCATTCATATTATTTATTTATTTTGATAATATAACAAAAAATATGAAATAAAGAAAATAAAGAAATAATAGTTTGATTTTTAGTATTTTTTACTAGTGATCCAAAACCGACTGGTGGAACTTGCATGTCGGATTAAAGTAGATTTGACCCATCGGTGGAAGCTACAATCGCCCGTTTTGTTCGGTTACCTTTTTTACCAGCGGTGGATCTTGCAGGTAACCTTCTGCAGCTTAGAAAAAAAGAGGATTATAATTTGACCATCGGTGGAGGTTACCCCTGTCCCTTTTATTATGTCCTAGGACTATAAAAACCTAACTTTATTAAGTCCTAGGACTTATAAAAACAGTCTTTGTTCGGGTTTGTTCGGTCATGTTTATCGCTTAGGTTATTAATAACTTGACAAATGACTTGCAACCTTCACGCCATCTATCGATAGTTATCTCAGAGCAAAAAAATCGTGAACTTTGTGGGATATTATCCCCAAAATAACGAAATTACGACACCTTTAGTTAAAAAATTGGCAATTAAATTAAGTGTTACTTTATATTTATTTACAAAATCATAGATTTAGATAGTATCCGACAAAATTCGCGATTTTGTTTTGCAATAATTGCATAACGTGACCATCCGTGCGTCAATACGACGGACCGTCCGTCATTTCAACATGCTGTCCGTCAGACCAAATTGTCCGTCATTCGGAAATTTTAAGTCGTTTATTCTGGTCTGGTGCGAAGCACCAGGGCTGTTGCCCCATATCTTCGCAGACTTGAAGAGTAAGGTTGCGGGCAAAACGTTACGTCGGATGATTTTTATTGAGGCGTACCTCTGAAAATTAGCGCGAAGCTAAGTCCTGCACAAACATTGATAAATGACTTGCAACCTTCACGCCATCTATCGATTGTTATTTTAGAGCTATTATATAAAATCGCGAATTTTGTAGGATATTTTTGCCAAAATAACGAAAAATTGTTCATAAAACTCGGGCGATAAGGGTTTTCACCCTTCGGTCGGTTATTCTCTCGCCGCTGCACGGCTCGTCTCATAACCTGTCAACCTCAGGGATGAAAAGAGTCACTTTATCGCCCAAGTGATATAAACTACTATTATTTAGTTTTAAATAAATCAATTTCTTTTCATAATAATAAATGTGTAGTACTACGAGTTGATTGAAGTTTTATTTTTAGTAAATATAAATAATATTAATAATCAAGTAAATGAGGTTTAATGGTTTTCAAAAAATTTAATAGTTATACTCTTTAGGTAAAATAATTAACAAATTTATGGATTTACATTACGATTTTGTTTAAAATTATATTCATGAAGTATCAAAATTGTGATTTTATTAATTAAATATTTTTCAAATATTTAAGTTTTTTGCGAATTAAAATAAACGATTTTCTTCACTTAAGCCTATTATGCTTATAGTTGCTAATACCTAACCCGTGACGTCACGCGCTCGAAGTTATGTTTGCTTCAGCGCTTGAACGTCAAGGCGTGTCTATAAGTTTAAATGGTCTAAGTCTTGAAACGCCTATAGGTATAAAATATTACCGATGAGTATCGAAAATTTATAGTTGAGAGTAGGTCTAGTTTAAATAATAATCTACAAGTAGATATTAAACTTTATACTTCTTTACAAGTTTATTATCACAACCCACAGCAATAGAGACAGTCAGGACCGTCTTCATTATAAAAATTATAAAATCCAAAGAACACCTTATCGGATTACATGTTTCAATCTAATTCACGATTCAACTCGTGAAACTGATCATCAGAACCGCACTGGTTTTATGAAAATACAATTTTACTTACCAATTTTCAAAAAAAAAAACTTGGATCCTTTTGATCTTTTTACTTTTAATAATTAAATACTTACTTAATTTTAAGGCAATTTATGAGTTTCGTCAACCACCGAACGTTGCCAAATTTATTTGTTTAACTTTTATTTCGTTTGTCACAATTCTTTAGGATTTCCGACAGTTGAAGAGTTGGTATTCCGTAGCCAACATTTCTTGTTTCAAAGTACGCTGACGAGACTTTTAACTACCTTTCGTTGGGAAAATCAGATTTGACCAGACTGTATAGTCTACATATCATTATATAAGTTGAATTAATATTCATCTTTTGATATAACTAATCGATTACTTAACTTTATGAAACTATTAAAGTTATGATTGATATTCTCTATCAGCCTTATGCATAGTCACCTTAGTGGCTACTAAAGCGCTACTAGTGTCATATTTAGTAGCTAACTAAGCAAACTGTATGCATAGTCGAGTTAAAAGGATACTATCCTTAGTAGGATACTAAAATTGTTAGTTGGCTACTAACAGCCTTATGCATAGTCGTAGTCTTAAAATGGTTTTAAAATGATCCTAGTAGCCACTAGTTAATAGCATCTTAGTAGCTACTAAAATGTTGGTATGCATAGTTCTTTTAAAAAGAGCGCTAGTATCGTTTTAGTTAGTATCATACTATTGTATGATTTTAAAAATATTTATTTGGCAACACTGCAAAAGATCAGGTGATAACCTAAAAATATTAAGGTTAGAAGTAAATCACAAAATTCAACAGATGTCATTAGTTGTTTTAGAATATTTTATTGATAATATATTTTGTAGATCTTTATTAATATTTTACTTTTGGTTGGTTAAACTTTGAAGTTTCTTATAGATTGCTTCAATTCTAGTGTCAAGTTTAAATAAAAAAGAATAATCGTAAAAAGTTGAAATTTTATTAAAAATAAAAAAAAAATTATTTTACCTAATTTATTTTAAATTAAAAATAGCTTATGTTAAGTAAAATTATATTTCACATGTATTCTGAAAATTTCAACTTTCTAATATTTTCTTTAAATTAATTTATTTTTAATAGACATCGAACTAAATTGAGTATTTCATCAAAATTGTCAAAATAAGAAATTGTTTACTTTTCATTAAATGTAAGCTTAAAATGGTCTTAAACATGCCCAAGTCCGCCACTAAAATTTTTAGTAGCCACTAAGGATTAGTATCCTTTTAACTCAACTATGCATATGGTTTGCTTAGTTAGCTACTAGTTATGCCACTAGTAGCGCTTTAGTAGCCACTAAGTTGACTATGCATAAGGCTGTAAATATTTTAGTGGCGAACATGGGCATGTTTAAGACCATTTTAACCTTCAAATTAGTTGTTAGAATTCAGTTTTGGCTCTGGTTTTAATAATAAAAAAATTAAAATACTTGATTAGTACGCTGTGTATTGTAAATAAATTATAAATATAAATTAATAATAAGGCTGTGCGTAAATAATAAAATAACGGAAGATTTTATAAACGTTGTTGAAAGAATCGAAGAAGTTCAGCTAATTCAAGATGTTCTGGGGTGCTATTCTCGAACTTATACGCTTGCTTTGGTAAGAAATGGTAATCAGTTTATGTAAAATGCTTGACCCATATTTGGTGAACAGCAGTCTGGCGTAAATCAAACACGGATAGACTAGAGAGCGGGAAACCGCGGTTTTAATCCTGGTTGCGTCGGATATGTGCTGTGAACTAAAAGTCCAAAATTGATCTGCGGACTACTCGCCAACCCGTCTGCCCAGCGTGGTGGGTAATGGACAAAACCCTCTCTCCCCCCACTTGGGAGGAAGTTTAAGAGGGAGCCCTACATCCAACAGTGGATAAAGAAAGGTTGAAAAGAAGAAGAAGATGAGAAGATATTTGGTGCCACCAAGTAGACAATCTGCTATACAAATTTCTAGAAAAGTGAGATAATCAAATGGATGCGTGGTCGGTACCTAGTTACATAAGTACTTTTACCTCACTTGAAGCATATGGTATTGCATTACCTACTCTCCAAATAAAGCCTCAAAAATTATAAATGCTTACACGATACCTCATAATATGTGTATAGCTAATAATTTATCCCCGGTAGCTTTACAACCAAATGAGAGACTCGAGAACTTAAATGTGGGTATATACAATAAAGATAATAATCAACAACTACCCAACTTCCATGCTAATGCTATCTATGCTGGTTTAGCAGCTGGACGAATAATTCAACAGCAAATATTTAGAGACCATTTTCAATAAATTTTTTTTATTAATCAACATTACATACTTCTTGCACATTTTTTAACTTCCTTTATGAATAAATTACTACTAAACCTCAAAATCTTACAAAGATCAACATAAATCCGTACCGTTCTACATTTAAAAATGAGTATAATTGACAGTTATGCCGAATTTATGGCTTTTTTGATTGACTGTTGCGATGGTATGATTTTAGCCATGACTTTCCTTATGACTAAGTCATATGATAAATCATGTAGTGTGAACTACCCTTTAACCCTTTAACTTTAAATTTTAACTTTAAATTTAATTTAATAATGTGGGTATAACAGACTGCTGTGAATAGTGCGCGTATAAAATGATAGATGGAAAATAAACGTTTGAAAATGAAGGTCAAGTTGATTGGTCAATTTGAAATTGCCGGGTATATAAGCCAATAGGAAGCAGGCACAAAAAGCCAAAAACGGGCGAGCAGAAATTTTATCGCCGTTGTTACAAGCAGTCGCTGGCTCAACTCCGTCAGGGACAGGCGATGTAAATTGAGTGCTGCAAAATAATTAAAAAATTGCAGATTAATTGCAAATATAACGAAGTGAAAATTGAATAATTGAAAACTTTACCGAGCAAAGGTAAACAGTGAGAAAAATTATTGCTGAGTTAATTAAAAAGTGAATTTGAAGCTTGAAGCATCACCTGGCCATTTCAAGACACGTATGCTCCACCATTTTGGAAAATTTTGGAAGCCACTGGAATTAATTTCAACCACGTGGAAGTTAAAAAAACGGTAAAACTGTTTAAATTTAATTATTCAACGCGACATTGAATTCATTATTGTGCAATTAGAAAAAGTGTGCATTATAAAATTTTGAAGTAAAAACTTTATGGTTAATTCACTTACCACGTACTGCTACAAAGTTTTATGTGTTGCTACGACACAGTAATTAATTTAAAACATTCACTGCGAAACACCAAAAATTATAATTTGTTTAACATCTGTGATAAATAATACGTTTTCTCACAACAATTGGTAAAACATTTGATGTGCATCTGTTATGTGCGTGTCTGCGCAACTGGAATAAAGTCCGCCAGATTGAATACAGCTGTTATATTGACCGCGAAATTTAAATCAAAACTCAGATTAAAGAACATTTTATTTTATTTGTACTATTTTATTTATCTATAAGATTTTCATTTATGCCAGACGCTATTTTCGTTCATAAGAACTAGTAAAACTTTGAATAAGTAAATGTGTACTTCTGGACGAAAATCGTTTAACTTTGGCTTCAAATTGCAATTTTGTTTGATTTACATTGGGATGATTTGTTTTCAGTTTAAAAAATTTCATTTGTTTAATTAAAATTTATTCACTAACTGTACACCGAATTTTAATTGTGGAGTCTATTTTTTTGAACCTACTAACTGAGGAGTCTTTCTTGCTGCTACGAACAATCTGACTGCTGGTGCTTTTGAGTTGCTTGTTTTGAACGAAACACGACAATATATAAGATAGTACTACGGGCCTTGCAGACCCATGGCTTGTTTGACTACACTGGACCATTTCTTTCGATCTCGAGCTCTATCCATTCATTTTTTGATATGTAAGTTGTCTAAATCTGTTTCTGCTTCTTCTTTCCATTTTGATTTTGGTCTGCCTCTTCTTCTCGTTCCACCCATGTTCATCCGCAACATCATGTTTGGTATTCTCTTTTCGCTCATTCGTATTAAGTAACCCAACCACCTTATGCGCTGTGACTTAACCACTCCAATAATAGTAGCTTCCTTAGATAATTCATATAATTCCTGGTTGGTTCGCCTTATCCATCTTCTCTCTATTATTATCATATACATACCTACATATTGTCATGTTATTTTTTTTAATTATATTTTAAACAATGGATTTATTTTAAGTTGGAAAGGCAAATTTCTTTAAAATTTTGTTTGCGCAATTTGTTTTATTATTAGACTTCTGTTGTAAAGAAGTCACCATAATACTTTGATTTTTTTTATAAGGCGCTTGTGCCTGTTTATAAAGTTTGAACAGCCAACTTGTCCAATAAGAGGAAATTGTTCAGTTTATTAGATTTGTAAAGAGTAGGAATGCAAAATGTTTAAGTTGGTATCAGAAAATGGAAAGTTGGAAATTTTAATTTTGAGGAGTTGGGCGGAAGAGGGGCCGGAAAAAAGATTGAGAGCGTGATCTCGAGCGAAAGAGGTCGATTGGAAGTTTTTCTGAGTTTGGCCTGGAATATCTAATTTTGGATCCAGTTAGGTGAATCGAATTTTTGGTTTTCACAAATGTGTACCTAAAGAGTGTTATGAGCCTGATATAATTTGGAAAGATAGTTTGAGGCGTAGAAATTAGCGTCCACCATTTTGGACAGGTGTTGAATTTGGAAAATTAATTTAAATATCGAGGATTCTAGACGTATTCAATGGGTCACAATATTTGTCAACAATTGCGATTTTTTTTTATGATTGTATAAAAGGATTGAAACAGATAAGTAATATTTTTGGACCGCATGGGTGCATACTATTTTGATAGTCAAGAATTGGATTGTTTTATTTAAACCCAACGGATGGCCAAGATTTGAAAAAGAATAAAAGAAGATAAAAAGGTAACCAACGTTGTTTTTCTTTATTTTATAAAATTGTCTAAACGTGTCTAACCAGTAGGTTATTTGAAAATTTAAAAGTATCTGGGTGCAGGCACGTAAGTGGATTGTTGGTTTTGAGTTGTGGTTCATATAGGTCCAAACCAAGCAATCAAAGTGTTATATGAAATTTTTATTATATGCGCAAAGATTTTCCTTTTATATTTTGTAAAATTAAAGTTAGTATTGAAGGTATTCATCATTTTGTTTTTTTTTGAAAGTTTTCTTTTATTTTAGAAAGCTAGTCGGTACATCAAGATTGTGCTCTGCAATTTGCGGATAGTTTTCCTTTAATTTTAAATTTTTACTTTCGCAATTGTAGAGGACAACATATATATTTTCTTATCAACCCCTCACAGCACGTACAACGATTAATGATTGTTATCGTCCGGTGCTTTAGCAATTTTGCGTGCTTGATTATCTTGCCGGTGGCGCCCACAAACTTAGTCTATTCAAGATTCGTGACTTGTTCCTCCCTGCTTTTTCAGTATTCGGTAGTTCCACCTACTCCCACTTCCGACTATCGCTAGCTCGGCTGCTGAATAAGTAAGGGAAGACCTGAGAAATCAGGGCCCGATAAGTAATACTGTTTTAGCCAGCCATTTTCCATCTTTTGCAGCGCCCTCACCGCTAATATTTTATGCCTATAGTATAAGCTATTTTTTACACGCCCGGGAGGAGAAGTCAGTTTGTTAGGTGATGAAAATTGTAACAGAAGTAGAAGAAGGGAGTATAATATGAACAAAACTCCTCTAGGGAATTTTCATTATACACATATTAATAAAACGAATAACTAAGGAAAATGTAAGAACTTATTTATTAATATTAATAGAAAATGAGACATTTGTGGCAGCATTCTTCATTTTTTAATTATTAATTTAGATCAAGTAATTAAAAATATATAAAAATAGTAAATTAAACAACGAGTTCCATAATCAAAGTTTTTATTGCACGAAATCTGTTTAGAAAACGAGCCGCGAAGCGGGGATTTTTCTAAAAGATAAGTGCAATAAAAATGATTATGAAACGAGTTTTTTATACAATTTTTTCTATTTTGAAATTTTTATGGTTTAAAATTAAAGAAATGTGTCTGTAATTATTATGGTCAATTTTAAATTTTGTTTTATTTTTAAATTGGCTGGTAACACATTTGACACTTGAAAGAAATTTAAAAATTTTGAAAGTTTATGTCAAAAATTTACAGGTTAAGACATCGCACAAAAGTTTAAATAAACGAAATTATACTTGCAGTTAAGAATTTTCTTTATTGTTGTCTCTAATTTACAGTTAATTAAAATATTTAACACAAATTTGGAGATTTTTAATTTGATTTAAAATGTCATTACTCGATTTAATTTTCAATGACGTGTAAGTTACCAACTTCTTAAAACAAAAAAATGGGTTTCAAAATGAGTCCATTTTGATACCCGATTTGGGTGTTATAATGACTTTATTTTAGACTCAAAATAGAAATAAAAGCTTTTAAAAAGAGATTTTTGATTTGTTACTTAGAGATAATTAATTTGTTATTGTTTTTGGTACATCTTTCAAAAAGGCTTGTAATTTTATTTAATTTGAAAATACTTCATGAATAAACAGCAACAACATTAAAAATTGATTTTTATTATTTATGTGGTGAAAAATGCCACACATTTTTGCAATTTTCAATTTAATATTGAAAGGAATATCAATTATCAGTGTTTTTAAAAATTTTAATATGTCATAGTATTCAAGTTAAATGTCATAGGCTAATACAAAGGCTACTAAATAAAATAAATGCAATTCTCTGTCTTAATTATAAATTAGTTTTTTATTTATTTCTTGGTTTTGGGCGTGTAAAAAATAGTATATACATTACAGGAGAGAACGCCATTATTCCCTCCGTGCAATGTAGCCCTCGGGCTTCGCCCTTTGGCTACAAACTTGCACTGGTGAATAATATTGCTTTTCTCTCCCTTAAGGTATAATGTACTATTATATTTACAACAAACGTGAATTTTATTGAAAATTAAAAATAAATTATATTAATTTTTTTTAAATGACCAATAATAGCTTATGTAAAGTAAATTCATAATAATTTACGTATATTCTGGAAATTAACCTTTTTGCGATAATTTGTTTTTGAATTGAACTTGACACAAGCTCAGCGCTTATTGATCTGGCTTGAAATGGTGCTCCAATAAGGAATACTTAGTAATGGTATCTTTGTTACAGGGTACTCTATCAAATTCAAATCGTCACTCCAAAATTAAGAGTGAAGAAATAGAATTGAATTTGGATAAGTTACATCATCATCTCAGTCATAGTCGAGAAGAGATTTCAGTTCATTTTCAGAAGACAAAAACTGATTGTAATCCGCTTACTACGCCTCAAATTTCCAACTATAAGTTTAAGTGTGAAATTTGCGACCACCAATTCACACAGAAGGGAAATTTAAAAGTTCATTTAAGAACGCATTCAGGATATAAACCGTTCCAGTGTGAAATTTGTGACCATAAATTTGCACATAGGAATAGTTTAAAAAACCATTTAAGAACGCATTCAGGAGATAAACCGTTTCAGTGTGAAATTTGTGACTATAAATGTGCACAAAAGCAACATTTAATAAATCATTTAAGAACACATTCAGGAGATAAACCGTTTCAGTGTGAAATTTGTGACTATAAATGTGCACAAAAGCAACATTTAATAAGTCATTTAAGAACGCATTCAGGAGATAAACCGTTTCAGTGTGCAATTTGTGACTATAAATGTGCACTAAAGCAACATTTAATAAGTCATTTAAGAACACATTCAGGAGATAAACCGTTTCAATGTAAAATTTGTGACTACAAATGTGCACATAAAGAAAGTTTAAAAAATCATTTAAGAACGCATTCAGGAGATAAACCGTTTCAGTGTGAAATTTGTGACTATAAATGTGCACAAAAGCAACGTTTAATAAATCATTTAAGAACGCATTCAGGAGATAAACCGTTTCAGTGTGAAATTTGTGACTATAAATGTGCACGGAAGCATCATTTAATAAGTCATTTAAGAACGCATTCAGGAGATAAACCGTTTCAGTGTGAAATTTGTGACTATAAATGTGCACAAAAGCAACATTTAATAAATCATTTAAGAACGCATTCAGGAGATAAACCGTTTCAGTGTGTAATTTGTGACTATAAATGTGCACGGAAGCAACATTTAATAAGTCATTTAAGAACGCATTCCGGAGATAAACCGTTTCAGTGTGAAATTTGTGACTACAAATGTGCACATATGAGTAATTTAAAAGTGCATTTAAGAAAGCATTCAAGAGATAAACCGTTTCAGTGTAAAATTTGTGACTATAAATGTGCACATAGAAATAGTTTAAAAAGCCATTTAAAAACGCATTCAGGTGCTGGCTAAACCGATTTAGTGTGAAATTTGTGACTATAAATGTGTACAGAAGGATAATTTAGAAAGTCATTTAAAAGGAGCCTTTAGTTCACCACAATCATACGATGGCGCTGACTAAACTATTTTCTATTTCACTTAGAGGCTTTTGTATTTAAAATATAGTAAATTCGTTGCGATAATCCTAATGTATCAAGAAAATTCTTGTTACTAAATGTATTTTGGGTTCATAATATTAATATATAAAGTGAATATTCGGAATTAAAGTTGAATTATTTTTTTCATTATTATTGTTTTTTAAAATATACAATTCCAAGATTATTACAAAAGAAATAAATATACTAAATAAAAATTTGATAAATTGTTTATAACAACGACGCTATATGTCACGAAAAATCCAGTTTTACCATAAGATGAAGAACGCCTAACAGAATAGCTTATAAAAGTTCATCCATTGTCTAAAAGAGGGCCGAACTACAAGTCAAAATCTACAGTGACCTAAAGTAACTCTAGTAAAATAACAGTAAAATAAATTTAAAAACCACAGACAAAATTTATCTACCTGATCAATAAGGGATAGGGTACAGAACATATAAAAGATCGATGGTCCACAAGGACATCTTATATTATATTACACTGTAATAAACTAATAATAAATCGTTAGGAAGATCCTATTACATTTCTTCTGACTTTTTTTCTATTACTAAATATTGTCTGTAAAATCTACAATTTTTATGCAATAATTAACGTTCCCATCAATATAAAATTTTTTATACCTATTTGCACATAAAATCTAAATTTTATTTTGTTACAAAAGCCAAAATATTGAAATATCTTTCATTTTCAATTAAAAAAGCAATTAACCAAGATAAGTGAGGTGAAGCTTTTTGTTTTAATTTTTAAATGGTTAACGCAAAAACCACTTAATAAATTAATAAACAAATTAAATGGTTTTTGTGTTAAATTTTGGAAATGGTTTTAAGGTACTGTTTTGTGCCTAATTTTGTTTAATTATTTTATTTTTTAAATTAAAAGCAAAAGACAAAGGTGTATTACAAAAAATTTAAAAAAATATTATTTGTATCTAAGATATAATTTGGCCGCTCCTATGGTTCACTTTTCCGATTTTTCAAATAAAATTTCCTAAATTTCTAATTACTTTCTCTTTGGGTAATCCTAATGATTTTCTTTTTAACCCTATCCTAAAATATTGAGTTCAATTTGGCCGCTTTTGTACTCCACTTTTTCGAGGTTTCTAATACAATTTCTGAAATTTTAAATTACTTTATCCATGACGTAAGGCGGAGGACCTTTCTTTTAACCCTATCCGCGGGATAACGCTGTTTAAACCTTGGTGCGGCCCGCAAGATTCCCCAGAAATGAGGTTTTTTTTAAAAAAAAAACCTTTTTTTTTGGTAAATTTGCATAAAAAAGCTCTTTTCTAGTGGATTTTCCAAAAAGTGCGGCCCGCACTAATCCTCACGTAAAATATTTGACTTACAACAAAAGGTTGCCGACCCCTGGTTTAAACTTTAAACTATCGAGCAACAAGCGTAATGCACCTTTGTAGGAAATGGAAAAGAAATAAAAATAGTTTTGTATCAATAAAACAAATTATACATAAAAGATTTAATACATAACACATATTGTTGCAATTGTTTCATCTATCTACAATCCCGATGACTGAACTGTTAAACTAGTTTTTTTTTTCAAATAAACGTACAGCTACCTGCTACCTGATAAGAGTGCTAGCATATCATATCGATGAGTGCTAGGGTAGGTAAAATTTCGAACTTCCTTTGCTGACCCATCGTTACGCTTCTACATACAATACAATAGTTTTGTTTTCACAAACATTTTTTGTCGAAACAAAACTGTTAGTATCCCTATTTTATTTTATCACTTGCAGGTTTACTTTTGAAAATTTATTTTGAACGCACACTAATAAAATTTTAGCAATAATTAATAAGAAACTAATACGAGTAAATATTATGTAGTTATAGGTATATAGTAAGTAGGTAGGGGAAAGGGTTCGGTTGTGGGAATACTTTCGTTTTTGGCTCATAACTTTTGACCAAGTGCATATTATTTGTATTTATGGGTATCTATGGAAAGCTAGAAACCTTAGCTAACTACTAATAAAGGAGCTAAACTAATTCCGTCAAATATAAAAATTTTTTAAAGAATTTTGTGAAGTGGTCATTTTTGGTCAAAGTTTTTTTATTGGTTCGGTTGTGGGCACCCTTGGAAAATCTGGTGGAAATGGGAAAATATGAAGATAAACAACGACAAATATAAAAAAAATAACAGTTTACTTATTTTGGAAGCCTTCATTGGCATTATTCATCGTCTGAAGCACAATATTTGCATGTGAAGTAGCTGACGCGCAGCTACTTTAGATAGACGAGCCGATCGCATTTGTTGCAATTGAAGGAGTTGGCGGCGGTTAATTTGCGTGATAAAAGCTCCAAACAAATCAGGCAGAAGTCAGCATCATCGTCAGATGGTGGATACTCTTTTGCCTTAACACACTTGGCTGGAGTTGGATTGGCGCGCTTAGCTGGTGTCGCTTTCTTGGCTATCTTGGCCGCTTTCTTAGCATCTCGCTCAGCTGCTTTTTTCTTCAACTATAGAAAGAACATTTGAAGAAGTCAACACTAAGCTTTCCATTGGTTTGCGGCAGTGATTCGATGGCTACTTTGGCGTTACACCCCGCACCGAACCAACTTTATCTAAAATAGAAAGACTGCACACTGGCGTGGCGTAAGAAACTGAAACAAATGGTTCTAAAAAAAACGGGTGCCCACAACCGAATTTGGCAGCCATCTTGAAAAGTGGTGAAAAAAATTTTTGGGGTCAACATATTGGTTGCAATCGATATTGAATCACAAAGTATAACATATTTGCTGAATGTACTCAATTTTTCGATTGATTCACTTTGATTTATAACATTATTAAAAAAGTGTAAAAAAATGTTTTGTAATTTTTTCAAGCACAGAAATAGTAGTTTTCGTCACAAGGACGTAAAATCTCTTTAGGTTCGAGTGACGCAAACTGCTTTTCGTTGTGACGGGACTATCTCATTTTTATTTGGCTGTAGTGTATGGAAGCCGTCCCTGCACAAGTATAGTCCATTTGAAAATTAGGAGCGCTGATTGGTTAGTTTGCTTTTTTTACTCTTTAGGGCGTAAAAAAAATTAAATAAAAAATTAAAAATTTTTAAAAAAAACCTTTTATTTAAAATTACAAAAGTGCACTAAAAAGTAGAAAATAATTTTAATAAAAGCAAACAAAGCTTCGTGAAAACATCAATATAAAAGCGTGGGGCTGTTTATAGGTGGATAAGCAGGCTAACTATTGGTGTACAAAATTCATAACCCCACGCTTTTATATTGATGTTTTCACGAAGCTTTGTTTGCTTTTATTAAAATTATTTTCTACTTTTTAGTGCACTTTTGTAATTTTAAATAAAAGGTTTTTTTTAAAAATTTTTAATTTTTTATTTAATTTTTTATTTTCTAATTTTTTAGTCATATCTTTTCAAATACAGCTTATGTATTTTAACTAATGTAGGTTCATCCTATCAGATTTCTTTATTTATGTGTTTTAGATGTTTGATACTTCACCCTGTATAAATCATTACAACGAAAAACTTTACCCTGAATGCGGTCCTTAAAAATGAGATTTAAGCTGGATTTATAGTTAGACGGACTGTAAGCGTAGACACACTGGATACGTAACAAACGGACTGTAAAATATTATTAAATTTATAAATCGACGGAACAAAATGTTTGCGCATGGGTAGAAGTGACATAACCAACAAAAATTATACAAATCATATTTCGTTTTTCATTGAAAAATGGATGATGAATTACATGAAGGTATGTTTTTTGGTTGCAAATTAACAAAACAGCAATAAAAAGAACAACAATTTAAATTTTCAAATATAATGCTTTGTTTTGATTGGCCAGACATAAGAAACGTACTGTAAAAGATGAAAGTTGGCGAACACTTCCGTTCCAGTCCGTTTCACTTACGTTACGTCATGCGCTTACGTTCATTTATATACAAACGTATATAAATTCTATAGTTGATCTTTTTGCAGTGCGTCTACGCTTACAGTCCGTCAAACTATAAATCCAGCTTTAGAATTCTAAGTTACTTTCCACCCTGTATGATAAAATTGTCCAATGCGCATCGACGCATGCGCTTAATTGTTTTCAGTTTTTTCCCGATTTTTTGCTTATTTTTCAGAATTTTAGAAAAACAAAATTAAAATATGAAAATGCTCTGCAGGTGAAAGCTGTGTACCAAATTTCAGATCTCGAGGGCGTCGGAAAGTTGCTTAAAAATGGCCTCAAAGCGGTCGACCCACACGGACGACGGACAACGGTCTTCCCAAGTTAAATAAAAGCTTTTAATAAAAAGGCACTTTTCCATCTTCAAATGAGGCCATAAACCACTCATTTTACGGCCGGAACAACAAAAAATAAATTTGTTCGCAGCACAAAGCAAACGCGCCTGTTTGCTTCGATATTTGGCACATAAATAACGTGATGCCTAATACACAAGTGACAATTGTCAGAAACACATAATCTGCTTTCTGTCAAAAGATACGCATGGGTGCCCACAACCGAACCTCTTACCTACCAAATAAATTAATTTATCTTTTATTGGTGTATTTTTTATAGGTATTACATAAATGTTTGTTGTGTACCCTTCTTATCAAACAAGTTGATGACACAAAATAGTGATTTTTGCATATGACGCTTAATATATTATAATTGAATATACATAAATAATTTAAGGCTGTGCTCTCAATGTCCAAAGGGTCATTCCATGTGAAATCAATACATTTTTTCAAGTGACCATCTCAGATTTTATTAAAATTTAATATATACATAGATAGTATGGAAACTAACCAAAATACAAATTTTTATTGAAATATCTCGGTTTCCAAAATATTGATACGTAAAATTTTCAAAAAATTGCCTCAAGCGTATCTTCAAATTATCATAGAAACTCTCCTAATTGAGCTAGAGAGGTGAGAGTGGTGTCATTTTACTCAGTTTTTTATGCCCTTTCCAATAATATACAACACAATATGCTTTATTATAAAATTACTTTTCAAAACTCAAAATTAAAATTTTGATTTTCTGAAAAAGTACATCAAAATTTTTCAAAAAAATTCTCTGAATAGTTTGTACTTATGTTAAGAGGGGCACTTTTTTCAGGGCTTTTTTAATTTAATCAATAGATGGCGCCTACTTAAATATTTTTATAAAATACTAGGAAGCTTTTGTATTTAAAATATAGCAAATTCGTTGAGATAATACTATTCTATAAACAATATTCTTGATCTTAGGCTATTTTAAATTCGTATTGAGTATGTCAAAACACACTCACTTACAAAAAAAAGATAAATTAAACTTTAATTATGAATTGGGGGAGAGGTACGCTCGCGGGACCCTAAAATACAAATTTTACGATTGAAACCTCGAACTTTTCTGAAAAAGTATATATTAAATAAGAGAATTAGCTATGACGGAATGCCTTAAATGCACCTGTTTTTTCAAAAATCGAATTTAAAAAAGCTTGATTTTCGAAGGTTAAACGCTCGTGATTGATTAATCAAGTTCGTTAGTGGGAGGTACGTGTGCTCCTATACATAAGAGTGTAGCACTTTTACAATTAGTCAGTAACTCTTGCGCTATGGTAGGAATGCGTTCTCCTTTTTTATTTAATTTAAAATAATTTAAAAATTACTTCCGAAAAGGGTTATTTAAATTTAACGAACAGTAGTTACTTTTGCGCGTGGGTCCGACTCTTGCAAGGGTGATTTTGATGAAAATGACAACTAATTTAAAAATATCCCTAGGCCCGTAGGTCAAGGAAAAGGTGAATCTTTGAGAGGTGAAACTCGTGAGAGTGGATTTTTAACGCAGGGTAGTTGTGCGAAGAAAAATCGACTTAATGCACCCCTCGCTGCTCTCGGGCGCTTTAAGCCATTTTTCCAGCACATGTACTATTCGGAAAGGTGGTTGTGCAAGGAAAAATCGACTTAAAGCACCCCTCGCTGCGCTCGGGCGCTTTAAGCCATTTTTCCCGCACATTTAGGGTTGAAAACCATGATTTTCGTTCGGAGTGCACTGTTACTGCATCGCAATGCAAGTGTCGCTCCCACTCTGCGCAAAGCTAAGACTATATCTCGGTGCACGTACCGACAGAATTAACCAATCCCGAGCGACTTTGCTTTAAAATTTACTGCAAAAATCGAAGTTTTTAAATTCGATTTTTGAAAAAACAGGTGCACTTAGGGCATTGCGTCATAGCTAATTCTCTTATTTAAAATATACTCTTTCAGAATTCATCGAGATTTCAATCGTAAAATTTGTATTTTAGGGACCCGTGAGTATACCTTGAACCAAATTTTAAAAATATAACTACATTTTTCATGGAGACAAAGTAAAATTTCTAAACAAAATTTTAAGGACGTGATCCATCATCCGTTGAACCAAGCCAGGTTCATTTTTTAAACCGAAGTGCATTCTTAAATATTCATATAGTAGCTGTTGTTCAAATGCTGTTATTTTTAATAAAATCGAAATCCATTTAATTTGTTGAAATCCTTTGACTAAATTTACCAAGGTTATCCAGAATTTCTTTCATTCGAGGTAATGGGTACTTTTTTTTAATTATTTTATCATTATATTTTTGATAATTTATGACCACTATGTCATACGTTTTCCACTAGTGCCCAACTTCTTCGGTACTATTGAGGCAGAATTTGTGATGGAATCTGTCGCGCCGGAGTCTATTAATATTTTTAAGTTTAAATGTAATAAGTAAGAAGAAAGTCAGTTTATGCTTATGGAAAATTAAGTTTCAATATATTGTCATGAAACGCTTTATGAGATCATTTAATCCATCTTTTATTTTTTTGAAAATCATGTTGAAATTAATAAGTTTGTTTTTTTTTTTTTCATTTATTATGCTATTTTATTTTATCAAAGAGATTTAAAAAAAAGTGAATTGTAACTCTAAAACATACAACACAAACAATTTTTTTTTAAATTTTGAAAAGTGTGATAAGGTGATCTTTACAACGCAAGTTCAGTAGTATTATTTTGAAGAGAGTATTGGGGGTAAGATAGAAAATTTTCGAGAAGAGTTAGTTAATTAACTAACTCTTTTTTGACCTTTTTTTTGATCTCGGAAGTAGACGGTGGGTCATCGTGGTGAACAGAAGGTCATTGGGTCCTAATAGACTTTATTTTGCAAATTTAGGTTGACATAGAACCAGAAAGTCATTAGGTTTTTAATGTGATATTGTTCGATTTCCATCTTAACGAATTCAATTTGTAAATTCTGGAAGATTGAAATTCACCTGAAATAAATAAAACTTGTAGTATAATACGCCATTTAAACCACAGCAGTGGAGTGATGTGATCGCTGATTGAGTATAGAGCGGAAATTCTAGGTTCAAATTGCGAATTGCACAAAATTTCTTGGCTCGGCCTTCCGGTGGGCATCCACACTCTGGAGTGATCTCTGATATTTGTGTAGACGTCATTACCGGCGTTGATACGGCTGCGTCATACACGAGAGTTTACAAGACATCAGGTTAGGTAAGCAGAGAATGAAGTCAAGAGCCTTCAAGGCCTGTAGAGCTATCGCATATGTATATAAACCATTTAGTGTTAGATTAATGGTTTTTATGAAGATTTGAGAAGATCAATACCAAATACCGTTTTATTGACAAAACCAAGAGAGGTTGCTTCGATTGTATTATTGCGATTCCTGCAGCCTGTGGTTGATTTATCGAGGCTTTAACGTGTTTACTTGATTTGCTGGATCAGCTCATCAGCAAACATTTTTATTTATTTACTACAGAAAAACTTTCATCGGTATTAAGTTAGTGCGAATGAATAAACAGTGGCTCCGAGAATAAAATTTTGCAGTTTAATTATTTATTTGACAATTTTATTTAGTGTAAATTTTTCTTGTATTTATAATAAAATTTTATTAAAAATTTACACGAATACACTTGTAAAGTGGTAGTATAAATGCGTTATTTTGCTTGTTTATTTTGATTTTTATTTTTATTACGACAGCGTAGTTAACTTTATTAACACCTTTTTACACTTAACTTGCAAACTCAGGATATCGTCGGCTGAGTATTGGTTTTTTCCATGTCGATTTCGTAAAAATGTAAAGTTTTTTGCTAAAAAGGTTTCTGAGTAACTAATTGTATAGAATTAAACAAACTTAACCAAACGTTAAAAATTTTGAATTTTTAACCGTAAGAAAAGAAACAACATACAAGAAATTTTATAAAAACACTTAAAAACCATTTGAAACTTTAGTGACAAGGTAAAACTAGATAAAATATTAAAAAAAATGACTAAAAATTTTGAAAAAAGGGGGGCAGTGATGAAACGCAAAACGTGGTATTTACAAATTGAAAAATATACTAAAATGATTACAGAATAGTAATACGATATAGCGCTATTTCAAGGTAATTGCCTATCTTCAGTCGTATGTAAATAGAAAAAAGGAAAAAACAAACATGAAAATGACTAAAAAAACTTTTAAAAAAATAAACTATAAAAAAACTATAAAAAAAACTGTAAAAATGCTTACCAAAAAAATTAATAAATTAAGCTAGACTTTCTTGCACGTGAGTTCAAGATGAAATAAAAGGTTACTATAAAAATTTCAGAATAACTGTCACAGACAGGGTTTTTCAAAGCAGTGATACACCGTACCAACATAACTTCGAGAAAATAAATTTGAAAAATAATTTCAAATTTTATCACAAAAACAATCTTGCGATTGCCCTATTATAGAAAATAAATCTTAAAAAGAAAATTTCAAGAATTAGGTGTGATATTAGTATGTGTCGTAAAATATAGAATTAAACAAACTTAACCAAACGTTAAAAATTTTGAATTTTTAACCGTAATTTTTAACCTTTTTTCAAAATTTTTAGTCATTTTTTCTAATATTTTATCTAGGTTTACCTTGTCACTAAAGTTTCAAATGGTTTTTAAGTGTTTTTATAAAATTTCTTGTATGTTGTTTCTTTTCTTACGGTTAAAAATTCAAAATTTTTAACGTTTGGTTAAGTTTGTTTAATTCTATATATTTTACGACACATACTAATATCACACCTAATTCTTGAAATTTTCTTTTTAAGATTTATTTTCTATAACTAATTGTACTATATATCCGTTTATATGAAAATATAAAATTTAAGTATGATGTTTATATTTTCATTTTATATATTTATATAAACGGATATGGTACAATTAACTACACAGGAACCTTCGTAAAATAAAAATTTTACATTTTTGTGAAATGGACATGGAACAAACTAATACTCAGCCGACGATATGTTAAGTGAAATTAGAGTCTCTTAATATAATATGTTTACTGCAGTAAACTCATCATGATGAGTTCTTCAAGGCTGTTATACAAAAATTTTCTTTTTTTTTCAGTTTTTCGATATTATTGTAATTTTTATATGTATTGTCTTCATAAGAGTTGTTTTAGTAGTCACTTTTTATTTCTGTATTAAATAATTTGTTGAAGTAAATGGAGACTCCGTTTAGATAAAATGGAAAACTCGTGTGTCAATTGTCCGGGTTTCATGCCAAATATTTGTTTATTAGTTGGGAATCTCCGTTGTTGTTGTAAAGGTTCATTCATCGGTTTCGAATTTTGAAAATGGTTTGAGTTGTAACTGACAACGTTTTGGTTAAAATTTAAGGTGCACCGCACTCAGGGTTGAGTGCTAACAGTTGGTTTGCCAGTGCTGGGCAAAGCTCTGGCCAACCACTGTAGGCCGATTTTTAAACTGAGCACCGGCAAAGTAACAGTAAACAGCTTTGACCCAATCCTGGCGGCAGCGTTGGATGCGTTCGATGAAACGATGAGGCTACAGAGGTTTCATTTATTGTAACTAAGCAGAAATTTATTTTGCGGAAATGCGGAAAGTAGCTTAGCAATTTTTGATTCAGTCAGACGTTTTTCCGTTTTAAAGTTTATTTAGTAGATTAAATTGCAAACCAAACATCTGGTAAGCGATCTTCTTTTTTTGGTTGTCGGAAGATTTGATTGCCACCTGTTAAAATCGTTTTAGGTGTCGCATACAGAATGCAAATTATGTATTCTCGGGTATTTTCCTTACGACCTACTGTGTATTGAAGTGTTCTTGGCGAAACACCTCTCAAAAGTGCGCCGGCAGCTCTCTAAAATGGGAACGCTCGAAAAATCTCTATCATGGCACGCCACTCCAGTGGCGTAACACTGTGCTTACTTAAACTCAACCAACTTTTGTTCATACAGAAACGCTTGAGGTGACAGACAGGGTATATTTATAATTTGCTAAGTGTGTTTGCTTTATTTTTAGCTTTTGAAATCAAATTCAACACTGGTAGAAGGAACTTTTGGATGAGATCTCGGAAGGAAGTGATTTTGCTGAAAGATAGTGTTTTGGTATCAAATTCACAATAATTACCAGGGCAAGCAAACTTAAGGTAGGCCACTTGGTGGATATTATTTATATTCGGTTTGTTAACCCGATTTTAGCGATTTTTCTTTCAATCTTACCTGTTAAGGTTACATATTTGTTGGTTGAGCGAAGTGACATTTTGTCATTGTTCGCTGGTAGTGCTTTTCACTTTTGTTTTCAAGTAAGCCTATTGCTGGGGCAACCAACCAGTCTCCTGGTGGTTTTTTCTTTGGTAGCCTTCCGCTACAAACATTTCTGTTTGGGACTTCGAGTCCGGCTTACTGTATTGATTGGCAAGCAAGATATGAGATTGGCAAGCATGGCGGGCGGACGTGGTTTGATGTGTTCGGTTTGCAATAAGAATATTGATAGAAACAGTGACGAAAAAACTCAGTGTGCGGGATGTGGTAGTTTATTTCACATGACGTGCGTGGGTGATAAAGAAGTGCTTAAAAAATCTGAAGAATACCTGAACAGGAAATGGGTATGTGAGGGATGTAACATAACCTTAAAAACTGATAAGGAAAATACGATAGCCGTAACTACAAAGACAGAACAATCAATAGCCAACGGAAATATTTACAATAAATGTAAAGACACTGAAATAGGGTTGCTACACAAAATTATTCGTGAGTTAGAAGACAAAAATATAATAATGAAGGAAAATAATGCTCTTTTGAGGGAAAAGATTTCATTTCTAGAAAAACAAATATTAATAAACCATTCTGGGTCGGAACAATTAGGCAAAATAGACAACCCAAATGACACAAAAATTGAGCAATATGCAACTGAAAATGGAAAGGATCAATGCAAAACACAATTGGACACAAAAATTAAACAGCGAGTAACTAAAATTGGAAAAAAACAAGACAGCGATAAACAACTACAGGTACTGAAAGATGAATCTGTGAAACCGTCAGGTGGAATAAATAAATTTACAAAAAATCAGGAACGGTTAGGTGAAACAATGGCAATTTCCAATAAAAGAGATTATGCGGTGGCACTGAAAGAGACGAGACAGGCAACTAATTTGGAGTCCCATACTACATTGAATGAAAATATACAGAAAGAAATGACACCTACCAAAGCAAGAAATCCATTGGAAAGTAAATACAAAGAAAGGGCATTGGCAAACAAGTCAAAAATGCAACTAGGATGCGGTACATTATCAAATGAAGAACAAATGATGGGTTTCTCTGGAAGAGAAAAAAGTGAAAGCAAGATATGGATGTATATATCTAGAACAAAAGATCACGTAACAGAAGAAATGGTAGCAAAGTACATCAAAGACAAGAGTGGAGCTCCGGAGTTGGATGTATACGTGAAAACTTTAATACCTAAAATTCCGTCAAAAAGGAAAGATAACAAATCTTTTATGGTCGGGATGGACTTTACACTCAAAGAGAAAGCTTACAAACCTGATTTCTGGCCAAATGGTGTGGCGTGGACTCGTTTTAATTTTGGTCTAGGAAGGAATTTTCTAGACAACTCTTACAATTAACAAACAACACCACTAATAATACAAAATCCAAACAACTCAACTCCAAATAATGATACTAAAACTAATACAACTAATACGAAAATTGACGCACTTACAATCATGCATCAAAACATTCAATGTCTTACAACATCAATAAAACAACTTGAGGAGGTTATATCGGATGAACAATGTGATATTTTATGTCTAAGTGAACACTGGCAATCAAACGATCAATTAGAAATAATTAAACTAATGAACTTTAAATTAACATCTTATTTTTGTAGACCATCAAAACAACACGGAGGAGTGGTCATTTACACCTCTCGGAAGCATAAATCAGTACCTTATGATGAAGTAAATAATCTAACCATTCCAAGATGTATCGAATTAGCAGGATGTAAAACTACATGTTACGGGAGGACGATCAACATTGTTTGTCTTTACAGATCACCGGATGCTGAAATTTTTGCATTTTTTGAAATATTTGAAAAACTATTGCAACTACTAGAAGATGATGGTCATGAGTAAATGATTACAGGTGATTTTAACATAAATACTGTTGACACAAATTCAAACAATTCATGTAGGTTAAAAAACCTTTTATTATCATTTAATCTGAGACTAAAAGTAACAGAATATACAAGAGTTGCATACTCAAACCAAAATGGAAGCAAATCCAGCATTGATAATGTTATCACAAATGTTGAGGAAGTTTCCGTGAAAGTTAAAAACAAAAATCTGTCTGATCATCTAAGCCAACTGATCTACATAAAAAAGAACCCAAAAATGGAAAATTACAACAAGAAAATTAATGAACAACTTCTTACTGAAGAAAATCTTAATAACCTTAAAAATCATCTAATGGAGGAAAATTGGTCTGATGTTTACAAAACAACTAACACCAACTCAAAGTGGGACAAATTTATTGAAACTTTGCAGTATTATTTCAAACTACACATTCCGATTATAACCGTACAACATAAAGTTGTAACTACAAAATCCACAAATAGGAGAAAAATAAGTGCCGAAACACGGGAATGTAAGAGAATTCTGGATATTTTATACGTAATGAGACAATACTCAGCAGATGGACAACGAAAATACAATTTACAAAAGAAGTTATATATATTGAGTTGTTAAATAAAGATTTCAGAGAATATAATGACAAACTAATAAATAAATCTGACAACAAATCAACGACAGCATGGAAGATTGTGAAAAACAATATAATGTCGTGTTCTGAAGAACAAGCGCTAAAGAGGTCCGTAGCTCGTTTATCGGAGTTTACACTTATGAGACTCTCCCAGGAGTAGGTTCCAAAAATTATACTCAAACTATCCACAATTAATAAAACAAAATTCTCAGGGATAAAAATTATAATTTAATTTGACGAAAGTAGCATTTAACATTAGATTTATAATTTAAATAAGACGAAATTTTTGTTGTTAAACTTTTTGACATATTCGAAAAATTTCAAAAATTATTGGAAAATTATTTTACAAATTTACACATTTAAATTTCAAAAACAGTATCTCCAATTTGTAAAATAATCAAACGTTTTAGTATAATCAAAACAAACATCTGTAATAAAATTGTACAAAAATAAAAAATTGTTTAATTTTCAAATGTTGTTGACGCATTTTGATAGTTAAAAAAAAAATTAGTGCTGGTTATCAAACAGTTGCAAGTTCATAATGATATCAAACGCGTGTAAAAGTTTTTATCTTCTCAAATAATTATAACCGAAACAATTAGAAAAATTTCACTAGTAGGTTTAAATTGTTTATGTGTTCAAATCTTTTTATAAGTGCTTCTTGAAATTCAAATTTAACGATGTCAAAAGTGGTTAACCTCGAAATATTCCGATGCATCGTTACAAATTGGCGAAATTAAACGTTGAAATAAAGTGAATAAATAATTTAAATGGTATTTACCAAATCGATGGCTTCAATAATACAAAATTAACTCTGTCGAACATCCAACATTTACGAATCGACAAAATGGCGACATCATCTGTTAGCTGACAGGTAAACTTGCTCAAAAATTCTCCATGACACATCATTAATTCCATACCATAAATTCTTCATGGCACTCACAATAAACAAATCTTCAGTCGCTCATACTCATTACGAACTAATTACCAAAATCGCAAACGTTTTCAGACACTTCAATTTTCAACGCCAGGTCGTTGAGTCTACGACTTAACGCTTACACCTCTCTAGAGCAACTGACCATTTATCTCGTTTCCTGCCAAATTTTCCTTCGGAAAAATCGTGTCGCACTCTGGTTGGTTGATTTTCCAGCGAAATTCGAATTTTCTGATGCCAAATTCAACATTTTGAAGTCACTAAGTTTTTGAATTTATTTCGAACTACACTTTTAGTTTTAAAAACACCGCATCAATGATCGTAGCTACCTTTGCACCAACTCATTTCAAAAGTAAGTAAACAATTTTTAAACAAAAAAAAATTCAATTAACTAAATTATAACGTTTTTCCATTTTTGAAATGTTTAACTTTTAGGTATCTGGACAAATTTCCAACCCTAAAAATCTCGTCTCTGCATGTACCCATTTGTACACAATTGAAGAAAAACAGGTCAATACTCATTCGTCTGATTAAACTAAAGGAAATTTCATAAACGAAAACTTTAACAAAATGAAAATTTAATTGTGGATAATTTTTGAATTTGTAATTTATACAATTCATGTCAATAAATATTGGCAAAACTAAAAGTGATCCAAACATAGAACACTCGGCGGAGGACTTTAGTAAATATTTTACATCAAGCGCTGCTGAAGCAGTTGAAAATAAACTCAAAAGTAAAATGGTGAATAATAAATTTCCGTTGAGACAAAAGGAGGAAATCGAAATGGCACCCGCAACAGAGGATGAAATTGAAAAAATAATAGATGAACTAAAAAATAAAAGAAGCTGTGGAACAGATGGAATCTCGACAATGGCATTAAAACACATCAAACTGAGCATAATAAAACCGATGACTCATCTTATAAATGAATCTATTAGAACAGGAATATTTCCAGATGCACTGAAGATGGCTAAAGTTATACCAATCTTTAAAAAAGGAGACCCAAAAAATATATGCAACTATAGACCGATCAGTTTACTCAACTCTACCTCAAAAATTATGGAAAAAGTAATTTATAACAGAATTTTTAAGTTCTTCGTAGATAACAAACTATGGAGCACTCAACAACACGGTTTCATGAAGGGGAGAGGCACGGATACTGCTCTGCACGCTTTTACAAAAAGAATTCTTGAAATGTTAGAAAGGAAGGATATTCCCTGTGGAATCTTTCTTGATCTAATAAAGGCTTTCGACTGCATAGATCATAAAATCCTGTTAGAAAAATTATACAGATACGGAATCAGAGGGATAGCTTACGATCTTATACGATCATATCTAACCAATCGTACACAAAAAGTATCGATACATAATGGTAAACACAGCGAAGAATCGCCAGAGAAAGTAACAACACTTTGAGTGCCTCAGGGTAGTATACTGGGTCCTTTGCTTTTTCTGTGCTACATAAATGATCTTCCTCAGTATCTTAAAGAAGAACTTTGCGAAGTTCTAATGTATGCGGACGATACCAGTGTGCTCGTGCACTGTAAAAGCATTGATGAGCTACATCTAATAGTTTACAAAATCTTAGAATGTATAAATGAGTGGCTGAATTGCAACCGACTAGTGCTGAATGAGGCTAAATCTGAAATAATAACATTCCGAGCCACAAATAAAGATATTACACCTGTAATGATAGATAATATTCCATCCACATCAAAAACAAAATTTCTGGGAGTATATATGGATGAATCTCTCTCGTGGAGAGACCACATTCTTCACCTGAACGCCAAGCTATGTTCTGTATGTTTTGGTATGAGAGTGTTGTCCAAAATAACTTCAAAGCAAACAATGAAGACAGTGTATTATGCAAACTTCTACTCGAGATTGCAGTATGGAATCATTCTTTGGGGTAGCAGTTCAGCAGTCGATGATATTTTTATTACTCAAAAGCGAGCGATGCGACTGATGTGTGGCATACCGGGCTTAGCGTCTTGCCGGGGAATCTTCAGAAGGGAAGACATACTTACAGTACATGCGCTACATATTTATAAGTGCATAATGTATTTGATAATAAATAAAATACACATTCAACATGCAAACATAACAAAAACTTATAATACAAGACCTACAACTAAGGTGCCTATACCGGCTCATCGGTTAACTGCATTTGAAAGAGGAACGTACTACAAAAGTATCAAATTTTACAACGCTCTACCTGGTGATTTGCATAAAGTGGTGAATGATAGTAAAGTGTTTAAAACAAAACTACTAAAATACTTAATAAACTTAGAACCTTATTCTACACAAGAATTTTTTGTATAAAAATTTTTTTTACTTTCACTTATTCACAATATTTTATAATAAGTTTATTTGTGTGACGAGTTCAAACGCTATACAATGTATGCTGTTTAGTAATGTTTTGAAATAAATGCTTATTATTATTATTATTATTATTATTGTTTGTAATAGCAATTTATATAGCACACTTTAGTAATAGCTAATTACTTTTTAGTAATAGCACACTTTACATCTGTGTGCATTTGGTTGATCTGATCAACCATCTTTTTTGTAATTCAATAAAACTTGTTAGTCATTTTTTTTCTTGTCTTACTGGCGCCCACAATTTTTTCTTTAGTTAGCAGTAACTTTAAGCTCGTTGTGTTGAGTGAGGTAAGTTATTTAAAGAATCTGCGAAACGCTTGCGCGCGACCCAGCTCTGGTACTGGACGGGGGTGTGTTCCCTTAGCTAGTCACCCGCAAACATCAACGGGGCATCGAGGCATTGGCGGTGTTTGTTCGCAAACTACGTTACATAGGTTTGACAATCACGGTTACCACTTCTATTGTGCAATCCTAAGCCACGTGGGGTTTATTAAGATTTTCACTTGTTTTTTATGTATTTCGAGGTCGATGCTATGTATCTGAAGCTGCATAAATCCCATCAGCAATTCGGAATTTGTCTGGTACCTCGTTATCCTTTGAAACCCCTAGAGATACGAGATTCCCAATTACGTCAGTTTCCATAAACATTTTTATCAGGTCAAACACGGCATGATCACTACAAGGTCGGATATACCCATTACTTATTATTTTGAATTATTGAAGGAGTAAATTCAAGACATTAAAAAAAGTTGGAGGACGATAAGAATTAATAATTTTTTTTAGAAATCCATTCTATGCTGTTTTATGAGTTTATTGAGTTTTGTTGGTTGTGTATTATTTGAAAAAAATAATTATTGTTTCATCTTTATAAAAATCTTTTTTTTGTACAGGTATCAATATAATTAAAATTGCTAAATTATGTTTATGTATACAAATTTGGCGAGGTAATGAATTTCATTTTGTTATATTAAATGTTAAAGGGAGCTAATAATGAGTATTTTAATTCATCACTTTTTATCAACTGTTCTAAAAACCACTCTTACGTTAGCTAGAGTCGTATTTTATGGTAAAAAATTTTTTTTTTTATAATTACCATAAATTTTATGATAATTTTCGAAAGCACGTGTGGAAGCCACTATCTCAGCTTTCCGAAAAACCTCTATGAGCTTCCGGGACTTGTCAGTAAAGTTTGAATGAAAGATTTAAGGGGTTTGTTTTCTTGTAGCCGTTTTACATAATAATCAGGACAATTATTTTCTTAAATTTTATTATCATATATTCTGCATTTATTCAGGGCGTCTTCTAACATTATTAACTCAAAATTCGTTAAATACGACCGGTACAGTTCTAATAGCCCTGAGCAAATACTTAAAGTGATTGATTTTGGTATAGCACTTTTTTAATTAGAAACAACTTCACGAATATTTTATGGATTTTAATATTAAAAAGTTGCGGTTAAAGCTTAAATGTCATGAATAACAAATGTCCATCAATTGATTATTTTAATAATAATTAGAATTCTTAAGGTGAAAGTATAGTAACACTTTAGTATTTGATGGTTAAAACTACATGAATTAATCTGAAGTTGTAAGAACAAAAAAATCAAACCTGGTGAGCTTGATTTAATAATAAAAAAGAATATAACTTGAATTATTACCTATAACAGCGTATGAGCGTATTAATAATAAACTTAATAGGTAAGCTGACAATCAAATGCACAAACTAAAGCTATTTGTAAGCTATACTAATATACAAATTTTATAGTTCGCATGTGGTAATGATTTGGAAGCAAACAACAACTTAACTTCGACAAAAAACCTTATTGGTTTTTATTTGCTCCCGTTAGTTTACTGCCCAGAATATTTGGAGTGACGACCAAGACTAAAAGATTTTTAGGAGCTGGCGTTGCAATAAGTGGTTCTCTTATTTGGTTCCAGGTATCTACTTATCTCGCAGTAGGTATTTTCAACTTATATAAACGCATATATGCGTTTGTTCTAGCACTCGATCGATTTAAAAATTTTCGAACTCAATTTCGAATGTCAGATCGAGATAAACCGACGCGAGCTTAAAAGATCAACTGAAAGAACATTGATTTTGCTCTGCTGAAACCTTAGCCAATAGATTTCCAATTTTTTCAAAATTTGTAATTTGCTGCTAATGTGATTTTTAAATTTTGTGAAGCATCGTTACCGATTTTTGTGTAACTTGGTGTACAGGGTCTAGTTTGATTACCTGGGCTCAAAGATATCATATTTATTAAACAAAACTTAACGAAATTTTATAGATAACTTTAAAATGAAGCGTTTGAGATACAGAGGAATGTCAATTAATTTAGCTAATAATCGATTTTAAAGTTTCAATGCACAGTAAAGTTAACATCATTGGGCAAGTTTTACTGTTTAGGGGTATTTTTGGCTTAAACTTTCCGAAAAAGGAGAGATCTATCCCTTTTCTAGTAGCACACTTTGCTGAGTAGGATTGCAATCTAGTGCAAAGAGAATCTAAACGTAGGGCGCGGAGAGTCGATTTTAACATCGCAACCACAGCAAATCTTGGATCTACTCTAAATTCTAGTCACCTCCTTCCAAGTAGCAAACTGTTAAAAAGAGAATCATGCATTAAATCAATTTAAATACTTCCCAAGTATTTTTGGTTCTAAAAGGAATTTTGGCTTCTTTGTGTCAACGACCTTTAATTTTGGCATAATTTACTCTAATTAAAACAATTCATTGACAATCATTTGTATTTTAGGTAAATTACGACTTGCCAAGTTGGAGAAGAACAACAACACTTGCTGGAAAAATCGCAGAAGTTCAGTTTTTCCTACGTGCCAAGTTCTAAAAGCAAAACTTGTTTTTTTATACATTTTTGTTTACCTTTTTATGATGGAAATTATTAACACTATTTTAGTTTTATTTGCAACTTTTCTGGTAAGCTTATTTGCATTCTTTACATGGACCTTCAGATATTGGAAACGAAAAAATATACCGTTTGATAAATCCGCAATACCATTTGGTTCGTATCCGCCCCGTGATAAAGAGGCCATTGGAACAAAAAGTAGACGACAATACGAAGCTGCTAAAGCCGCTGGTTTTACAGATTACGGAGTATTTTTGCTATGGAGACCAATTTATTTTCCAATAGATTTACAAATTATCAAAAATATTTTGAGTGTTGATTTCCACTGTTTTGTTGATCGTGGATTCTTTTCAAATAAAGATACCGATCCTCTAAGTGCACATTTATTTGCACTTGAAGGCCAGGAATGGAAAAACCTTCGGGCCAAATTAACCCCCACATTTAGTTCCGGGAAAATAAAAATGATGGTTCACACTGTCATTAAATGTGGGGAACAGTTACAAAAATCGATGGATCACTTGGTGATCTTTCAGGAGCCTGTTAATATCCGAGAACTTTCAGGTCAATTTACTACTGATGTGATTGGATCATGCGCGTTTGGAATTCAGTGTAATTCGTTAGATAACGCAAATTCCGAATTTATAAAATACAGCAAACAAGTTTTTCGCGTTTCCTTTTTTCAAAGAATAAAATATTTTTTCTCTTTATCTTTTCCCAATTTTGCGAAAAAAATTAGAATGGTTATTACAAAAGATGGAATAACTAAATTTTTCTTACGTATTGTTAAAGAAACTATAGAATATAGAGAAAAAAATAAAGTTGTTCGGAATGACTTCATGCAACTCCTGTTGGATTTAAAAAACGACAAGAGTAATCAAGGAGCTCATTCCTTGACTTTGGAAGAGATTACTGCTCAAGCGTTTGTTTTCTTCCTTGGTGGATACGAAACGTCTTCCAGTACGATTGCGTTTTGCCTTTACGAATTGTCGCAAAATTCTAAAATTCAAGAAAAAGTTAGGGAAGAAATAAATAACATTTTGAAAGATCATGGTGGAAAGGTTACTTACGAAGCAATTATGGATATGAAGTACCTGAAACAAATTATCGACGGTAATATTTACATCAAATTAAAAAAATTGTGATTTATTAATGCAATGAATTTTAGAAACTCTTCGAAAATATCCACCAGTGCCAATTTTATTTAGGCAAAGTACAATTGACTATAAATTGCCAGGAAGTGGCAAAATTTTGGAAAAAGGAACTTTCGTTTTTATTTCTGCTTTGGGTTTACAATATGATTCGGAGTATTATCCAGATCCAGAAAAATTTGATCCAGATAGATTTAGTAAAGAAAATAAATCTAAAATTAATCCTTACACTTATTTGCCGTTTGGGGAAGGACCTAGAAACTGCATCGGTATGCTTTTAAATATTATACATAAATCAAATCAAATTTTCTCTTTCACAACTTCCAATTTTCACCATTTATTCTTTTTTTTATACATCATTGACATCTACTGATCGTGAGCACACTAAAACTTTTGCAAATTTTTTCTCAAGCATATGTGTTTTCTCTTTCTAAAATCAAAATCATAACTGAATCCAAAATCTGCGCATTGTACTTGTATATAATTTGAAAATGTTTTCAAAAGAGTTCTACACTATCTACATTTTTAAAACTCTTCCCTAAGAATTTGATCTTTTATGGTTATCAAAGCTTATAAAATACCTTGATTTCGCTTTTTCATATGATTTTCCTTTTTAATTTCTTACTTATTAGAAATCATCAGACAGTAGTAGCCGATTTATTAGTTTTTTTTACTTCTTACTTAGTCATCGCTTCTCCGCTTAGCTCAGCTGTGCTACCTAATGCTTTTTTTTGTTAGGTTACATGCCATGGTAGATTTACCATTTCTTTTGCCTACACCCTACACAGTACTTCGAGGCTACCGATCCACTGCCATCACTTCATTTCACAAGTTTCTTCTACATCAAAATCAGTTAAAGAGGCGTTTTAGTTTAAGATTGTAGCGCCTTTAGCGGTCTTGTTGGTACTCGTCAAAAAGTGACAACTACTAAAAAGCTGCCTTTTGATTCAACAAATCTTTAATAACTACATTATCCCAACTTAGACCGAACGACAAACAACCCCCGTAGCTAGTACGAAAATAACATTACAGTATAAATATTAAATATAACAAGTAGTAACAACTTCTTTTTTTTTTACAGGAGTACGTTTTGGTTTAATGCAGGTTAAGGTGGGTCTGATATACTTGTTAAAAAATTATCAATTTTCTTTGAATGAAAAAACTCGAACACCGTTAGAAATGGATCCGAGAAGTTTTACATTACTACCTATTGGAGATATTTGGTTAAATGTTAATAGTACAAAAGTACAATGACGATATTTTATCGTGATTCAGCACAAATTAATTAATTTTTTGTTATAAATTTTTAGTTAAATATGGTAAACTATAGTCAAATTCAAATTAACTCGAGTATGACGTATATGGGAATGCAGTGAGATTTAACGCATAGCATTTAGTTATAGGATAGCAGTAGTAATGAATTACAATTTAAACAAGATTTTATAAGCTTTGTTTTTTCAGCAGTTTGAAACCGTTTGCAACTATCAGACGCATGCGCAGTTTTGAATATACGTTATAAATTTTAATCTGCGCATGCGTCTGACGATTTCAAACTCGTCAAACTGGCTGAAAGAACAGAACTATAACTGCTTAAAATAATTTGGATTATTCATTTGTACACCTAACACTATTTACAGTTGTATTCGTAAAAAATATAAAAGTGTGTTTTAAACCTGTTTTAGAAAAAACTGCTTAATTTTTATTTGCATTTATTTCTTTTAAATGTACTTGAAACCTTTAACCATTCCTAATCTTAAATCTAATAATCTATTGAACTTGACAGTTACATTTTATAAACACACATTTGTGAGGTTATATCTCTTAATTTAATGAACTCTAAGACATACGTTTAGTAAATTTTGATGCATATAATTTTTTCGATGAGTCATACTCGACTTTAGGTGAATTTGACTATAATTAAATTAGTTATTATTATTTCAGGTATTAGTAGTAGAGCGGTTCTGGCTCAGTAAATAGGCTATGCAGTTTTTAATAAAACCCGCTCAGAAAAAAAAACACAAGTTCAAATTTCACGTGGCTGAAGTTGTACACGAACTCAAACTCAAAACTAAGTCTCTGAAAAACCTACCCTTAGATAACAAAAGTAAATTTTATATACCAGCCGCATCTTTTGAGATATCCTCATAAATTTTGGTACACATGTTTAAAATATCATTACCAAAAACCATGTCAAATTTCATTAGCCGCATTAGAGGCTAAGGGTATGAAAATCCTAGATTTAGATAGAAATCGGAAGTAAATTTCGTTAGGGCTGGGAATTAATTTCGATTAATCGATTATTTAATCGATAATCGATTAATATTTTTGAAATAATCGATTAATCGAAAAATCGATTATTTTCGATTAATCGATTGTTCGATTAATCGATTGTTCGATTAATCGATTGTTCGATTAATCGATTGTTCGATTAATCGATTATTCGATTATTCGATTGTTCGATTAATCGATTGTTCGATTAATCGATTGTTCGATTAATTGATTGTTTTCGATTAATCGATTGTTCGATCAATCGATTGTTTTCGATTATTTTCAATTGTTTGCGATTAATCGATTATTTGATTATTTTCGATTGTGTGCGATTAATCGATTCTTCGATGAATTTTAATTGTTCGATTATTTTCGATTAATCGGTTGTTTTCTAAGCGATTGTTTATTTATGTTAAATAAAACGAATATGAAATAGTACGCAAAAAGTTTTTCAAAGTAATTTTAATAAAAAACACCGAAATGTAAAAAATTGAATAATATATTAATCAGATTTTTTTTCGATTGTTCGATTGTTTTTGATTATTTTCGATTTTTCGATTGTTTATTTATGTCATATGGAACCAATATGGAGTAGTACGCAAGAAAGTAATTAGATATAGTTTTGGTAAAAAAAGCCGAGGGAGTAAAAATCGAACAATAGATTAATCAATCAGAATAATCGATTGTTCGATTATTTTCAATTCAAAATAATTAATTGTTTTCCGATTGTTAATTTTAACAATCGTCTACCTCTAGCAGGACCGTGCTCATGATATAGTAAAATAAATAATGTATGACAGATGCGAGTTCCACTTTGGTAATTATTGCGCATGACGTCACGTGGTAAGTAAAATTCTGCGCGTAATCATATTTTGAACCAATGATATTATACATATAAATTGCATTTTGATAATTGTTGCGCATGACGTCACGTGGATACTACATAACCTGCGCAATAGCATACCTTATTATTATTATATTATGGAACGTGCCCATGGGGGGATGGGGCAAGCTTTTTTTATCCCCTCTACCTCCATTGTAGCAGATGATCATAAAACAAAGACCTCATTATTTTTCAACCGCTTAACGCACAATTAAATGTGAGCAAAAAAGAAATTCAAGCATAATTTTCTTATAAATTTCCCCCCCCTCCTAGTCATACTTATAAATTGTTAGTCACATTTTATGTAACTCTCCCTTTCTCTTAGACCTGAAAGTTTTTTTATAAGCTCTGTTCTTTCAGCAGGTTGAAACCATTTGCAACTATCAGACGCATGCGCAGTTTCGAATTCACGTTATGGATTTTAATCTGCGCATGCGTATGACAATTAATCGATTGTTTTCGATTAATCGATTGTTTTCGATTAATCGATTGTTTTCGATTAATCGATTGTTTTTGATTAATCGATTGTTTTCGATTAATCGATTGTTTTCGATTAATCGATTGTTTTCGATTAATCGATTGTTTTCGATTAATCGATTAACCGATTAATCGATTAATCGATTAATCGATATAATCGATTGTTTTTACACAATCGATTATCGATTGTTAAATCTAACAATCGCCCAGCCCTAAATTTCGTGTACAAGCCGCATCTTTTAAGATCCCCTCCTAAATTTTGGTACACATGTTTAAAATATCATTACCAAAAACCATGTCAAATTTCATTAGCCGCATTAGAGGGTAAGGGTTTGTAAAACCTGCAAAAAATGCTGAAAATGGGAGACACTCCAGCGCGCGAGACTTCCCGTCGGATCACTTATGCTTATGAGCCACTAAAAATAATAATGATCGGGTATTACGGTAAACTTTGTACCTTAACAGATGGTCAAAGTTTCTCGAATTTTTTACACTTTGAATTTCGAAAAAAAATACTTTCGAATTTTGAAAGAGGTTAATAACACAGCTTTATCAGAACAACATCACTAGTTGTTCACAAAAAATATTGTGTGTGATCTCAAAATGTTATTTATTTATAATTTATTTAAAATTTAAACATAATATAGCAAATGTAATTTGTATTTTAATGTAACGCTAAATATATTTCGTTGTAAATGTAGGTGGTAGGAAAATCATCATTAAATTCATTTATATGATTAAGTTTTTTAAATTTTTTCATAATGTTTGTAATAAGTTCTTCTAAGCCATAGAATTTAAAACACAATTTTTCTTGAATTTTTGGTAAAATATTGTAGCATAATAATTTCAAATTTACTTCTGATTTCTATCTAAATCTAGGATTTTCATACCTTTAGCCTCTAATGCGGCTAATCAAATTTGACATGGTTGTTGGTAATGATATTTTAAACATGTGTACCAAAATTTACGAGGGGATCTTAAAAGATGCGGCTTGTACACGAAATTTACTTCCGATTTCTATCTAAATCTAGGATTTTCATACCCTTAGCCTCTAATGCGGCTAATGAAATTTGACATGGTTATTGGTAATGATATTTTAAACATGTGTACCAAAATTTATGAGGGGATCTTAAAAGATGCGGCTTGTACACGAAATTTACTTCCGATTTCTATCTAAATCTAGGATTTTCATACCCTTAGCCTCTAATGCGGCTAATGAAATTTGACATGGTTATTGGTAATGATATTTTAAACATGTGTACCAAAATTTATGAGGGGATCTTAAAAGATGCGGCTTGTACACGAAATTTACTTCCGATTTCTATCTAAATCTAGGATTTCCATACCCTTAGCCTCTAATGCGGCTAATGAAATTTGATATGGTTATTGGTAATGATATTTTAAACATGTGTACCAAAATTTATGAGGGGATCTTAAAAGATGCGGCTTGTACACGAAATTTACTTCCGATTTATATCTAAATGTAGGATTTTCATACCCTTAGCCTCTAATGCGGCTAATGAAATTTGACATGGTTATTGGTAATGATATTTTAAACATGTGTACCAAAATTTATGAGGGGATCTTAAAAGATGCGGCTTGTACACGAAATTTACTTCCGATTTCTATCTAAATCTAGGATTTTCATACCCTTAGCCTCTAATGCGGCTAATGAAATTTGACATGGTTATTGGTAATGATATTTTAAACATGTGTACCAAAATTTATGAGGGGATCTTAAAAGATGCGGCTTGTACACGAAATTTACTTCCGATTTCTATCTAAATCTAGGATTTCCATACCCTTAGCCTCTAATGCGGCTAATGAAATTTGACATGGTTATTGGTAATGATATTTTAAACATGTATACTAAAATTTATGAAGGGATCTTAAAAGATGCGGCTTGTACACGAAATTTACATCCGATTTATATCTAAATGTAGGATTTTCATACCCTTAGCCTCTAATGCGGCTAATGAAATTTGACATGGTTATTGGTAATGATATTTTAAACATGTGTACCAAAATTTATGAGGGGATCTTAAAAGATGCGGCTTGTACACGAAATTTACTTCCGATTTCTATCTAAATCTAGGATTTTCATACCTTTAGCCTCTAATGCGGCTAATGAAATTTGACATGGTTATTGGTAATGATATTTTAAACATGTGTACCAAAATTTATGAGGGGATCTTCAAAGATGCGGCTGGTACACCAAATTTACTTCCAATTTCTATCTAAATCTAGGATTTTCAAACCCTTAGCCTCTAATGCGGCTAATGAAATTTGACATGGTTATTGGTAATGATATTTTAAACATGTGTACCAAAATTTATGAGGGGATCTTAAAAGATGCGGCTTGTACACGAAATTTACTTCCGATTTCTATCTAAATCTAGGATTTTCATACCCTTAGCCTCTAATGCGGCTAATGAAATTTGACATGGTTATTGGTAATGATATTTTAAACATGTGTACCAAAATTTATAAGGGGATCTTAAAAGATGCGGCTTGTACACGAAATTTACTTCCGATTTCTATCTAAATCTAGGATTTCCATACCCTTAGCCTCTAATGCGGCTAATGAAATTTGACATGGTTATTGGTAATGATATTTTAAACATGTATACTAAAATTTATGAAGGGATCTTAAAAGATGCGGCTTGTACACGAAATTTACTTCCGATTTATATCTAAATGTAGGATTTTCATACCCTTAGCCTCTAATGCGGCTAATGAAATTTGACATGGTTATTGGTAATGATATTTTAAACATGTGTACCAAAATTTATGAGGGGATCTTAAAAGATGCGGCTTGTACACGAAATTTACTTCCGATTTCTATCTAAATCTAGGATTTTCATACCTTTAGCCTCTAATGCGGCTAATGAAATTTGACATGGTTATTGGTAATGATATTTTAAACATGTGTACCAAAATTTATGAGGGGATCTTAAAAGATGCGGCTTGTACACGAAATTTACTTCCGATTTCTATCTAAATCTAGGATTTTCATACCTTTAGCCTCTAATGCGGCTAATGAAATTTGACATGGTTATTGGTAATGATATTTTAAACATGTGTACCAAAATTTATGAGGGGATCTTCAAAGATGCGGCTGGTACACCAAATTTACTTCCAATTTCTATCTAAATCTAGGATTTTCAAACCCTTAGCCTCTAATGCGGCTAATTAAATTTGACATGGTTATTGGTAATGATATTTTAAACATGTGTACCAAAATTTATGAGGGGATCTTAAAAGATGCGGCTGGTACACAAAATTTACTTCCAATTTTCAGTTAAAAGTACAATTTTCAATCTCTTAGCCTGCCTTAGCCTCTAATGACGCTAATGAAATTTGACATGGTTATTGGTAATGATATTTTAAACATGTGTACCAAAATTTATGAAGGGGTCTTAAAAAATGCGGCTGGTACACGAAATTTGCTTCCGATTTTTATCTAAATATAGGATTTTCAAACCTTTAGCCTCTAATGCGGCTAATGAAATTTGTCATGGTTATTGATAATGATATGTTAAACATGTGTACCAAAATTTATGACGATATCTCAAAAGATGCGGCTGGTACATAAAATTTACTTTTGTTATCTAAGGGTAGGGTTTTCAGACACTTAGTTTTGAGTTTGAGTTTGTGTACAACTTCAGCCACGTCAAATTTCTCAGTATGCTGTGTCATCCTCATTATGACCCTCTATTTCATTGATGATAATAATTAATGTAGTAGTAAAGTTTTAAACATTTTATGTTCTCTGAGGGCATCTTTGATGTTTTTACATTTTTTACCATTATTTGATTCGAATTAATTGGTTTTATTTTGAATTTTTTTTTAGTGTGTATTGCTTTATCATTCACTACGCGGAACTCAATTTGTTGATTATTTCAATTAAATTCGCATCCAACGTCAATAACACTACTGTCATTTAATGCCAGGGTCGGACTCCCGAGGGGTTGGAAGAATATATTGAGGCTGTTGGACCTGTTTTGTTACGTTTGCATACGAGTTTCTCGAGTACGGTTCTGGGTTACTTATGATGTTGTAACTTACTGGTTTTGATGTTGGTGGTTGGATTTTTTCTCTTAAGGATGGATATATTTTTTTTTGAGACTCTTGTATATTGAACATCCCTTGTAATTTGCTGGGTGATCGCCTCCACACAATACAAAGACTACTTCGAAACACTTGGTAATCGCTTTATTGCGGGTGGAGACTTTAATGCCAAGCACACTCATTGGGGATCAAGATTAACCAACCCAAGAGATCGTCAATTGTTTCAAGTAATAAAGAACAAAAACTTTAGCCATTGTTCTACAGGTCAACTAACCTACTGGCCCACGGACAGAGAAAAACTTCCCAATTTACTTGACTTTTGTGTTGTTGGAGGCATCTCGCAAAACTACCTCAACATCGAATCTTCTTTGGAGCTTTCCTCGGATCACTCTCCAATCATAGTCACGCTCTCTGCTTCGATTGATGAACAACCGGAACCCGTAAAACTGCATAATAAGCAAACTGACTGGGTCCTTTTCAAAAAAATACTACTTGCTAAGCTCTCCCAACATATCTCATTAAAATCCGACTACGAAATAGATGAAGCAGTGCAATGTCTAACAAAAAATATACAAGAAGCAGCGTGGGAAGCTACACCAAGATACACAAATAATAAAAAAATAAAAAATTGCTTACCAAAACACATTCAAGAAAAAATTCGAGAAAAGCGAAGGCTAAGAAAGATGTGGTAGATATCTCGAGCACCTGGCGATAGAACTAATTACAATAAAGCAGTCCGAGAACTAAAACACTTACTAAAAGACAACAAAAATCAGGAAATCCAAAATTACCTAAATGGATTGACAGCAACTGAGGCAACAGACTACTCGTTGTGGAAAGCAACCAGGAAAATCAAAAGACCACAACAGACAATACCACCTATCAGAACATCCACAAATGAATGGGCACAAAGCAATAAAGAAAAGGCAGACACATTTTCCGCACACATGGTCGAAGTTTTTAAACCATTCTAACCAGAAGTTCCTAACGAAGATAAATCAATCTACGACTTTCTCGAAGTTCCATTTCAAATGGAAATGCCAATTAAGAAAATCAAAAAAAGAGAAGTCATAACACACTTCAAAAAGAAACTAAACATCAAAAAATCTCCAGTAGCAGATCTGATTACTGCAAAAGTTCTAAAAGAACTACCAGAAAATGCTATCAAACTAATTACCATGATCTACAACTCCATTCTGAGAACTGGATATTTTTCCTTACAGTGGAAAGTTGCCCAAATTATTTTAATTCCTAAACCGGGAAAACCTCCAACGGAACCTGGTTCCTACAGACCTATCAGCCTGCTGCCTATTCTGTCGAAGGTGTTCGAAAGATTGTTTCTGAGAAGACTGATGCCAATTATTGAAAAGCAAAAAATAATACCGAAATACCAGTTTGGATTCCGCACACAGCATTCAACAATTGAACAGGTACATAGAATTGCTAACAAAATCAGGCAAGACATGGAAAACAAAAGTTATTGTACAGCTGCGTTTCTCGACATAACTCAGCCCTTTGATAAAGTTTGGACTCCTGGTCTTCTCTTTAAAATTGAGAAATACTTGCCACATACTACTACGAAGTACTCAAGTCGTACCTTACAAATAGACATTTCTTCGTGAAAGTTCAGGATGAGGTTTCTTCACTTATGCCCATCGAATCTGGAGTCCCCCAGGGCAGTGTGCTTGGTCCGATTCTCTACCTAATTTTTACAGCTGACCTACCAACAACTCGAGACACAGTCGTGGCAACTTTTGCAGATGATACCGCAATCTTGGCGTTGCATCCCGATCTATTAATAGCGTCCGCATTATTACAAATCTACCTTGACAAGCTTGAAAAGTGGTTAAAGAAATGGCGCATTAAAGCAAATGATCAGAAGTCTGTACACATAATCTTTACAAATAGAAGAGCCACTTGTCCTCCTGTAAAGCTTAATGGAAATCTTTTACCGCAGAAAGAAGAAGTCAAATACCTGGGTATACATATAGATAGAGGTTTAACTTGGAGTAAGCACATCTGGAATAAAAGATTGCAGCTGGGTTACACTTTTAAGAAACACTATTGGCTATTACATCGTCACTCCCAATTATCACTCGAAAGCAAAGTGCTCATATATAAAATTATCATAAAGCCAATATGGACGTACGGTATCCAGCTCTGGGGAGCTGCGAGTAACTCCAACATAGCCAAAATCCAGCGTTTTCAATCAAAAATTCTAAGAACCATTACGGATGCTCCATGGTTCGTACCTAACCAAGTAATCCATCGTGACCTTGATATCCCCACCATCAAAGAGTGTATCACAACACACAGTACCAGGTACTATGATCGTGTACAAAATCACCCCAACTCTCTTGCGGTGGACCTGCTGACTGCAAATCGAACCAGGAAACTAAAACGTAGCGACCCAATGTATCTGCGCCACCGATTTGAGATGGCATCCACATCGAGGACCTGATAGCACTCTTGGGTGTTAATTGTTAAGGGAGCGAACCATTGGGCAAACTTCTTCTATGTCATTTATCATTGTCATATCATTTACTCATTGTCAATAGACAGATTGTAATATATTAGAGGAAGTCAATAAAAAAAAAAAATTTGAATTTTATTCGGGGTTTTTACCATTTGCGCTTGCGTAATCTAGGTTACGCTAATAAAACCTTAAGATAAAAAGGATTTTATAAAATTTTTATTCGAGTGCTGGAATTTTCACTTAATATATTGACATGTTTTTGGATTCTTTAGTATGTAGGAAGGAGAGGGGGTTAGTTATTTTATAAAATGTTGTTAAAGATGTTGTTATATACATAATTTACATATATGAAAAATTTAGGACATTTGTTTAATAATATTTTTAATAACAAAAACTAAAATAATAAACCATATTTTCTTTAAATTATTTATAACATTTTTACATATTATTAAGATTCAATTGAGTTTGTTTGATTTAATAAATGAAAACTTATTTTAAATTGGCTGTTGTTTTCTTCTGGTTTTGTTATGTTTTTACCATTAAAATCCAATACAATACTTTACTAGTAAGCTCCTCCTTCCTGTTATTTATAGAAGTTTTCTGATCGGCTCGTCTATCAACCCAAAAAATGTTTATCAACTTAATAAAGGGCACTTGATTTATTACAATAATACCTCCCCACGAGTGCGGCTGAAGCCAGAGCAAACACACAGAATCAAAAACTGTCAAACTCAGTGTAATATTTCTGAATAATAGTTGACTTTCATATAATTTAAAATTAATTAATTCACTGTTTAAATTTTCAATTGCTCCTACCAATAATAATTTTTCCATAAATCAATTTAATTTTCCATTCCCAAAATACTCCAATAATGCATAACTTATTTATCCACAATAATAACAATTTTGTAGAATAATATTATCCACTTTTTGAAATAATTAAGCAGATATTCTTTTTATTATATTCCAATATTCTTGGAGCTGTGATTCCTTAAATACTGTAAGTTGTGCTACTCCTGAATAAATAGCACCCAAAATGTGATAATAATTTGATTACTTTAGGTACTAATAAATTTTAGTATAAAATACTAATCAATTTTAACGGCGTTTAGCCATATCTTGCTCAGCGGAGATAAAATAAAACTTTTTGGATCCACTTTTAAAGGAGTGTCAGTTTCCTTACTCATAGAAAACCTATAACTTTTTAATAAAGTTGCTAATCCAACCTTTGTTTGATTTAAACCAAAACGAAGCCCTAAAAACAAAAACTTTGTACATTAAACAAAAACTAAATTTTTGATTTACTCATCATACCAATGCAATTTCTCGGTCCTTCCCCAAATGGCAAATAAGAAAATGGAACAATTTTAGCTTTATTTTCATTGCTAAATCTTTCGGGGTCAAACTTTTCGGGATTTGGAAAATATTCTGGATCGTTTTGCAATCCATAAGTACTTATAAACACAGGAGTACCTTTTTCTATTACAACATCGCTTCCGGGAACTTGGTAGTCAATCACGCATTGTCGGTTAATTACGGGAGCTGGAGGATATTTTCGTAGAGTTTCTGAAAATCACACAAATAACTAAAATGTAAAATTTTGATTCAAAATTACTACCGTCTATAACTTGTCCCATATATTTCATTTCCGCCATAGCTTCGTAACTGATACCTCCAGATTTATCCAAAACTGAATTAACTTCTTCTCTTACCTTGTCTTGAATATTTTGATTCAAAGACAATTCGTATAAACAATACGCCATCGTAGTCGACGACGTATCATATCCAGCAAAGAAAAACAAAAACACTTGAGCTGCAATTTCTTCCAAAGTCAAGCCTTTTGAACCTTTATTGATTTCTGATGGTAACTCATCTTTAAGGTTGATCAACAGTTGCAAAAAATCGTTACGCGTAATATTGTTCTTCTCTCTGTACTCAAGTGTTTTTTGAACCACTGAAAGGAAGAATTTCTCCGTCGCTTTAGCCGTAAAGCACAAATTTAAACGTCGAGCTAAAGTAGGAGAACAAAAGCAGAAAAAATCTTTAAAATTTTTTTTAATGTCGTCCTTGAACATCGTTTTACTAAACTGTCGTAGTTCGGAATTTGGATTTTCGAAAGAATTACAATCCAGTCCAAAAGCACAAGATCCGATTACATCCGTGGTAAAGCAACTTAAGATGTCTCGGATATCCAATGATACACCTGAACGGATTTTTTCGTTGACAAAATTTTTTAGCTGGTTACCACATTGAACCAAAATTGGAAACATCGTTTTCATTTTTCCAGAAGTAAACGTTGGAGTTAACTTTGCTCGAAGATTTTTCCATTCTAACCCATCGATTGCAAACAAATGAGCACTTAAAGGGTCATCCTCTTTATTATAGTAAATGCCGCGATCCGTGAAGTGATTGAAATCTTTGGTTAAAATCTGTTTAATGATGGTAACATCTATGGGCGTGTAAATTGGTTTCCAAAATATAAACAAACCGTAATGTTTGTGACCAGCGGCTTTTGCGTTGTCGTAATGAATCTTATTTTCCGTTCCAAGACTTTCCTTCTGCATTAACAAATTTATACATGTACCAAACGGAATTATTGGTTTCGCGTGCGGTAAATTCCTTCTTTTCCAATAATTGAATAACCATTTTAAATAAATGATCAAACCAAGTAGGAGCGTTGAAAATATTGACAGCCATAAAGTGGCTTCCATTTTAAAAACTAAAAAAAAAATTATTTTGTTAAACGTATCGAAATAGATACTTTCGAAAGGCTTACGTAAGTAACACACAAACATTTTTTATCCTATCAAGAATTTGTAAAGTTTATCAGTGGTGCTCAGTGTTCTTTTAAAGAGGCTGAATTATTTCATAATGATATCACGAAAAAAACCAAAACGCCTGAAAATAGGCTATCCGTGCTACCCGGAGTGTCTCAGTCAGTGTTTTGTGTCCAATGTAAATTCAAATGAGTATAAAGTAATAAAACAATTTAAACAGCATTGATGATCTATCTTGCAGATGTCGCATTTAATTCGTCGTTTTATAAGTATAGCCAACCCAGCCAGTGTTGGCAGTGATGACGCGATGTGCAAAAACGAAAATTGGTGCAGTTCATTTACACATTGGCAATGACGCGTTTTCCCACCACTTGCCACTTCATGTTTGAACATAAATACAAAAGAATTTAAATGAAATAATAAAAATCAAAAATACATTCACAACTTTTTTCCAAATATCATAAATGCAATCTTTGCAATCTCAGGTTTCGGCTGTTTTATTTTTTTGACGGCTAATATTGACAGTGACGGAAGTTACTATTGAATTATCAGTGCTCATCAATTTTTAGTTTAAAAAATGTGTGGTTTATCAAACAAATTGAGACCGGAATTGTTGTAATATTAAACATAAATTGTCCATATTTGCTACCGTTAATTTAAAAAAACTGAGTAAGTAAACAAATAATTGTTTATCATTTTATGATTTAAAAAAAGTAAGATATAAATGATGGATATATTTCTATCGTGATTTTTTGAAGAATCATTTTTGTGATCGCTCATGTTACCAATGAAGATTATCAAAGTATTTGCAATTTATATTACCATTGGTGGCGCCACCAGCACTTTGTAAAATGTCACTTTTTATGGTTTAACGGACGACCGAATGAAGTCCGGTACTACAAATAAGCCAAAAGAATAATGGGTCTTTTTAGGGCAGTTGTTCCTAAGCTTTTCAATATCGTTACCCCTGTAACCTATTAGAAAAACTGAATTTACCCCTACCTTAAAATGTTATTAATACAAACAATCCAAGCAAATACAAATATCTTTACTTTAGAGAAAATATCTTTATTAGGCTAGGTCTTATTACTCCCACAGAATAGCTGATTTACCCCCGCGGGGGTAATTACCCCCAGGTTCGGAACCGCGGCTTTAGGGAATAAGATTCCATTTTGCAGCACAGTTGTGATTCAAATTTGAATTTAAATTCAAATTCTTTTGCAATTTTGCCACCATGCGCCACGCTCCCGTCAACCCACCTAAATTTTAGAAGCGTTTGTAGCGTCTGAAAGGGGCGGAGCCAAAGTGTTTGGAAGCGAGTGGAAGCGCCATCCCGAACGCAACAAAAGTGTTTGGTGGCGCTTCAAAGCGAAAGTAGCTCCAAACCAAACGCCACTGGCGGTTTCAGAGGGGGGTAATTGGGTAATTACCCAATTACCCCCCCTAAGAATTATTATTTACCCTTTATTTTTCAATAAAAAAAATCAATCTATGTTGAAATTTACATTGATATAGGTAAATTACCCCCCCTAAGCCAGTTGGTTAGAAACGCCCCTGCCGAACGCGGGGTATATTTGGTTAATAACATAACTTACGATTATACTAATAATATATTATTTTATATTGTTTCATAATTTAGTACCTAATTATTTTAGATGCAAAAAATTATTGTAATTATGTTCGAGAGAAGAATTATTAATGCTAGTCACGGTCCTTCAAATCAAATTATTTTGTATAGGTAGAATGAGGATGTATTACGTAACACAATTAAAGCACAGTTAAAAAAAAACTTTAAAAACAATTAAAAATTGTTTATTCATTTTAAATTTGAAAATTTTTAAGATTAAATCGCGCTAATATTTTCAATTAATATTCAATCTTGAAAATTTTACATTTTAATTTTTAATGAAAAAAAAAATATTTAATATAATTTGGTAACAAAAAAGTACAGATAAATTTAATACTAGGTATTAGGAATTTAAAAAAAAAAAAAAAACATAATATACCACCAGAATATGGCGAATTGTCTGTTTCAGCAATAACAAAAATGTTGAAAGAAGAGGTGCTTAATGGCACTTACCCTAAAAGGATTAATTTTACAAAATTTTAAAAAATAATTTATTTGGTTAAAATTGAACTGTGACCTTGTTTGTGAATTTGAACATGTTTACTTATATTATGTAAAATAAATAACTTAAATAAATAAAAATAAGGTTGTATAGACTTACCTTACGCCTGATAATAAGTACAATAAAACATCAGACTCAAAAAAACTAATGTTTTTGATAACACTTAATTTTCCTGGCGCTGATACAAAAACATCGTTTTTAATTTATATTTATTCACTATCGTTTTTAGTACTTTTACAAGGCACAACCTTGCTTTAAAAGGTGCTTAAGGTAAATCCTGATCAGGTGCCGCTCAATCCAAATAAGGTAAAAGTACTTACAGCCAACTTGATCAAGCGCCCAGCGTGACATGTACGTACTGTAATCGATGTATCTTCTAAACTAATTGAGATCCCATTCTGAAATTTTTTTAGCAGAATTTATAAATGTTAAGCTTTATTTTAAAGTAAAAAAAATTACAATTAAAATGGTCAAAGTTATTAAAAAAAATATTTTAAATATTTACTTCCGGTTTAACACTAGAAAAAAAATTCAAATTTGAAATGTGATTTAAAAATCAAAAAGAACATTAAATTTTCTATAGAAAACACTACATTTATTATTTTATTATAATAAATACGTCAATTACGGGAATCTTTAAGATCTCATATCTTAACAACTAAACCTCAAATAAAAAAAATATTATGTGTACACGTTTATATCCCATAGAAGTACAAATATGCCCAATATAAACGAAATTCACAACCTCACTTTTTTTTCATTGTCCGCTTCACGTGAAATGCCCCATAATCAAAATTTTATAATTGTTCACAGAATTGATATAAATCTCTCTTCTTACATTCATATTGTGTGCGTTCAGCGAGCTCAACTGCTTAGTGTCATAGTATAATAGAATCATAAAGTAGCGACACTCTCTGTTGATTTCATTGTTGTCGGCTGTTCTAAAAATTTGAAAATAAGGAGTTTTGCTTCTTCTGAAGTACCCTAGAGGGCGACCACAAAACGGCTATATTTGACAAGTTGTTTGTAAATTCTAACCTATATTTATTCGACGTTTTAATCGCATTTTCAAACTTGGAAGGAAAGCAAAGTTTATTATTCATTATTTGAAATATTGGTTATTTTAAAAACATTACTTAAATGTGTTTTTGGTGAAAGCATTCTTTCAAAAGCTATCTATATTAAGTTTGTCAATACGGAATGATAATTTTAAACATATATTTCAAAAACTTGAAGTAAAGTGTGTAGTACAGTTTATTATTCCTACAATTGATTTTACATTGAGAAGTTTACATTTGGCAGTTTTGTACATTTCATCTGCAAAATTCACTGCACTTTCGAAGGTACGAATTATGAAGACGCTCCATTTTCATCCTTACAAAATTGGAATCACAGAATTTCACCCACTGCTTATTTACATCTTTCGGAAATTTGTGAAGTGTAATGCCCATTCCATTTTTACAATAACGAACATAACACAACGATTGATAACTCATGTTTTTTAAAAAATTTTTTACTGGTCACAAAAATTTAAATATTCACACTGTTTGTTCGCGTTTGAGCTTTGATTTTTTTCTTCATTTACTTTTAGTGAAATAATCTTCTGAAAGCTCAATAAATAATTTAATTGAATTTTTAATTTTGTATGTCAATTCATTCCAAAGAGCTCTAAATGCAATTGAATTGGCCTGCGACATCTGTGAACTCTTTTACAAACCAAAATTTCTTTCAGAAAGTTGGAACATAAAAAATGCTCGACTTTCCCAACTAGTAGATTCTATATACTCTGTTAGTGTCATCAGTCAACTATGATGAGTATGTTGACACTCAGCAGTTTGAATTTGAACAAATGCAGCGTAAAACTTTTGCGCTGAGTTTTTTAGTCAACAGTTGTAAGTAAGCGCATGCTCAGCGCTCCGTTTAGCGAAACCTGATTAGTCAACTTCTCAGCCGCTGAGCTTCGCTGAACGCGCCCATTGATTACATTTTTATTTACAAACAACTATTTATAAACTGTGTCCACTTTTTCCTGTTTCTAGTTATTTGTTTTCCTTCCTGAACTGATCTTGTTTTATTTTTTTAACACTTTCTCAATTATTCCATCCCAAGTTTCCGGTGGTCTACCTCTTCTTTTCTTATACCCCTTTTTTGCCTTCCATATTCTTCTGATCTATCGTACTTCACTTATTTTCTGTAAATTCCCCCACTATCTCAGCTGTTTTCTCTCTATGTATTCTTGTACTGTCTTTATTCCAAATTTGGCTTCTCACATTCACATTTCTCTCTCTATCCATTTTTTTTATTCCTTTTTCATCCTTCTTGTTCCTGCATTGTTATTCTTTATTGTCGTACTCTATACCCATGTTTTAATCCGTATATGGGTGAATGTAAACTGGGCCAATGGTAAAGTGGGTCAAATTTTGAAAATGGTAAACTGGGCCAAAGTTTAATTTCCTATAGAAATAGTGGAAGATTTATGTTTATAGTTTAGTAGTGTGGCGGTGCGAATTCTTTTTTTGTTATCATTTAAAAAAAATATCAGAAACTAACTGTAACCTACCGACAGATCTACATCCTCGCGCCCGATCTACCTTTTCGCGCAGATTTGTTTGTTTTCAGCTTATTTAGTTTAATTTCTTATAGAAATAGTGGAAAATTTATGTTTATAGTTTACAATTTAGAAAAAAATTTTACGGATAGTAAAATTAATATCTTTGAGTTGACTTCCGACTTTTACGGAATACATTTCAACAAAACATGAACCCCCGTATTCATAAAAACGAAAAATACTTAAAAGAGGTTTGCAAACCCTTTGTAAGGGAAATAAGGCATTTTAAGAGCATTTGTGAGGCTTTTAAAGTTTTAGTAAACCTGTTGTAAATATTGCGTTTTTATGAATACGAGGGGAAATTTATAAATTACCTATTTTATTTTTAATATTTATTAATACACATTATACATATATACAACAGGGAACGAATTATATTCAAAGTAACCGAGAAGTACTGTAAAACCTCCTATCAGAATTCTCTATTTATGTGTTTTAGATGTTTGATACTTCACCCTATATAAATCATTACAACCTAAAATTTCACCCTGAATGCGGTACTTAAAAACGAGATTTAGAAATCTATGTTTCTCCCCGTATACGGGGGACCCGTTGTACACAATGTTAACGTACGGTTAATACTTTTTCGCGTGGATCCTCCTCGTGCCGTGGTCACTACCACGGGTAACTACCCTTATTATAAACATACCCCTAGGCCCGTGAGTTAAGGAAAAGGTGAATCATTAAGAGGTGAAACTCGTTTTCGCGTGGATCCTCCTCGTGCCATGGCGGTTTTTATAAAAATTGAAAAAATTTTATTTTTAATTTCAATTCAGCGGTTACTTAAAAATTCTGATTTTGGCCCAGTTTACCACTTTCAGGTAGTTTTTTGGCCCAGTTTACATTACCCCCCGTATATAGTAGTGGTAGTATTGGACATATGTGGTCTTGAATACCGCAAGTTTAGTCTAACTTGCTCTATGTGTTTTCCTTCTGTCTTGATATTTATTGTTTCTATTTCTAGCGATATCACCACACAGAGAAAAAATTGAATTCCAAATCAATCTCGCACCAATTTTGAAGTAAATATTATTTCAATTGATGTCAAATTTACTTCAATTGTAGTAAAATTAACTTCAAAATTGGTGCGAGATTGATTTGCACTTCAATTATAGTAAAAATTACTTCAATTTTTTCTTTGTGCATTACTTTGATTTTGTTTTTACTCACCTTCATTCCATTTTTTTTAAGTATTTCATTCCATATCCTCAAATTATTTTGTAGCCCTTCTTCATTTCAGGCCATTATCACGATATCGTCAGCAAACGCGCATTCCGATATTTCCACTTTCCGCATATTTTTATATTCCACCAATAGCTTTTTTATCTTCTGTTTGCACTCCTTGATTATTTCAAGTACTGGGCTTATTACCCCACCTTGTCTCGCTTCTTGTTCTGTTCGGAATTTCTCCAATTTCATGTTTTAATATTTCACACGCTATGGTGAAATAGATATAGATTTATCTGAACTATGAAATGTGGGGACTAATCCACCCCACAAATTGGATTTTTAATTCCCAGAAAGGGAAAGCATAACATTCTACTTAGAATGTAAAAAGCTTGATAAATATTTCCCAGACTCATCGTCTTAGTACGCGATCGTGTGCTATCTATGAATGCTAAGTAGGTATGCTTTTGTTTCAATTTTCATTATCTTCTGTATTATTTGTTTGACAGCAAAAATATAGTCTTGTGCACTTCTACCCTTTTTAAATCCGCTCTGCGTTTCTTCAAGCGTTGGTTCGTCGTATATATCATCGGTATATACGAATTGGAAAAGGTAAAATATTACTTACGTAGAACTCTAAGTAAATTTACAAACTTGTTGGTGAATTTATCTTACCCTCCACAATAAATCCGGAATCCAGAAAAATTGTAGTAAGGAACCGTCACTGGATTATTTCTACCTGCTGAAATACTTAAATCCTCGTGACCTCAAAATAGATTGTAATAATAATTGAGAAGCAGACATTCTATATGCAGTATGTCCATTTTCTGAAATTTTCACGAGAGCAGTAAAACTACCACAGGTTTAAATGATAAGTTATTAAAAAAGTAATTTTTGCAATAACACAGTGTAAATTACACTACAGTTGTTGTCATGAAAGATGAAGCTTCGTCATAAACGGCATTTGTATGAAATAAGACGAAAATTGTAAGTCAAATAAGTGTTCGATATAATAAATTTAAATCATAGTAATTATTATAATCATTAAAATATTCACAACAATACTTAGTTCTAAAAAGAACTAACAAATTTTAACAAGTTTATAGCAACACAAAACTTCCAATTAACGTAATATAAAATAATTAATTACAACTAAATGGAAATATAACCTAAAAACCAAAGTTACTTGTCAAAATTATAGCATCAGTCAATATGAAAAACTACTTTCATTAAAATTATTATGCAAGCTATGAAATATTGCATCTATCTTTTTCTATCTCATACGTTGCATATCATAACATAATTTTCGACGTATAAGATTTCTAAAATCAGACACTTAAGAATTATTTATGTTAGTGTGTCTTTGTTGCACTTATGACTACAATTAATTTGAAAAAAAAAGATTGTCGGTTCTTAATTCAGATGGTTGTGACGTAAGCTTCATCTTTCAAGATTACAACTGTATGAAGTATCCATAAATGAAGCAAATATTTGATTGGCGGTTTTGCAAAACAGCTAAAAAATGTATTGAACAAACTGCACTTTGTATTTTCTACATTGGACAAACTGCATATAGAATGTCTGCTCCTCAATTATTATTATAGTAGGAGATCCGAACTAGAAACGACCTTCACCCATCTGGTTAATGGATGAAAAGTATTTTATATCAAATTTAATATATTAAAAAATATATCTTGAGTAGGTTGCCTAAAAAATTTCTGGCCAGGGTATGATTAATTAATAATTGAAAAATGACTTTTTATTAAATATTTCACTCATGTGTTTAACAAATAAATTTAATACCAACCGAAAGTATGAAGCCTATAGAATATGCAAACGTTGGGCTGCCTATTTTTTTCCTGGCCTTAACTACTGGGTTGCCAGGTTTAAAGAGGTACATCAATAATAGGTATTTTCACCTATTAGTTTAATAAATGAATCTTATATGAAAATGAGCGCTATTTAATTGCGAATACGATGAAATAGGGTTGCCTGTGAAAAATCTGGCCTGAATGAGGGTTGCCGCGTTTTGAATGGTAAAAATTTTATGCGTGTGAAAACTTGCGACAAAGACAGCGCACATGCTATTTATTCGTGCAACAGAGAAAGATAGCGATATATTAGTAAATACTAAACATTATTTTGGAGCAACTGACGTTAGAATTAAGAAAACAACGATAAATATATAATATATTAAATAATAAAATAAATAACAATAAACAAAGCAAACAGTCAAAAAATTAAAATGAAATGAAATGGTAAAAAACATACTGTAGGGATCTTGTTTAATTCTATTATTAAAAAATGTACTAATCAATAATTATTATTATTCTGTATCTGATTCATCAGAAGTGAAATGTTGATCCTCGAACTCGGTACATTTGTCTTCATTTTCCTTCATTTCGACAATGTCTTGTATTTTCAATGGCGTTTGGTCTCCAATAAATGCTATTGGTTACAAGTGTTCTTCAAAATGCCAACCGTAATTATCAGGCTGGAGTTTCACACATGTAATTTCTGTTGCATTAAGCCACATGGAATTAACAAAAATTGTTCTTAAAATTTTTTGTTGTAGGGATATCCAGCGTGGTGGTAAAGTATTCGAGTCGAAACTTTTAATTTTTTTTAAGAACTGTTCACTGTCTTCTTTTGCAACATAATTTTTCATAAACATTTGATTTCTAGCGTCATTCACTCTGGTGCAATGATTCACGCCATACATTTTAGCTGTAAACTCTTGAACACTGTCCATTTTTTCATCAATAAAAATATCAGCTTTGTCTGTTAATGATGTAAATACTTTTCACTCTTGGAAAATATTTTAAAAGGCCTAATTTTAAAATGTAACTTTAGGTGAAGAAACAAGGAAATTAATAATTAACAATGTAACGGACACCTAGCTAACTTATCTCCAAGTGAAATTTATTATATCCGAATGATGACTTATTGAATGTCACCATCATTTTAGAAGGGGAATTTTATAAAATGCACGGTGAATCTTTATCAAATGAAAAACATTTATTTAAATTTGTATGTAAAAAAACAATTAAACAACTTGATGTCAAGGTGCAACAAGCAGTCCCAAAAAAAGTTACTTTGTGTTTGGCTAGGACAAGAACTTACTTTAGGTTACGCGATTTAAATGGAAAAATTAGTTTACAAAATTTTCGTAAAAATTAGATAAAAAATTGTCCAAATAAAAAATTATATAAAAATTGTATTATTTAATATATTATATATTTATAGTTGTTTTGTCAATTCTAACACCAGTTGCTCCAAAATAATGTTTAGTATTTACTAATATATCGTTATCCTTCTCTGTTGCACGAATAAATAGCATGTGCGCTGTCTTTGTCGCAAGTTTTCACACGCATAAAATTTTCACCATTCAAAACGCGGCAACCCTTATTCAGGCCAGATTTTTCACAGGCAACCCTATTTCACCGTATATTCGCAATTAAATAGCGCTCATTTTCATATAAGATTCATTTATTAAACAAATAGGTGAAAATACCTATTATTGATGTACCTCTTTAAATCTGGTAACCCAGTAGTAAGGCCAGGAAAAAAATAGGCAACCCAACGTTTGTATATTCTATAGGCTTCATACTTTCGGTTGGTATTAAATTTATTCGTTAAACACATGGGTGAAATATTTAATAAAGAGTCATTTTTCAATTATTAATTAATCATACCCTGGCCAGGAATTTTTTAGGCAACCCACTCGAGATATATTTTCTAATATATTAAATTTGATATAAAATACTTTTCATCCATTAACCAGATGGGTGAAGGTCGCTTGTAGTTCGGATCTTAAACTTTTGGATCAATAAAAAAAATGATTACTTTATATTTATTACTTTATATCCGAATTAAATTTTTTTGAACAGTTTGTTTTTATTATTAGGAAATGAAGTCGAGAAATAGTCTTTTGCGCCTTAGAAGATGCCAAGTTACCAAACCAATCTTTACCTATACTCGGTAAAAATTTTCAATAAAATTTATTAAAAACACTAACGCAGCATGTAACCTTAGGAGGAAATTGAAGATCATGGTCGAATTGCTGCGTTCATCTACCCCCTCACCAATTATTCCAACATTATTGCTCCTGCATCTTCAGATGTCAGTGCAATACACATAAGACCAAGTAATCGGATGGGTACACTTCTTGGTGTTTATCTACCTTGCTTTCAAAATATTTTTGGTGTGGTCTTTTTCCTCCGACTTACGTGGGTGGTAGGTACAGCAGGAGCCTTTCAAGGATTTTTTATTATGTTTATCTGTTGTTGTGCAACTCTGTTAACTGCAATTTCCCTGTCGGCCATCGCTACTAATGGCGTGGTTCCTGCAGGAGGAAGTTACTATATGATTTCTCGCTCTTTGGGTCCCGCATTTGGCGGTGCTGTAAGTATGTTATTTTATACTGGAACTACCTTGGCCGCTGCCTTGTATATTGTAGGGGCTGTCGAAATCGCATTGGTGAGTTTAATTCTTTTTCTCCCTACAGAAGAATATCTAATAGTTAATTCTTCCAGACTTATATTGCCCCTGATTTATCCATTTTTGGTGATAGTCACAAGGACGTCAGTGGAATGTACAACAATTTTCGGGTATACGGAACTTGTCTTCTGGTGATGTTGGGAATCATTGTATTCCTAGGTGTCAAATTTGTCAACAAATTGGCCGCCTTGGCTCTTATTTGTGTGATTCTTTCCATTTTGGCTGTATACATTGGAATTTTTGTCAACTTTTATGGCAACGATAGTTTTTAGTTAGGATCACTGATTTTATAATTTTAGATTTAATTTAAATTGCTTACTTTTCAGTATATGCGTTCTCGGCAAGCGTTTACTAGAAACCGTTACTCGAGATCAATGCAACAAAACAGTAGGCGGTCTATTATTTAAAACTTTTTGTGGCGAAGCAGAAAATTTGTTTGCTTGCAATAACACCTATTTCAGGGATAACGATGTTTCCTACATTCGTGGTATCAAAGGATTATCTTCTGGTGTATTTATGGGTAAGCACTGTACATTTCAATTTTTTTGCCTTTCTATAGTTTGATAATAACCTGCCGTACAGAAAATAGATGGGCTAATTTTCGTCAAAAAGAAGAGTATATTTCTCGTGGGGACGACCCTGTAGACTTCAAGCGTACGGAAGAAGAGGCTTATAAACAAATTGTTTCCGATATGACTACAACGTTTACAATACTTATTGGTATATGTTTCAATTGTGTCACTGGCATAATGGCAGGATCCAATCGTTCCGGAGATTTAGCTGACGCTCAAAAATCTATTCCAATCGGCACCATCTCTGCTATAATTACTACATCTATTATTTATTGTTCTACAATTTTCCTTTTTGCTGGCACCGTAGATAATTTATTATTACGCGACAAGTAAGTTATAGTCTTTGTCAGAAAACTTTGGTGTTACGTCGCAGCTTCCGAGATTGATTGAGCCAGGATGCCGTAAGACCAAAGTTTTCTGGCAAGGACCATCTTTGATAGTGATTAATATGATTTCATTAATACCGTAATTTTTTTTTGGTAGATTTGGTGCATCGATTGGTGGAAAATTACTTATAGCTAATATAGCATGGCCCAATGAGTGGGTTATTTTAATCGGGTCTCTTTTTTCGACGTTAGGGGCAGCCGTACAATCTCTCATGGGTGCTCCACGATTATTACAAGCGATTGCCAAAGATGGAATTATACCTTTTCTGAGTCCTTTTGCAGTTTCTTCTAGGAGTGGAGAGCCTACCAGAGCTCTAATTTTATCTTTAATACTATGCCAGCTTGGAATTTTGTTGGGAAATATAGACTACTTAGCACCGTTACTCTCTATGTGCTTTTTGATGTTTTATGGATTTGTTAATTTAGCTTGTGCTCTTCAAACGCTATTAAAAACTCCAAATTGGAGACCAAGGTATAAGTATTATCATTGGTCGCTCTCGGTTACCGGTTTAATACTTTGTATTGCCGTAATGTTTATGATATCAAATTACTACGCTGTACTTTCTATGGTAATAGCAATGGCAATTTATAAATACATAGAATATAGAGGGTTTGTTCTGCCGTTTTCGTAATTTCTCCGTAATTTTTTTGCATAAATTTATAGTGCCGAAAAGGAATGGGGTGATGGTATACGTAGTCTGGCTTTATCGGCAGCTCGGTATTCTTTACTTCGTTTAGAACAAGGTCCTTATCATACCAAAAATTGGAGACCTCAGATATTAATTTTAACAAAACTCACCGATGATTTAGTTCCTAAATATAGAAAATTGATTACTTTTGCTGCTCAATTAAAAGCGGGTTAGTTAGTTTAATTTAAAATTTTGACTTACGTGATAAAACTTGGAACAAATTTTTAGGGATGGGTTTGACCATTTGTGTATCTGTAATTCGTGGCAATTTTACTCAATCTTATGATAAAGCCATGATTGCTAAACAGAATTTAAGTAAAATAATGGAAGAAGAGCAGGTGAAAGGATTTGTCGAGGTTTTGGTTGAAAAAAATATTACGGAAGGTATTTCCCACTTGTAAGTTATTCGCTTGGTACCTGACATATGATGATAATTGCGCTGTTGCTTGCGTAGAGTGCAAACTTCAGGTTTGGGGGGATTGAAACCCAACACAGTGATACTTGGTTGGCCTTATAGTTGGAATCATTCTGAAGATGATGAAGTGCTGCAAGTATTTTTGGAAACCATCCGAAATGTTGCTACGGCTCGTATGGCTCTTCTTGTCCCTAAAGGGATTGATTTCTTTCCCGATTCAACCAAAAAAGTTTTTGGGAGTATCGATATTTGGTGGATTGTTCATGAGGGTGGGCTGTTGATGTTATTGCCTTTCTTATTAAAACGACATCGCACTTGGAAAAACTGTACATTGCGCATTTTTACGATAGCACAAATAGAGGATAATTCAATTCAAATGAAGAAAGACCTTGAAAAGTTTTTATATGATTTACGTATTGAAGGAAAAGCGGAAGTCGTAGAAATGGTATGTTTTGTTGAGTTTTTTTTTTTTAATTGTCTAGTAAGTTGCTTTAGCTGGATAGTGATATTTCGGAATACACTTATGAACGTACACTAATGATGGAACAGCGAAATCAGATGTTCAGGGAACTGAATTTAAACAGAAGGGAAAGCTTAGGGGCTGTAAGTTTAAATTATTTTTTATTGCATCAATCTAATATTTATAAGGCTAGCTAAATGAGCACAGGTTTAAGGCTTATACCTAGAAAAGAGGTTTAAAGTGCTCGCATATCTAGGCGAAGCAACGCAACGCGATTTTTTATGAATTCTGTTTATTTATTGCGTTGACAAATTGTGTTTGTTTTAGAAGCGTGGATACAGTGCTGCGATCAATACCGACAGTTCCCGATCAATCACAAAAACGATTTATTTGTCACTTCGCTTTGCTTTAACTCCGCACGCGATGCCGAAGCGACACGACAAACGTCGCTCGAATGCCTTTCATATGATTCAAGCTATGACGCGCCGCCTGATGTCGCCTTAATGTGCCGGTTTCCATTTGATTCTATGTAAACTTCTCTAAACGTCAAGAGACTTTTACTTCATGTCGCTTCGTCTAAGTGTGCGACCACTTTCATAAACAATTTAAAATTTCCCTGCGCTCATTTAATGATTTCTTATTTGTTCATAATTGAAATAATTTATTTAATGTATTAGTTTTCTTTTTACATTTCATGTGTGTTTAATTAATGACACCGCGTTCGAATATTCATTACTACTCCGAGTACTGGAGTAATCGGAGTGATTTCGTCTGCCATCTAACGAATTTTTGTTGAAAAAATTTTATGAAGAAGGTTATAATAATTACTTATATTGACAGTGACAAATTAAATTAAATTTTTTTTTCATTTTTAAACTGTCAATATAAGCAAATTTAAGGTTATGTATCGATAGTTTCAACAAAAATTTGTTAGATGGCAGGCGAAATCACTTCGATTACTCCAGTACTCGGAGTAGTAATGAATATTCAAACGCGGTTATTATCATTATAGTTCCTAATATTACTAAAATTATTATTATTTCTTAAATTAGGTACAATCAGTACTCGATGAAATTTATGAAAATGTAAGTCCGAAGACCACTAACGTTGAATTTCACAAATCAAGTGAAGCAGCTGAATTTCTTAATGATATAATAGAAAATATAACCTATGAACAACCATCAAGCAAAGTAAGTTCAAAATTATTAATTACATTTATGACCGCTTGCACCCACCTTTTGCTTAACTACGTCATAGTTAATTTTCTAAATTTGAAAGAAACTAAAATTGTTCAATCTGAAAATATTTCTATATTGTACACGGATTTACATGTATCTTAGATACGACTTATTTTATTCTGTCTGTTATCCACTTTCTTTTAGTTATTATCTCATTATATTCTTCTTCTAGTCACAAAGCAAATTAGCAGTTTGAGTAGTTAATAACTAATAAACTGTGTAAATTTGAAAACTTTAAATATTTGATTTATATTGAACAAGTGGATCACAGATCCAATTGAATAAATATTATGATAAGGATGACAATATCAAAAATTGCTGAATGCTTTTTTACTACTGATTATGTTACGGTCATCGACAATATTTTAAATCTGCGATATATTAAATTGCGGGTCTAGGACAACAATCAGCACTTGAAAATACAGAGTGGCCCTATCAAAACAAAACACACGGGATTGTAGCCAGCAGAATTTTTTTTCAAAAAATGCAAAACACGTTAATTTTATCATAGAGGGGGACAACTTTTGCGACCAATGTCACTCCCGTATTGTTTTATCCCGTCGTGCTGTGATGACAACCCTTGAAATGTTAATAGGGATGATATGGCAAGTGACATCTCATTTTCAAAGAACGTTTTCCTGAATTAAGTACTATAATTTTTTTGATGTTTTATCAATTATTCAACAAAAAAATTGGAACTGCAAAAATGCGAAATAAATCTAATATTTCAAGACATTTAAGTATAAAAAAGTGAAAAACTCTTGGACAAGTTGATTTTAATTTTAAGGGGGCTACTTTTACTGCTATTCATAAATATTGGCAGTTCAACCCTTAAGGTAAAAAGCAAACCACCCTTGGAATTTTAAATAAAAAGATGGGTCTGATAAAAAGATCAGTTTAATCTAATTAGATGTTCAAATTGTTCACCACCAGCTTGTTCAAAACGTGCCCTGACATTTTGAAGCATTTGTAAAGTTACCAGACGGCACTCTTCAACAACAAGTCGTCGCAGTTCTTTCAGAGACTCCGGTTCTGTGTCGTAGATTTTACTGCTTTGTAAAGTTTAAACTGACTGATTAAATTCAATTTCTTTAAGATGTTTGACCAATTTCTTGTTATTGTTCTTCTTTACTTCAAGGATTATGAACTGTCAATGTTTATGAGTAGCAGTAAAAGTAGCCCTCTTGAAATTAAAATCAACCTGTCCAAGCGTTTTTTCCTTTTTTATTTTTTAATGTCTTGAAATATTGGATTTATTTTGCATTTTTGCAACTTTAATTTTTTTGTTAAATAATTGATAAAACTTTAAAAAAATTATAGCACTAAATTCAGGGAAACAAAACATTTCAAATGAGTTGTCACTTGCCATATCATCCCTATTAACATTTCAGTGGTTTTTATCACAGCGCGAAGAGATGAAACAATACGAGAGTGACATTGGTCGCAAATTGGTCAATGATAAAATTGACGTGTTTTTGCAATTTAAAAAAAAAATTCTGCTGGTTCGTTTTCAGAGGGCCACCCTGTATATAATTTAGAACAGAGGTCGGCAACCTTTTGTTGTAAGAGAGCCAAATATTTTACGTGAGGATTAGTGCGGGCCGCACTTCTTGGAAAATCCACTAAAAAAGAGCTTTTTTATGCACATTCACCAAAAAAAGCTTCTTTTTTTTAGAAAGAACGTCATTTCTGGGAAGTCTTGCAAGCCGCACCAAGACACCTCGCGGGCCACATGCGGCCCGCGGGCCGCAGGTTGCCGACTCCTGATTTAGAATATAACAATATATAAAATATATTGTCGTATTTCAAAATCATTTCCTAATTTGCACCCAAATTTTTTTTTATAAATAGTTGATCTGTGGTATCATTTTTCTTGAAATTTGGAAACAGATTTTTAATTTTATAATTTGTAAATATTTGATTAAACAGATGATCAATATCTTGTAATATCGACATTTGAATTTGAATTTCCCATTCTCATTTAACCCCATCTCCTAGAAATTCAAACAACCACGTAATACGCCTGTGATCGTCAGTGGCACTCCACGTTGTAAATGCGCAAGCCATGATAAGAACCCAACTTCTTTTTAGAACCGAAAGACACAGTTCGTGAGATCAATACTAATCTCCTAGCCAAACTTACACTTTGATGCCTTGGTAATGCTAAAATATCGTTAGTATAAATCTACATAATTACACAATGATTCAACCTCAGATCGTCGGATTGCATTTAAATGTCACTTATTTCTCCACTCTCTTAATAGACACAATAAAACACTAAAATGGGCTTAATTCATATTTATTTATGTAAAAAAAACAGGGATTGAAACAACAAGCCAACTTAAATGTGGACCACCTCTCAATTATACTTAAGTAACTGAACATATTTGAACTCAAATTGATAATAAAATTTGATTAAATTTTATATATTGTCGTATTTTTTTTTTGGGATGAAGAAATTTATTTACTTCATTTTATTTTATATTTCTATTTTAAAAATTTAAAATGCGACGCCTCTGGTTGTGATAGCAGAGATGGGAAAATTTTTTGAAACTCTCGTGAGCGATCCACAGAGCTGTGAGGTCGCGGTTTTGAGCTTTGAGAGTTTCGATGTACAATTTTTTATAAGCAAATAAAATTTTGAGTGCAGCGGAAGTTTTTGTATTATTTTATTTCTTTTATGGGTAATTTACACGAATTAAGTAGATAAGTGATTAACTAAATTTTAAGCTAATTTTAGGTTAGAATTAACTTAATTTTAACTTAATTTAACGTGTGAACTGTTTATTAAGTTGGACAAACACTTAATTCTAACCTAAAATTCGCTTAAAATTTAGTTAATCACTTATCTACTTAACCCGTGTAAATTACCCATTAGAAGAAGAATACAATTATTGAAAATTTTAAGTTCCATTTGTTGCGAGTGATAATAAATTTTCGATGTCAATATATTCATTGGTAACTCGCTCTATAATCTTGGCAGCAATTTGGTAAACTCTGTTATCGATTGATAATAATTGTTTGATTCTCTTTGAGAACATTTTATTATTAATAATAGTTTAATTGTAATTGTATTATAATTTTTATGTCTTTCGACTTTATAGTATTGTATTTTCATGTGTTTTTTGACTTTGTCGTATTTATTTATTTATTATCTTTTGATACGTAGAACCTAAAATTAGTAATTGTTATGTTTATCACCTTCCTCAAACCAATCAACATCACACAACAAAGTTTTACCCTTTGGATAGTGCAATACCACCGAACTACACTCGGGACATATTTATGGTAGATTGGGACAGTCTCATAGATAATGGTTACTCATATACACTCATACTATCCCTACGAAGCACGATTTCAGTTGCCTGGTTATCATAGCCCTGCTAGGCGTGTGCAAGTTTTGCCTCGGATACGGAATGTTCTAAATTTAGTCTAGCAAGTCGTGCTATATAACACATTCACACAATTAAGTTCATGGCATTACCCAACCTTAGAGCAAATTTCGTTGTGCAATGACGTCATACTATCACAAAAGTGACGCTATACCGGCGCCATCTTGTTTATTACACCTTGAATTATGTACAAAATTACCAAACTTCTCCATCTATTAAAATCACATTTTAATACCTAAATGAAACCTCAACACCAATAATTAAGAGGGGCATTTTTTTCAGAGCCCTTTTAATTTAATCAACAGATGGCGCCTACTTAAATATTTTTATAAAATAAGAGGAATTTGCTATATTTAAAATATAGCAAATACGTTGAGATAATACTATTCTATAAACAATATTCTTGATCTTAAGCTATTTTGAGTTCGTCTTGAGTATGTCAAAACACACTCACTTACAAAAAAAGATAATTAAACTTTAATTATGAATTGTGTTTTTATAAATAAATATTACGAACTCAAAATAGCTTAAGATCAAGAATATTGTTTATAGAATAGTATTATCTCAACGAATTTGCTATATTTTAAATATAGCAAATTCTTCTTATTTTATAAAAATATTTAAGTAGGCGCCATCTGTTGATTAAATTAAAAGGGCCTTGAAAAAAATGCCCCTCTTAATTAATAATTATAAACCATTTTACACACCAAATAAATTTCTAAAACCAACGTATAACTGCATACCCAAAATTATGTAAATGTCATTACCAATATTTATACTTAAAATATAATTTATAATTATATGCAATATATAATTAAGCAATATATAATTAAGCTTAAGCAGAGTTATGAAAAAAGCCGCATTAATTTTAAACATCCTATATGTGATCAGGGCAACAACCGTTATAACGCCGCATCACGTGTATGTAATCGTAAATTATTAAAACTACTACCTTTAAAATTACTAATTAGAAATATCAATTTTAAATTACTTACACAAAAATTGTAGTGATATTTATAGGTTATTTGATTCTTACAATCAAACTTTCAAGACAATCAAAACTCAAATCTATCGATACGTGTATCTTGCACTGTTGGTCATTACGTTATAAATAAGAGCAACGTACACAATTATCAAAATGCATATGTGCAATTATCAAAGCAACTTGAACAATTATCGCTTAATTCTAACGCCATTGGTTAGAATTGATCGGATCGCTAAATATCATTGGTTCATGTTAGTCATGTGACACATGTGTGCAATAGTCTATATAGTTCCTAATATTACTAAAATTATTATTATTTCTTAAATTAGGTACAATCAGTACTCGATGAAATTTATGAAAATGTAAGTCCGAAGACCACTAACGTTGAATTTCACAAATCAAGTGAAGCAGCTAAATTTCTTAATGATATAATAGAAAATATAACCTATGAACAACCGTCAAGCAAAGTAAGTTCAAAATTATTAATTACATTTATGGTCCGCTTGCACCCACCATTTGCTTAACTATATCATAGTTAATTTTCTTAATTTATTAAAATAAATAATAAATAAACTAAAATCGTCGAATCTAAAGATATTTCTGTATTGTACACGGATTTACATGTATCTTAGATATGACTTAACTTATTCTGTCTGTTATCCATTTTCTTTTAGTTATTATCTCATTATATTCTTCTTCTACTCACAAAGCAAAATAGCAGTTTGAATAGTTACTAATCAATAAACTGTGTAAATCTGAAAATTTTAAATATTTGAATTATATTGAACAAGTGATTCACAGATCTAATTGAATAAATATTATGATGACAATATCAAAAATTGCTGAATGCTATTTTTGCTACTGATTGTGTTAAGGTTATCAACAATATTTTAAATCTGCGATATATTAAATTGCGAGTCTAGGACAACAACCAGCACTTGAAAATACAGGGTGGCCCTATGAAAACGAAACACACGAGATTGTGGCCAGCAGAATTTTTTTGAAGAAATGTAAAAACACGTCAATTTTATCATAGTGTAGTAATACTTTTGGGACCAATGTCACTCTCGTATTGTTTTATCCCTTCGCGCCGTCATGACAACCCTTGAAATGTTAATAGGGATGATATGGCAAGTGAAACCTTATTTGAAAGGTCTTTCTTCCCTGAATTCAGTGCTGTAATTTTTTTAAAGTTTTATCAATTATTTATCAAAAAAATTGAAGTTAAAAAATGCGAAATAAATCCGATATTTCAAGACAAGATGGGTCTGATAAAAAAATCAGTTTTTTTATCATATTTTTTTTTGTGAAGCTATTAGACGGCACTCTTCAACAATACGTCGCGTCGTCGCAGCTTTTTTAGAGACTCCGGTTTTGTGACGTAGATTAATTAGTTTGTAAAGATTAAACTGACTGATTAAATTCAATTTCTTTCAGATATTTGACCAATTTCTTGCTATTGTTCTTTTTCACCTCTTTAAGTCAATGATTATGAACTGTCAATGTTTATGAATAGCAGTAAAAGTAGCCCCCTTAAAATTAAGACCAACCTGTTCAAGCGTTTTTTACTTTTTTATTTTTAAATGTCAAATATCTGATAAAACCTCAAAAAAATTATAGCACTGAATTCAGGGAAGCAAGACCTTTCAAATGAAGTGTCACTTGCCATATCATCCCTATTAACATTTCAGGGGTTTTTATCACAGCGGGAAGGGATGAAACAATACAAGAGTGGCATTGGTCGCCAATTGGTCAATGATAAAATTGACGTGTTCTTGCATTTCTTAAAAAAAATGTTGCTGACTACAATCCTGTGTTTCGTTTTCAGAGGGCCACCCTGTATATAATTTAGAATAAGCTGGTATAACAATACAAAATATATTGTCGTATCGATCAATCGTAGCCAATTAATGTAAATAGGAGTAGCTGATATTTTTCAAGAAACATTGATTTATAAAAATTGTACATAATTTTAGTAAATTGTTAATGTAAATAGCTAGAAATATACGAGTTTGTTACTTACTTACTTACTTTGTAAGGGTAACTATACAGCATATTATCTCATTTACAAGCTTCAAAAAAATGAACACAGTTCGTCGTGAAAAATATCGTTTTATGTATTATTCATATGAATAATTATTTTTTAGCCTAGAGATGCAGAGAACGTTGAAGAAAGGCCAGAAACAAAAGAGGATGAAAAAAAAAATATTTCTGGAAAATCAGTGATGGACGACCATGAAAATGTGCTTCCAAACACATCAAAAATTACACCGTAATAAATTTACAACAAATTTGAAATATTTACATACAAATAATTCCTTACATTTAAAAATTATTAGAGATGAAGCAAACGTGCGTCGTATGCATACGGCAGTAAAACTTAATGAAGTAATAGTAAACCGTTCTTTTGAGGCTCAATTGGTAATTCTTAATCTTCCGAGACCACCTACCAAACTTGAAAAAGTATCTCACTGTGAGAAAGATGAATAATTTGGGTTACTTTGTAATAAAATTTTTGTTACATTTTAGATATGGAATTTTTAGAAGTACTTACAGAAGGACTAGAACGGGTATTGATGATAAGAGGAGGAGGACAAGAAGTAATAACTATTCATTCGTAAAATGTGTGGATGGTATCGAAAAAGCCACACTTTAAAAATGGTCGTAATTTTGACCAGCATTTTTATTATATTATATTTTAATTTATTCGCTGTTTAAAACTGTTATACAAAAGATATAATTATATAATATACTCCTCTTAATTTTATATAATATTGTCGTTTTCTAAAATTATTCCCTAATTTCTACCCGGTATCACATTTAACATCACATTTCTGCGGTATCACAGTTCAAATTATACAACAAAGATTTTTAATGTAAGATTTTCATTATGCTAAAAATTAAATTGTTGTTTAACTATTTTTTGTTTTGTTTTTGACTTTTAAAATCGAAAATATTTTATTTGCGGTGAAATCCCCTCTAAACTCCGTATAAACTTAGCCCCATGCTTTTAAAACATCCTATCAAGTTATTATCAAAATTATTATGAAATTTTCCCTCTTGAATTGAAAATAGTTAATTACACATAGTATTTAACAAAAAAAAATTGATCTATGACGCAAAATGCCCCTATGCCGCGAATAGTACCTAGACCTAAGTACTACATACTCGTAATAAAAATTGTATAAATTTTCCATTCATTAAATGTTTAAATATTTATAAGCACTTACACTTTGTAAATATAATTATTATATTTTTTTTATCTAAATTTTGATCTTTGACTCACACACAAAATATTTTTCAAAAAAATTTCTGCGGTTTTTCATTATGCAAATGTCTAATTTCCTAATAAGCAAAAATTGCTTTTATAAATTGTCATTTAATTGCATTCATTTTAATTTATACAAAAATCCTTCAAATGCCACGTGATCTACTTAAGTAGTAGATATAAAAATATGTAAACAAGAACTTCTTACACCTTAGCATCATTCGAGTTGCTGTAGTCACATCTGAAGAGATTCAAAATGGCATCAAAAATGTTTGCGGTTTTCTTGGTTGTGATATTTTTTGTGTTTGGTGTGAGTAACTTTTATTATTTTGAATTTTTGAACAATGCATTGTAACATTTAAAAAGATTTCGGTTTAGTGATTGCTAAATTTATTTATAATTGTGGTTAATTTGCACTAATATTTTTAGTTTGTGGGTGAAGTCATGTAAATTTAACTTGAAGGTTTTAGAAGTAATTTAAGTATTTGTCTATTGTCTTCAAAATGTTACTATAATGAAAAACAACAATGAAGCTTATTTGAATGTTTTTACTGAGAATAGCAAAAACTCCGCAAAATTGTGCCTGCGTACGTTAATGAAAACCAGAAATATAAACAAACCAATTAATTTTTTCCACGTAAAAACTACTTAAAATTAATTATTTATGCGTAATAAGAATAACAAGAAAATGCACTTATGACCTTAGTTCTTTAGCCGTCCTCGTTTTCTTTACGATTTTTGCGACTTTTCCACATGAGTTATTTCGTGTATTTTTCATTTGTTTTCTTGTAACACTGTCAATTTAAATGCTGTAAATTTGTCAACCAAATTAATTTTCCCACGGAAATTTCTTAATCTTGGAACATCTCTAAAATTCGTTTACCCCAATGAAATTTTCTTCGTGATTTTCCAAAGTTTTTAAACTTTGTTTTAATTTTTGTTTATTTCGACATTTTGGAAACATTAGAAAAACTGGTGCATGAGGTGCAAAGGTTAAATGTTTGCTCTAATTCTTGAGCATCTCAGAAAAACGAAAGTTTTGTTTCTGTAATTTTAAAAATCAAAAAATTATCTTTTCCGTTATTTTAGGTTGTCTTGGGAGCACCACAAAAAACTACCCCAAATTGTGTTGGAGCTAAAACTGGAAAAGGTATTTCCGATGGAATCATCGATGTGATCCAAAGGGCTCTTGGTTCTTATCCAGAAACTAGATTTGCTGGCGATCAAACTAAACAATTGGGATACGGCATTTCAGGAATTGTGGAAAAAGCTATTTGTCCATAGAATCAGAAATGTTATATATTTTGTGCAATTAATTAATAAACTTCTTTTCGTGTATTGAATTTTAATTTTTAATGGTTAACCGTAAACTTGAAGATAAATAATTAATTGTCGATAATTTAAGTGGGGCCATCAGACAGAAGTGGTAGAGATTACAAGGGGAAGTGTAATCTATGTTTACAATTTCAACAATGGCAAATTTCATAAAAATTGACTTAAAAAAAAATTTCATTGTACTATGTTTTTTGTACAAAGGGAATATACAGTGGGAATGAGTCACGTCAATGAAAATGGATTAATAATATTCACACTGGAAGAGTAAGTAAACATGGAAAATTTTATTAATCCTTGGTTAACCTGTTCATGCGCGTCATTAAAAGCCACACAGAAAATATACAAAATTTTGTATATTTGAGTATATTTGAGTACCTAAGTGAGAAAAAAAAGCTCATTAGATAAATATTATGCATAAATGCAAAAATTGAAGGTTTTCTATTATAAAGAATAATGAGGTCATAAAAAGCAAACAATGAGTAGCCGCATTCAATACTAATTCAAAAGTTTTTACGCATCTACCGGGTTTCAATATTTTGCTTTAACTAAAGCCCGAACACATTCTAAATAATAAAATTAATATTCACATTTTCTTGATTTATTAGAACGGTAAACGGCATAACATAAATCAATTTTAGAGGGTAGTACGATAACTATCCAACAGATTTAAAAAAATTTTATTGAAATTATGGTAGTCGAGGTTGTAAATTACAAATATAAGTATAACAAGTTGGGCAAAATAGAGCCAAACATCGTAAAAATAATATGGGAGTATTGTATTGGCTGTTTCCATAAGTTGACTTTCCGCTCTACCCACCCCTAAGGTACGTCGGGCACCGTCATTTCGGCGATTCCAGTTCGGCACCGTCATTTCGGCGATTCTGATTCGGCGACAGGCAATTCGGCAACCCGATATTCGGCACCGCCATTTTGGCGATTCCAATTCGGCACCGGCATTTCGGCGATTTTGATTCGGCGACAGTAAATTCGACTACGTCGATTCGGCGACGAAAGATATACTTTTAATTTATTCTTCCAAATTTAAAATTTAAATGTACACAAAAACCTTAGTACCGACGCCTACGGCTTTTCGAACTTTTATTTAAAAACTCATAGTTAATAAAAATTGGTTTTCTCCCTACCTCTCTTAAATAGATCCCTTTTTTGTTATTTGCTCCTTTTCAATAATACTTATTGTATTAATCTTTCTTTGGTTTTCCCCATTTCAATATAATTCTTATGTATATCCTCCTTTTCAATAATGCTTATTGTGTTAATCTTTTCTTGGTTTTCCCCATTTCAATACAATTCAGCCTTTTCAATTAAATATTACCGTTTTCCTTAAGTATCTTTTCCAAAATTTCAATTAGCTCTCCACTTTTAGTAACGGTTTTCGAGGAGTCATAGATGGCATTTTGAGTTGAGTTCTTTAGTCAGTTGAGTTTTTACGCTAAAATAGTCAGTTGAGTTGGGTTTTGGTATCAAAACATTTCAGTTTAGACAAAGAAGAAGTAAGTGGAAGCGTTTCAGCGTAACATGTTATTAAAGTAAGTAACTTAAGTAAGTTTATAAGATTGCAATAATTGACATTTTATCTCCAGTTTATAGATTTCGCTGTATAGATTTTAATAAAAGTACTCCAGTGTAGTGTTAGAAATCAATATATTAATTTTTAATTCATAATACAATGGAAGAAACTCAAATAATTTTAACCAAACGAAGCAATGAAAAATATGCTCGTGATGGGTACCTCTATGTTAAAGATAAAATTAACACAAATAGTACTATTCAATTCTGGCGATGTGAAAGTAAGCATAAGGGTTGCAATGGCAGAATATGGACCAATATTAGAGACGGTTCGTTCAATTCACAGCGAAGGGAGCATTCCTGTAGGACCGTAGGAAATGCAGAAAACTTCGAACTTCAAAAACTTAATACTGTTATAAAACTTTTAGCCGAAAATACAATGGACAATCCATCGCAAATAAGAGCACGGGCTATTGCAAATGTTCCTGATGCCATAAAAGGTAACATTCCAAGCAATTCTGTCATGAGCAGAACGATACAACGGAAACGTCACCAAAATTCTGAAGCACCAGCAAATCCGGAATCTAGGGAACTAATAATCATACCGGAAGGTTATTCCACTTATGAGTTTAGCCCTGGTAATTTTGAGAGATATCTTCTTGCCGATTCAGGGAGTGAGAATTTGGACTCTGAACGTATTATGATATTTGGAAGAGAATATAATTCTAGTTGGTGTGAAAATATGTTAGAATTGTTTATGGACGGCACTTTTCTAATTTGCCCGTCTCTTTTTTCACAAGTATTCGTTATACTTGCTAGAAAAGATGGAAGAGCAGTGTTTCCTGTTTTGTTTTGCTTACTACCTAATAAGAGGAGGGAAACTTATGTAAAATTATTTAGTATGATCCGTGAATTGTGGCCTCAACTAAATCCGTTGAGTATAAGTGTTGATTTTGAGCTTGCCATTCATCAAGCGATTCGTGAAGTGTTTCCTGACGTTAATATACATGGCTGCTTATTTCACTTAGTGAAGAACTTAAAAAAACATTTATCGTCAAGTAATTTGTTAAAAAGGTACAGTGCCGATGTAGATTTTGCATTGCGCTCAAGAATGGTTACTTCAATTGCGTTTGTTCCTGAGAATGATATTTTTCATGCAATTACAAGTTTAGAAAATTATTTACCACCAGAATTTGATCCAATTTTAGAATGGTTTACAAATACATATATTGGACGTCTTAGAAATAATGGTACCAGAAATATTCCAATGTTTTCTTCAAATATTTGGTCTGTGTATCAACGCACGTTGGATGGAATTGATAGAACTAACAATTACGCCGAAGCTTGTCATCGAAAAATACAATTAGGTTTTGGTGGTGGTATATATTTCATCCAACGTTGTGGACTTTTTTGGATAAATTAAGACGAATTCAAAAAACTTTCGACACAGAATACGAACGTATTCTAGCCGGACATGCACCTTCTAAAAAAAGGCCGCGGTACGAAGCGGCTGATTCTCGAATTTTGGCGAAGGTAACCAATTATAATTCTATTAATATTATAGAATATCTTCGCGGTATATCTTATAATTATAGCATGGATTAAAATTTGTATGTGTTATGTATGTAAATAAATATTTAATTTAAAAGTAAAAAATAATTTTTTTTAATATTTTTAATTTAAAAATTTTTAATAAATTTTAACACTTAAATAAATTTCCCGTCGCCGAATCGACGTAGTCGAATTTTCTGTCACCGAATGGGAATTGCCGAAATGCCGGTGCCGAATTGGAATCGCCGAAACTAACATAGCCGAACATCGGGTCGCCGAATTGACCGTCGCCGAATATACGGTGCCGAATCGCTTTCGCCGAACTGCGGTCGCCGAAACGACGTGTACCGAAGGTACGTATAGGTAGGGTTTTGAATGCTGACATCAGTGATGACGTAATGTGCATATGCATTCCACTGATGCACATAAATTGCTGCACTTTTGTCACCATTCCTTGTCAGAACTTTACAAGCTGGATCTCTGAGCCCAAGTACTGGAAAATTCTAGTTAGATATTTTCAGTTTCACACCTAATCCCTAACTGATGTATGCATTGCCTCTTAATCCTGCTTAACCCTACTGTAAGTATTTACGTCAAGTGCACGGACCCTCAACAGGGAAATATTAAAAAATAATTCGCGATGCAGTTTTCATGACCGCTATATGTACATGTACTACACGAGTACCTATGTAGGTTACGGTAGTAATGGAAATCTACATTTTTGTAGTGACTATAACCTCCCATATAATTCAAAACTAGTTATTCCAATATAAGTGTAAAAAGAGCCGACTTATAAATTTTGAATCGGGGCACCAAATCTTCCAGTATGCCGCTGCTTATAAGACAAAAAATCTAATTAAATTAATTTTGTCTAATTCTGTTTCGAAAAGTGGTACTTTGTGATATCCAATTGAGTTTGGAAAGGCACTACTTTCCCGCACTGTTTGGAAAAGTACAAATTTCAGTGCGGAGAAGTAATTACTTTTCCGCACTGAAATTACTTTCCCGCACTAGTGTGGAAAAGTAATTACTTTTCCGCACTGAAATTCCGCCCGAACGAGTTCATCCGTTCGGGTGAACGCCTGTTTATCGGTTAGGTTATTAATAACATGACAAAAGATTTGCAACCTTCACGCCATCTATCGATTTACGATTTACGATTTAAAGATTCTTTATTGATTTTCAATAAAACAGATTATTGGTCCATTCGACGCATAGCGCCGTTTGGACCAATATTACAAGTATATTTACAATAAGGGGCTCCTGTTGGCACGTATCCCCCAATTACTAAACGTGGAACCTACGCAGAGGTTTTTTGGAAATTCTTGTTTCATCGGTAATGTAAGGGGTCCAATTTTCGTTTGTCTTGTGGCGTCGTTTCGTGTTAAATGGTTGGAAAATTAAGAACAAAAAACCAACTTACAACAATTGGGAGACAAAACAGAATAAAATAACAATAACAATTAAAAGACTAAATAACAATTAAACACTAAATAACAACAAATAAATAACAAAAAAAAAGAAACAACCATAATAATGTATGGAGGAAATGCTTTTGTAGCGCTTTAGCTCGGAATGCTACCGGTTTTCACTCGCGTCATCCCAAGGTTCAGGTATACCCGTCCATTGGAGTGGCTGCTCAAAAGTACATTAGTCAGAAGTAGTCGTATGCGTCTTAAAAGAAGGAAGATTTTGAAATGGAAGTAAGTATTTGCGTCTGGTGTTGTCTTGTGTCATGTGTTTTGTGAGTGTGCTTTTTGGTATTTGCGTTTTATAGAATTTCTCGGATAGACGCGTTATGTGGTCCCCGAGAAATTCTACTTGTGTATCGTCATGTAGTGTGGTTAGTCTAGTGTACCGGTCCGCTCCTGTGGCGAGTCGGAGGCATTTGTTTTGAAAAACCTGCAAGGGTCGAAGTCGTGTCTTAGACACGTTCGCCCAAGCAGGACAAGCGTACGTTATTATCGGTCTCAAGATGACCTTGTATAACGCACGTTTGTTTTCGGAAGTCATAACCTCGCTCTTCATGAGCGAGTAAAGTTTGCGCATTGTTGCATAGGAGAGTTGTCGTCTGTTTTTTAAGTGTGTGTCGAAGTTGAGTCTGGAGTCCATCGTGACTCCCAGATATTTTACGTGTGTTTTTGGTATTATAGTGTGTCCGTCCATTGTCAGTTTTTGGAAGACCCGGTGATTCGTACGCTTTCGGGCGAAGACTATTGTCTCCGTCTTATCGGCGTTCAGCCGGATCTTCCATTTGTCGCAGTATTTTTTAATTATGTCGATGTGTATTTGTGTTTGTTTTGTGGCTACCTGCGCGCTGAATGAATGCGCGTAGATAGCCATGTCGTCTGCAAACATTCCCAAATTAGTTTTTGGGAATGATGGGGTGTCGTTTATGTAAATGTTAAAAAGTGTGGGTGCTAGTACGGAGCCTTGGGGAACTCCAACGTGTATGTGCTTTGTTGTGGAGATAGTGTCGTTTACCCTGACTGCAATCGATCTGTCCGTTAAGTATGAAAGTACTAATTTAATTAAGTAATTACTGAATCTGTATTCTAACATTTTATATATCAATCCCTCAATCCAAATTCTGTCGAAGGCTTTTGCGATGTCCAGTAAAGTCATAACTGTTAAGTTGTCTTTGTTAAAGTGGTCTATCACGTCCTTCACAATTCGGGTCACTTGCAGGGTCGTGTTAAGGCCCGCCGTGAATCCGAATTGCGAGGGATTAGTGACTTTTAGTTTTTGTATTTCGTCTAATAGTCTAGTAAGTATTATCCTCTCAGTTAGCTTGGCCATCGTGTTCAGTAACGTGATTGGCCTGTAACTGAGAGGAAGGTTGGGGTCTTTGCCTTGTTTGTGTATGGGTATTGTGTGTCCGTGCTTCCAGGCCGTCGGAAAGTATTGGAGCTTCAATATAGCGTTACAAATATAATGAAGCTGCGCAATGGCTTTCCGGGACAGATTTTTGAGAATTTTATTCTCAATTCTGTCCGGGCCTGGAGCCTTGTTTGTCGGTAGTGTTTTAAGTATGTGTTGTATTTCTGTGGGTGAAGTCATGTAAGTGGCGTATTGTTTTGTGGGTATGTTGTAGGTTTGGCTTGAGAATTCCTTCACGGTGTCTTTTATGTGTATGTGTTCGGGTGTGTCGGTCATGTCGTCTAGAGAGTGTACTTGTTGGAATGTGTTGGCCAAGAGTTCTGCCTTTTCGGCGTCCGTCATGGCCGTGTTTGTGTTGGAGTTGTCTTGCAGAGCCGGGATTGGCTTATAGGGTTTTCGTAAAAGTTTTGTAAGTTTGTATAATGTATTGTTTTTTGTATTCAGGGACTTCAGTAGGTCTTCCCAGGTTTTGTTTTTGTGTGTTTTGATTTTGTCCTGTACCAATTGGTTTAAGTTCGTCATGTCCTGTCTGTGTCGAACGTCCCCGGTTTGTTGCCACAACTTGCGACACCGGTTTCGTTGCGTGATGGTGTTTTGTATGTCCTCTGGGAAGACGTCCCTGGTGTTGTCTTTAGTGTACGTTTTGGAATTCTCAGCCTTAGCCGTGTTTATGTGTTTTGTAAGTGTGTCAATTTCCCTGTCTAGTGTGCCATCTATCGATAGTTAGATAGTTAGAAGGTGTTCATCCGTTCGGGTGAACACATGTTTATCGCTTAGGTAATTAAAAACATGACAAATGATTTGCAACCTTCACGCCATCTATCGATACTTATCTGAGATCGTGAATTTTGTCGGCTATTACCCCCAAAATATCGAAAAGTTGTTGATATTACTCGGACGGAGTAGAGTATTAAACATAAATTAAAAACCTAACCTAACCTAACCTAATCTGTTCTCTCTAGGTTAGTAGAGTAGTAAACATAAATTTAAAAAAAAAACACACAAAATTTTTACTATGAAAAAACACTTTATTTAAAATGGACATGCACAGTAAAATTTGAACAATTGTTAAAGGTGTTCACCTTACTTAAATCGGCCGTAGATGTGGCATTTGATTTCGATGTTGACGGTTGAGGATCGTCCTTACCTAAAATTCTTTTGGCCACTTCGTTTTTTCGATACCACAGAGACAAACTTGACCAAAGACTTGCAACCTTCACGCCATCTGTCGATAGTTATTATGTGCGAAAAATTGGGAATTGGTTCTTTTTCGAAACATCATTAGACAAACTATTGTTCGATACTAGCGGAAAACTATTTCTCCATTCTCAGCTTTATGTTCACGAACTCGGCCTTCGGCCTCGTGCGCAAAACTCAGCCTCGAATGGAAAAATCTTAGTTTTCCTAACTAGTATCGAAAATGGCTATTTTTAAATGTAATTTACCAACAAAATCAATAATGTACAATGATGATAATTTCAATATGCCATAATACATAATTATTATTATTACAAAAATATGAACTAATTTATTATTTTGAAGTACAATTATAAATTTAAACAATGCTATGTTGAAATAAAGTGAGATTTTATATGAAAGAAATAATAATTATTATTTAATTATCATTACATAACAAATTAATATTGTCCTACGAGTTAAATTATTATTACAATTACATTTGCATTATAAAATTTAAAGAAAATGTCTGTTCATTTCTTAAGCCCCGAACCCCAGAAACCACACAGAAAAAAAGTCCGTCGTTATATTTTTGAAATGCCGTCATTAAACGCAAATTCGTTATATTAACGAAAATTTCGTAACTATTACTAATTTTTTGAAACATCGTAAAATTGTAGTTCGTTAATATTACTTACTACACGCTATTCGTAAATATTACGAAAATTTCGTAACTATTGTTAATTTTTCGTAAAATCGTAAAATTGTTGTTCGTCAATATGACTACACGCTATTCGTAAATATTACTACACAAATTTAACGAAAATTTCGTAACTATTACTGATCTTTTAATGATCGTTTGAAGAAAAAAACCATCAATTTTTCTAAAAAAATTGACTATTTTAAAAATTGACTAATCAAAACTTACTTTTTTGTTTTTTTTTATCTTTAAACGTACTTTTCAGGAAAAAACACACACAAATTATTCAAACTTGTATTCTAATAAATTTTTCATTTTTTCGGAAATAATCATTGATTTTTCAAATTTTTCCACTTCTGATTTTTGACATTTTTATTTAAAAAAAAATCTGATCTATTCCGCGTATAACAACGCAAACCCCTTAATGGACCGACATTTCTTTCTAATCTTTTTGTTTAATTAAAAAATATTTTGTTTTATTTTTACGCAAAAATATTTTTCAATTAAACAAAATAAATAGAAAGAAATGTCGGCCCATTATGAGGTTTGCGTTGTTATACGCGGAATAAATCAGAGTTTTTTTTTGAAATAAAAAGTGAAAAGTGTCGAAATTTGAAAAATCAATGATTATTTCCGAAAAAATAAAAAATTTTTTAGAATACAAGTTTGAATATTTTTTTTATATTTTTTTCTGAAAAGTACGTTTAAAGACAAAAAAATAAAAAAAACGTGCCGATTAGTCAATTTTTGAAATAGTTATAATCGTTTGAAGAAAAAAACATCAGTTTTTCTAAAAATTCGTAACTTTTTTTGGGTTGAGTAAAAAATTTTGAAAAAATTCACAAAACTGTTTTTGGTGGGAATAATATGTAAAAATTTCAGGAAAATCAAAAGAGGTCGGGTTCAAAAGTGGTCGATTTGGTATGGAATGCCCCATGTGCTTATTGGGACAATACAGAAAAAATTTTTTATAATTTATCATGTACATCAGTTAGTAAAGCGGCTAAAATGCTTCTTCCGCAATCTCCCCATACGATACACATGGGGCAGAGGCGGATGAGCCGGAAAATTTCCCGGTGGGCCGTCGGTCAATGGGACTGTGAGCCGTTAATAAAATAAAAATTTTGCTTTTTTGCTGTTTTGGGCCTTGACAATTACATTTTTGAGCCGCCGGCCGCTAATTTCCCGGTAGATTCTTAATAACCCATCCGCCCCTGACATGGGGTAATTCCCAGCCATTGTTACTTTCGGTTTAATAACATTAGGTAAAAAAGCTTAACCGAGAGGGACTTAAATTATTATGACCTTGACATTTTAATCTTGATCTTTACATTTTTTACGATTTTTTATTATAGCTTTCTGTGCGGTACCGATCTTGAATACATCCTGGAATAGTTTAAGCATCCGACGCAAAATTTCAACAATAAGATTATCAATTCTCATGTGTCGGATGCTTGAACTTTAGTTGCTTTTTTTCAAAATTTGTCATGCCTTTTTAGAGAATTAACTAATCAGAAGCGAAGTTAAATTTTAGTTCAAATTGTTTTACGGTAATTTTAATTACGATCAACCATAATTACAGCTTCGTGATTTAATTGATAATCAACTTTTTAATTAATGCTAACTACATTTGCTCGTAATTGTAGTAATTAGATAATGTTGCATTATTGAAATAATTACCTTTATGGTGCTTTTGTGCATCTTCATTTTTAAATTTCTCCTTTATTGCTTTAAATTTCATTAATCTCAAAAGTGCAACCTTTTTATATTAATTTATTTCTAAACTTGTTGAGTGTCATGACTGGATGATGTAGGAGAACCCAGGATTGTGGGACTATCTTAAGTAAATTTGTGAATAATAATGTCATTTGCATGAGTTTAGTTGCTGCTTCCAAAAAACAGTGATTAACATATTTGATATTATTGTAAAATCACACTGATATTTAATCTGAATAGCTCGCAACTACGGTAAACCCTAAAAAATTCTTCCGGAGGTCGTGGTTCAAAATGCTATTTAAAATTGTGGCAAAGCTTTTCAAGGAAAACCAATAAAAATTTTACAATAAAAAACGTAAATTTTCAAAATGAGTTTAATTTTGTGTTTAATGTTACTTTTTATTTAATTTGGATTAATCTTCGCTTTTTATTTCAGGCAAAAACCCCTTCTGAAGTCATATATCAAATTTTATTAGTTTTTATGCGTTTTGATGTTTTATTTTAATAACCCTTAATTTTATAAAAATCAAAGCAACTCCCTTTTTAGCCTAAAAACACTACAATATACATAATCAATGATATTCATAAAAATAAAAAATATTTAAAACAAGTTTACAAACCCTGCTTAATGCATATAGAGGCTTACAAGAGCATTTTAAGGTTTTTGTAAATCTGTTATAAATATTGATTTGTTATGACTTATGAATACCCCTGTAAATCTTTAAATAATTAAGAGGTCAAAATGATTCAAGAGATCTTTGAATTCCCAACGGCTGCCGAAATGACCGAGGACTCTTTCATACGGACATGAAAAGCAGAAAACGGAAAATAAATCGGTCTTCTAACTCCCAGAACAGCAATTGGCGGTCGTAAAACTCGCTCCGCACCAACTGTAAACCCCGCAGGAGCTTGTTCAAAGTCAAATCCAATAACATTGAAATAGAACTGGTGAATTGGTTTTGTCTAATGAGTCATGCACCAATCTTTGGCAGTAAAGATGGTCACAATGCCACTTGATCCTTTTATGATAAAAAAAAGGTAGCTAAGCTTTGGTTCTTAACCGCAGCCGGAGAACAAACGGGTCGCGCACAGCGCGTTTCGTGGTTCTTGAAAAAAATGATCTAGAGTATTCACCACAAGAAGCTCTTAGTGCCCACAGATGACACAATCTGCAAAAGATGGAATTTGGGCGCCAGTTGACGATAAAGAACTTATCATCAACAAAATAGATTTTTTAGTTTGCAGCCAAAAGATGTTAATGGAAAATGTGTAAAATTACTTACGTAATTATTCGAAAAGAAACTTCACACCACAAGCTATCACTAAAAATGCAAATCGCACAACTGGATCAAGGATTGATCCAGGAAAATCACAAAAAAGAAGTCACTTCCAGAAAATTCGACCACTCTCATTCCTTGTTCGATTGCCAATCCCGTTGTTGCCAACCTTTCTTTGCAAAATCCCCAAAGTTACCAAAGTAACCATGGTTGTTACAAACCAGGTGTTACAGTCATTAGTAATGACGTTTACAATGGTTCCTAGTGAAAACAAGCCACCATTTCGTATTGCTCTATACAAAGTGTCAGTCCGGACTAACTACATAAAAAGTGTATGTTTTAATGTTCTCCAGGAGGTGCATAAATTGTAAAATAGTTTTCAAAAAGTTATTGTAATTTAACGTTTTTCGTTTATTTAATCATGTTTTGGGGAACGGAAATAGTGCAAAATCGGATTTATTTTTATCTGATTGTTGTTATTTGACCCCCTTGAATAAAAACTGTGTTCGGGATCACGTAAGTGTGTCTTATGTGCATGGTTACACCCGACGTAAGTTGCTCATTGCGTTTGTTTATTAATTACCGTTGGTGACGGAACTTAATAGTGTCACTTATTTTTTAGGAATAGCTATTTATGTCATGAGTACATAATACAGGTCTTTATCGAACGAAGCCTAGGTTTATGGCTGAGCGAGCTTGCGAGCGAGGCCATAACTAGGCTGAGTCCAAAAAGCCAAATTATGTGCGAAAGACATACATAGCTTTATGTTCGACTGCACCGTAGAAAATTTTCTTTTATATTTTGACGTAATAATAAAAATTCACTTTGACATTTAAAAATTGTATAATTTTCAAGAGTGCTTCTTTCGCTTTTTCTATGGTTACTATTATGGTTTATTTCAATGACATTGACAGGCGGCCGTTTTATTTTATCAATAAAGTAAAAGGGACTAGTCCCATAAAAAGGTATCTTATGGCCACTAAGTGATATTGTAATCATGCTATTATAATACAGTCGGACATAATAGTAGTTTATATCACGAGGGCGTAAGGGGTTGTTTTTCGTCACGAGACGTAGTTTATGACACGAGCCGCAAGGCGGCGAGGAGAATAATAGTCGAGAGATGGAAAAACCCTGGAGCCCGAGTATTATGAACAGCTTTTCGTGAATTTGGGAATAATATCCGACAAAATTCACGATTTTTTTGAAATAATTGCATAAATTTTATAAATTATAACACGTTTTATTTGACATCGTGGTAGTGTAAAACCAACTTCTACTTGTAACCATGGTGTTTTTCTTGGCACCAGTTGGTACCCTAGATAGCGGCCATGTTAGAGCGCCATGTTCATTTTGATTTCTGCTCTCGTGAAGTTTGCACGTTTGTGTATTGTGTCGTGTGTTTTCAATTAAAAATGCCTAAAAACCAAGAAATAATCGTTAAATAATCAATAAATACGACATTGTGGTCGCATCTATCGATGTTCATGGACACTTGTGTGGTTAAGATTAAATATGTTAATAAATGATTTTTGAAAATTTTTGTTTTTTTGGTATTTTTTTACACCCGGGAAAAAAATAAAGTGTGACGAAAAGAGCTTTTTTAATCAAGAAAAAACGGGTGTAAAGTAGTCATTTTACTCCCAAAATCACGAAAAATAATAAACGATGGTCATACAGATTTGATTTATTTTCGTTTATCGTTTCTAAGGAACCGACAGGCAAAGCTAACTTATAAATTAAAAATAATGAAATTAAAATTCTAATTAAATACTTGACGTTCGATGTCAAATTGTAATATTATAGAAAAATATTGTCTGGTGCTCCGCGGAAGCAGAAAAAATTTAATAAGCAACACGGCACGTAAGGATTATCATTCTCGGAAGGTAATTAAGCCTCGGCTCCGCCTCGCCTTAAATTCACCTTCTTTGAATAATAACGTCCTTACGTTCCTTGTAACTTAAATAACTATTTTTATTACTAAAACGGAATAACTGATCCAAAACCAAAATTGAAACAAGAACAACCAAAACATTTAGAAGCGTCCTGTATAATATGAATATTTTTATATCGCATACAAAATGTCAAATGTGACATAACCTATAAATTTAAATTTGAAATAAAAAACTTGACAATTCTTATTTTTCACGTTTGCAGTTTATCAAGTTTGCTTGTTAATATTGTTGCCACATCAAATTACATTTAATGTAAAATATGGATACAAATAACGATCAAGAAAAATTACCTGCACTGATGAGCAATTCCACCAAACGTAAGAGAAGCATCGATTCGGCAGAAAAATTCTTGCCGGCATCCAAATCTGAATCAGATAGCGACACGAACGATCACACTTATTCCAGTTCACCGAGTCGGCTGCAAGAAGAAAGCACAATCGAAAATGTGGTACATCATAAGCTAGAACGAAACTGCCTGGTTTACAGTAACAAAAAGTTTAAATGTGAAATGTGCTGCTACAGATCATCAAAAAAGTGTTATTTAAAAGTTCACATGAAATCGCATACCATACAATCATCATATAAGTGCGGCTTCTGTGAGTATGCAGCCATTAGCCGTAATATGTTGACCAGACATTTTAACGAATACCATTTGCATTTAGATTGAATAATTTGTTCAAATTAATCAATTATTGATGGTTTCAAGTCTTAAGAATTTTCAGAAAAAAACTTCCTGCATCATTAAAAATTGTTGGATGGAAATGATAAATTCACACAACGTGGAAATTTTTATTTGAGGTAAGGATGATCATTTTACGGAGAAGAATCGGGCAAAAAAATTTATGTTAAGCCTAAATTGCAAGTTGAAAATTTTGTTTTCTGACAGAAATTTAAAATGTTTGTATGAGATTTCCTCACGTTCATCCCAACTTTTTGAAAGTTTGTTTCAAAGGCTTGTAGGTGGAAATTCTAGTAGAAACTTAAGTAGGTAAACTGGGATAACTGGACCCAGCGTCATCAGCTATGGTTACAACCAATTTAGTAGATTTGAACTCTTGACCCAGTTATCCCAGCCAACTTCTTTGTTGTTTTATGTTATAAAAATTTATTTCTAAATAATAAATCTGTTATTGTCTATATATTGTCTAAAGATTCTACTACATCGATGTAAGCTGCAAGTTCTCCAGCTAAAACGATTCCACAAACAATTCTAGCTAATTGAGTTGCATTGTCTCCTGGATTTTGTACATTTGAACTTTTCACTCCCAAAATATCCAAACATGCAGATTGTGCTGCCAAAATCGTACCACCACCGACTGTACCAACTTCTATCGACGGCATGGTACAAGATATGTAAAGGTCTTCTCCATTTTCACCCCACGATTCCATCAAAGTCATGCAATTACTGCTACACACATTTTGTGCAGGATCTTGACCTGTAGCTATGAAAATTGCAGAAACTAAGTTTGAGGCGTTTGCATTAAAACCTCCTATGCTGCCGACCATAGCAGCACCAACGATATTGTTGGGAAAGTGGACATTAACCAATGAATGGGCTGTCGACTTAAAAACGCTTTTTACAATTTCGGCTGGTATAATCGCTTCACATACAATCGACTTCCCTCTACCTTGAATCCTAAACACCACCACCTGGTTATAAAGTTTTTCTGCCTACCCATAACCTCAAAGTGATATTGAAAACGGGGACGTACCTAGAAGTTTTGCCGCCCGCTGACTTTTTAACCCTATTTCACAATTGGGTAAATCCCTCACCTACATTTGCTCCAAGCAACATGCATCGATCGCGCCGCCCTGCGCGGTCCCCTCCCTTCCCTAGGTACGCTACTGATTGAAACAGTTACAGGGTGTTTTTTTCTGTAACTTATTTTGAAAAGTACCCATCAATTTTGAGATTATGAGTAGTCGGGAGTGTTGTTCGAAAACTTACCAATTGAGAGCCGACGACTTTTTATCCGTACAAAAATTACCACTCAAACTTAAAATTTCCATATTGGGCAAATAAGTTTGCATAGTTTTCAGCGACATTTCGGTGCCTTTTGAGAGCATATTCATTCCCATTGCGTCCCCTGTTTTAGCAACAAAACGTATAAACAATAAACGACCTGCAATTCGCACAGATATGTCGGTTAATCGTCCAAATCGACTGGTTTGATCAAAACTGTCTTTTATAATGGAGAAGTTTTCGTGAGTCTTAATCCAATCCATTGCTTCACTGAAATTATTTAACATAATACTTGGCACTGATATAAGGTGTAAACAGAAAGGAAGCTGCAGATTTTCAGGGCTTGTAATCAGAAACCAGCGAACTGCTTTCTTTCTGTTCGTAACTTTTAGTTTATTAGAAGCTGAAAGTTACCTGGCTTCGGTAACCGAGGAAAATCGAACAACTGGACCACGGGTCATTCCGTCTGCTACAACCTTGCTGGTTACTCCGCAACTCATTAGCGCTTGACAGCTTCTATTTGTATTAGAAACCAGGCCTGCTTGAGTAGTGGCTAGCGGAACGTAGACTAAACGACCGTCTAACAATAAAGGTCCCACTAAACCAACAGGTAGCGACGTGTACCCTATTACATTTTCACAGCATGCACCAAACACCTAAAAGTAGTTCAAGCAATTTTCACACCAACTTAAAATATTCAACCCACTTTTGAGTACCCATAACCTTTGTAAGGTAAATTCTTCAATGCTTCTTTAAGGGTGGTCGTGGATTCAAGAAACAATCGTCTTATTTTAACCGCACGCTCAGGATCACCCACAGCTTTTTCGATTTGATGAATGGAGATATGTTTATGTTTCACTAAAAGCAATACCTCTTCGTCGGTTAATTGCGCCGCGCTTAAATTAACTCGGTAAATTTCTAAACAATCGGCTAAATTTCTCGTTGCGAATTTTACTTCCTCCTCCGAAGTTTGTATCGCCTTTTCGCCTGAAACAGTTTAGCACAGTGATTGGGTTAAAGCGGGGTACAATGGAAACGTTACTTCTGGTTCGAACGGGTTTCAGTTTTTGTAAATTTGCCGAACACAAAATAACGTCGTCTTTGTATAGGAGACACTTAGCAAGCAAACCCAAAAGAAACACCAAAATTATAATGTGGTCGCTGCTTAGTAAAATCCACCTAAAATAAATTTTAATTTGAGAAACAGCAAAAATCATTGGCCTAATGCCCCCCTCGTTCTAACCAAAAGCTAAAATTATTTAGTAGTGTGAAAAGTTGACTTTGTTATCTAATAATGGGGGCGAATATTTTGAAAATAACAAAATACCAGATCTGTTTGTCTTTATTTCTCTATCTGTCTGTTAGTAACGCAAAGTCACATACGACCAAATTTCAAATATGTCGCCTCAAAAGTAGTAAAACATAATAAGCCAATAATTACGATCGGAATTGCTAAATGCACTGGACTATAAATAACAAATCTCACCTCCAAATAAAACGCAACGACGACCCGTTTTGACTTTCGTCTAAATTATACTTCACACCGAAGCTCCAATTTGTCACATCAAAGTTGCGACTAAAAAATAAGTTAACTTAGTCGTTCTGTTTCCATAATTGAATAATTAATACAAACCTATAGATATGAACCAATGTTAATCCAACCAACATAATTAATTTAATTCTGTAAACAATGGGGTGTAATTTTTTGCCTTCTTCAAAATGAGGCGAAGTTGAAGCCATATAATTCCCTCTTATGGTGTCATAATCTGATAACTAAATAAGTGCATACGTAAATTTTAAATTTAACAAGATGAAATTCGAAGTGTGATATGTCAAGATAGAAAAATCAAAATGAACTGATTGTGAATTAGGTGAAAGCTTTAATTATTTATAGTAGGGGGTAAACCTTATGGAAGTTTTAGAACTTCGAAAGATCATCAAAAGAAATTGATAAGCAATTTATTTCACTTCAATATTGATAATCTTTTGAATTTCACGAGATGTTTTCAAAACTGCAATAAGATTTTCCTAAACTGCAGGTAATCTACCTATAATGACCGAATCAATAGACTAAACCCATTTGTAATGGTTTAAGCCTTTGAATTACCATGTTATAAAATCAAATGTGAATATTTTTTCATTTCATCACAATGTGAAAAACAAGAAATAAAATTATGACGAGAAAAAAAGCAGACCCAAATTGCACCGCTGTGGTGGACCCAAAACCACGTTTACTTACCTCTAAACTCAATGATAAACATGCAGGATAAAATGATATAAATATAAGATAATTTACAATGATCGATAAGCATACTAAGTAGCAAAGAACCTCAAGACGGTGCATGCCTGAAAAACAATTTGGTTTATGAGCCTCTTTAACTGGGCCAAGTGATTTTATTTCTCACCCGATAGAGTCCCAACACCTATAACAAGCGTCTTCACGATCGTATCAAGTGTTAAAGAGGGCCCCAAAAATGACATCCCTTTGCCGATATTTACAGGTACTTCCGATTTTAAGCCTGACATAGCAAATTGTGCTAACTTACCGGTTTTATGAACGTCGATTAAAAGAAGTGAAAAAAATAAAGTATCTCTGAAACAATTTGTCCGTCAGTATGACGAAATAAAATGGGTAAGTAGTTACTTGAATCCGGATACTTGGATATGTAAGAAGCGGACAAATATCGTTGTCAATATAAAACTGATTATGAGTGGAAGCAATCCAGATATTCCTGAAATGCACTGTAATTAGTATCAAGATTTTTAAAATTCGGTCGAACACAAACCTAAGATATATTTCGAACCCATTTTGTATAATTTACAAAACCGGTAGTAGGTGTATAAGACTGCCATGCATCGTATGAAAGTCATAATAATAACATCTGCCCTGCTGTACTCGGACTGAAATTCCAAGTTATTTAAACTATTATTACGTATTTAATTAAACGTGACTTACTTCGCGAGCATCTAGCACAGGACAATCTTTCTGGCATATGCCAAGCACCGACAATTTTTGTTGATGTTCCATGGTCAGCACACAAGCAGAAATGGTAACAAAAATCATAATTATTTCCCAAGGATTTTTTGCACAAAATTTGCCTAAAGTGAAAGATAAAAACTCCATCATGATTATTTTCTATTTAAACTTTCTAGTGGTATTCGTCAAGACCTAAGTTCATACAAAAAAATGTTTAGGATATAACCAAATGTGAACACATAACTTACCAGAAATTAATTTTATTAAATAAACGGTAAGTAAAAAAACAAATAATAGAATACATGAAGTATTAAAAACTGGATTGCAAATTTAAAAATTGCACCATACTTTTTTTTGTCAAAAGATTAGTTCAAATGTTTCGCCAAACGTACAGTAGACCTACTAAATTGCGTATTACCTAATTACAAAGAAGCTAGAGTGCCACACAAAACGTACTTTTTTTGCAATACAGCACAAATATTACGATTTTTCAAAAGATTTGGAAAACTTATTACAGTTGCTAATCCGGTTGTAGATTTTCAATTTTAAGAATCCTCATTCCTTACCTCACTTGCTTCAAATTCAACTTTTAGAGGAAAAATTGGAGAAAAACGAATAAAACTCGGGTAGCACTTTAAAATTTATATAATTTTTACAAAAATTATTTATACCTTCGACACACTGTCAAGTTAATGATCATTATAAATCCGGTCAGACGCGATTTCACGTTTCGGATACAATTATAAAAAATACTTACATTACCATTCATTCTATATTTACTCAAGTATTATTTAACCGGTTAATGCATACCTCCGTGACATCCAAAATTAATCGTGCATTAAGTGGTTAACCTATTTAATAAATTAAATTATTCGAGATCTGATTTTTAAAAAGTTAATGATCATTTACTTTCAGTGTGTCAAAGGTATTTACTTTGTATGCATCGACAATAATTTGAAGTAACAAACAACAACCTCAAACATTTGTCTATTAATTACTTCTTCATTTATTCTCCTCATTTTCGGTCTTCTAGTAATCTTAAAATTGCACAAATCTTACTTATTTCGAGAGGAAAAACTTCTCTATCGTCAAAAACTACACCATTCACAATAAAAATTCACCACCATTATGTTTATCATACAATTATATACTGAAACAAAAATGAGAATTAGTTCAGTGTCAGCAAAAATTAAGAATATAAATCTTAAAAAAGAAATTTCAAGAGTAGGTGTGATATATTTAGTCCAGTTAGTGCAATTAGGTTTATACGTTGAAACCCAGTTATATTGAATGGATTTGGACGTTTTTGAATTTCTTATACTAAAAACTAAAAAACCTTTTGAAACTTTCCGCTAATGATTTTTTTTAAGGGTTGGAATCCCCGTTTCAACTTGAAAATATTCCAAAGCTAATGCAATTTTGACAGGTTGTTTAGAGGTACTGTAGAAAATCTATCCTAAGTTTTTGACCTCAAAGATCCCGTGCTAACTTAGGGGGGGGACAAAAACCTAAAAAAAATTTGACTTTCTTCTATTTTTTACTTATATCTCGTAAAATGAGTATATTTTAGTTACCATAGTTTATTACAAAGTTATAGAGCAGCAAATTTGCTAAAATTTGGTGGGTAAAGCAAATTTTTAAACCGAATATTAACCGAGACACAGCTAATCAAAGTTAGATAAAGTTTCTCAAAATGTAAAGAAATGTTAATTGTGTTAATCACTCATCAATCTGAATATCTTGGAACATATATGACCACCATCCCCCAAACATGAAGATGCCTCATATTAATTAGCATTTCCTACATTAAAATGAGGCATCTTCACGTTTGGGGAATGAGAGGCGGAGGAGTGGGAAGAGGGTGGTCATAGATGTTTCAAGATGTTGATATTAATGGCTGATTAACATAATTAACAAGGAAATGATGGGAATACATAGTTATAGAGGCAAAACCTTCGTTTTTCGGTCATTTTTTACATTTTGAAAAACTCTGTCTAACTTTGATCGGTTGTATCTCGGTTTAAAAATTTGCTTTACCAACCAAATACTATTAGTAAATTCAGTGCTCTACAACTTTGTAATAAATTATGGTACCCAAAATATGCTTAGTTTACGAGACATAAGTAAAAAAATAAAAAAAGTTCAAAAATTTTTAGGTTTTTGCCCCCTCCCCTAAGTTAGCACAGGATGCTAAAAAACATTTTAATTCCTTAGTGACAGAGTAGAACTAGAAAATATCTAAAAATATAAAAGAAATAAAAACAACGGGGGAGGGGTTAGAAAAAAATGTAATGTTTTTACGAAAAAGTTGAAAAATTTTTAAAAAAAAAATTATTAAAAAATCTATCATGATCATGCAATATAACGTTATTTCAAGCTTAATGGATATCGTCAATCGGGAGAAAGGTTTGTATTTGGAACGTTAAAATACAAATTTTACGATTGAAACCTCGATGAATTCTGAAAGAGTATATTTTCAATAAGAGAATTAACTATGACAGAATGCCTTCAATGCACCTGTTTTTTCAAAAATCGAATTTAAAAAAGCTCGATTTTCACTGCTTTGAAGGTAAATCGCTCGTGATTGGTGAATCAAGGCATTCTGTTGTCGGTACGTGTGCAGTAATGCATAATAGTGTGGCACTTTACAAATTACTCATTACTTTTTCGCGTGGATCCTCCTCGTGCCATGGTGGTTTTTACAAAAATTGACCCTACGCTAGCCTACGCTTCGCTGCGCTCCGGGCCATTTTTGTGAAAACTACACTAATTTTAAAAATACCCTTAGGCCCGTAGGTTAAGAAAAAAGGTGAATCTTTGAGAGGTGAAACTTGTTAGCGTGGATTCTAAAAGAACGGTAGTTGTGCAAGAAAAAATTGACTGAAAGCACTGCTCGAGGGCGTTCTCTAGAGTTAAAAACCTTTATTATAAATTTTTTTCGTCGGAGAAGGAGCTTTGCCGCTCTCTATGTTACTCAATTTTCCTTGAGCTGTAAAATCTAATGGCAATTCACTAAAATTAGATCTCAATGTCGATTTATTTATCGCAATAAACCGCAACTTCATTTTTCAAAAATCGCCCAAATTGCGGTTTGCGGTTTTTGAAAAAATTTAAGCGCAAATTAACTAATAAAGTCGCCCAATTTGCGATAAATCGCCCAATCTGACAACACTGCATCCCAATGCAAGTGTCGGTCCGGTTATCGCCTCTCTCCGCAAAGCTTAGACTAGTTCAATCCACACGAACTAACGACAGAATGCCTGAATTCACCAATCACGAGCGACTTGGCTTAAAATTTACTGTGAAAATCAAAGTTTTTAAAATCGATTTTTGATAAAACTGGTAGATTTAAGAGGGACATTTTTTTCAGGGCCTTTTTAATTTAATCAACAGATGGCGCCTACTTAAATATTTTTATAAAATAAAAGGAATTTACTATATTTAAAATATAAGTGAGTGTGTTTTGACATACTCAATACGAACTCAAAATAGCTTAAGATCAAGAATATTGTTAATAGAATAGAATATATTTAAAATATAGCAAATTCGTTGAGATAATACTATTCTATTAACAATATTCTTGATCTTAAGCTATTTTGAGTTCGTATTGAGTATGTCAAAACACACTCACTTACAAAAAAAGATAATAAAACTTTAATTATGAATTGTGTTTTTATAAATAAATATTACGAACCCAAAATAGCTTAAGATCAAGAATATTGTTTATAGAATAGTATTATCTCAACGAATTTGCTATATTTTAAATATAGCAAATTCCTCTTATTTTATAAAAATATTTAAGTAGGCGCCATCTGTTGATTAAATTAAAAGGGCCCTGATAAATGCCCCTCTTAAAGCCTTCTGTCATAGTTAATTCTCTTATTTAATATTTGCTTATTCAGAATTCATCGAGGTTTCAATCATAAAATTTGCATTTTAGCGTCCCTAATACAAACCTACAACCAAAATTTCTATGTTATGCTTCACATACAGTTAAAATTTTAATATTTTAGCGCATAGTTAAGTTTTGTTAAATTCATTCTAATCATGATCTACACTCTGCAGGTATTACTAAATGATAAAAATCAATCAAATTGGTGGCACAAATGTGAGACTCCCTCGTCAGTGAGCAAAAATGCATATTCAGCATTATTTTTATTACATTACCTCGATAATCCTAACCCATGGTAATTCAAACTCCCAATAATCCAAACTCGATGTAGTAATAACCAAATCTTAAGATTTTAATTTTTAGTAGTATTAAATTTCTTTTCACCTAAATTATGGGTTTAAGCACGCTAACTAGGCCCAGAAGATCTTTATAGTTATTTATAAAAACTCAAAAGGAGTTTATTTAAAATGAAGCGTTTAAGCTATAGAGAGGTGAGCTAAGTGAACGGGGGAAAGACCGGACTCTAGGCTAGAAGCCCTAGGTTCGATCCCCAATCCGGCTACAAAATTTATCCAACTTTATTATGACCCTCTTCTCTCGGAAGGCAATGGCAAACCACTGTAATCTGTAATCTGCCAAGATGTAGCATTTCAAATGCTCGCCAACCTCCGATAGGAGACGGCACCTTAAAAAGAAAAAGTTTAAGCTATGAGTCAATCAAATTTCGATTAGTTTAGGCAATAATCAATTGTAGTAAAGTTTCAATATTTTACGATGTTTCACGTCTGATTGATCCCGGTTGCTGCACCGTGCGTTCGGCGTAAACACTTACAAAGCTCGAAGAAAGAAGCGAAATTACCGTAGTTTACGTTTACATGTGCTAACAAAATCAAACTAAAAGGATCCCAGGAGTAGGTTTGAAGTTAGCTGCAGTTATAAGCTTAGATTTTTCGATTTTATAGTTCCGTGGGATTAAATAATAAAAACTCCTAAACATATAATTTTGGGCTCTAAAAACGTAACGGTGAATTTGATCTCCATATCTCCTTTATTTCATGGTGTTGCAACATACATGGTATTTATTGAGGAGTTACTGCGAGAGGTAGCCTAAAGCTAAAAAATCGCGAAGATTTTGTCTGTAAAATTAGGCTAAACTTCTTCAACAGCGAGTGCCTTCTTTATGGTGGGAGTTCAACGATGTTGATAGATTCGCGATTAAAATCGTTTGTTTCTTTAATCTTGATATGAATGTATTTCTTTGGTGGAAATCGCTAATTCAAGACGGTTTTAGTTATATTTTGGATAGTCGCTTGACTCATATTGGATGAGTTGCATGATAAACGAGTTCCAACTCATTTAAAAGATTGCAAAAATCCTAGTTCATCTACGATAAAAAAATGTAATTTAGTGGATCCGTTTGAGTTACAGGTAAAAATTTAAAAAAAATTATTTCCACTAGATACATTTGAAAGAACACTCGATATATTATATCCGGCAAGAGCTAGGTCATGATGACCTCCTCACTCACTCATAGAAAAATGGAAATTGATTTATAAAAACCTAATCAACAAGCATCAATAAGTTTTGACAGAATGGCTCCTGGGTTCGTGGCGACAGGACAGTGGCAGAAAATGTGAATTCATTTACGACAGTGACATGCCCATTTTGGATGTAAAATTAACTAACAGGCAACAAAATATTTGTATAACAACATTAATTAATTTAGATCACAGTTCAAATACCACAGTAAGGACTTTAGTAATACTTTAAAATACCAATTAACAAGGTCCATAATTGGAGAGGCAAAAAGAGAGGTCAATAGAACTGTCCCATTTAAAACGTATGGTATGTTTAAAAAAGGTTAAAAGATACTCTGTATTAGAGGATCAAAAAAATTAGATCAAAAATTTACTGGAGATCCTGCAACATCAAAAGAAACCAAAAACTATGAATTTCAATTAATATAACATAGAAAAATGAAATCATAATATAACTACATAAAATAAAATAGGTACAAGTTTGGAAAGTCATGTCGATGCCTGCATCAGGTTATAAACTCAATTAGTCTCAAATTCTTCGAAAACCTAAATCCAGTCCCGTTTTATAATTTCACCTTAATTTAGAGAATTAACATATACCTAATTTTAAAATAATTAATAATAAAGCAAAACTCACCAAATTACAAAAATACTCTTGGTTTATAAATCTATACGAGGGCGGTATTGTAAAATCAGCGGAGAATTTTGAAACCTCCACCTCGTGACATACACAAACTTCAAAGTATGATCCTTTCCCAGCAACTCATCATTGCACAATATATCAATGTCTCTATATTTTTCCATTCCGTTAAGTACTTTCTTAGCAACAAACTTTTTCAAATGTAAAATTGTTGCTTGAGCCGAACACCTGATGAACCTCCTCTTCAACGTCTTCAAATTAGAACTGATACATTCCAAACAAACATTAACTTGTTCATCTTGTCTGTGATAATCGGACTCGGCGTGAACATCACTGGACGCTTTATCTTCGTCAGCTTCACCTGGATTGGGTGGGATATCTTTGGGACACGGCAAACCACGCAAGCGATAAAACTCCCTTTCACGGTTTATTTCATTCTTTTGTAAATCGGGGACCAATTTGTAAACAATGTCTTGCATGGTACGATCGAAGCTGATGTACTGCAGAGGATGTGACTGATGTATGACGATATTGCATGTCGGACAAGTGTTGTTCTCTTCCAAATGTTTCACCAAACAACTTTTACAAAACGTATGCAAGCACTCAGTCACTGTGGTCGCGTCGATCAAATAACCACGACATATTTTGCAGGTAATGTGACTATTTAATGTTTTTAATTTTATCCTCCTCTCCATTGTCATTATTCAAGTGACAGTAATTTCTTAAACTTTAAATCTAAAATACATTACGTTTACGTGCAAACTTGCAGACGTCACTTTATTCATAATAAAATGCTAAATATTCGAAACGGTGCCACTTTTAATGCTCTTTAGCAAAAAAATCTACGTAAACACAAATTTAATGAGCACGGCCATGTTGATTGGTTATTTATTATTAAATCAGGTAAACCAACTTTAGAATTGCATATTTTGTATTCGGAAATAGAACCTAAATTTTAAGAAATTTTATTTCTGATGGCAGTGTTATCAAATATTATCTATTTTTACTTTTCACAGAATACGAAATAAAAATTTTTGGTGTATATCGGCGTATAAAAGCAGGGGCTCTCAACCTATGGTACCCGAATCCCTAGGGAGCATCCCCCCCAATGTTTTAGAAAGTTGGCAAAAACACTTAGAAGTTGATCAATTTGGCATTTTTTTAGGATGTGGCTATTTCTGCATACAGTTGTTATCATGAAAGATGAAGCTTCGTCATAAACGGCATTTGTATGAAATATGACAAAAATTGTAAGTCAAATAAGTGTTCGATATAATAAATTTAAATGATAATAATTATTATAATCATTATAATATCCACAACAATACTTAGTTCTAAAAAAAACTAACAAATTTTAACAAGTTTATAGCAAAACAAAACTTACAATTAACGTAATATAAAATAATTAATTACAACGAAATGGAAATATAACCTAAAAACCAAAGTAACTTGTCAAAATTATAGCATCAGTCAATATGAAAAACTACGTTAATTAAAATTATTATGCAAGCTATGAAATATTGTATCTATCTTTTTCTATCTCATACGCTGGATATCATATAATTTTCGACGTATAAGATTTCTAAAATCAGACACTTAAGAATTATTTATGTTAGTGTGTCTTTGTTGCACTTATGTTACTACAACTAATTTGAAAAAAAAAGATTGTCGGTTCTTAATTCAGATGGTTGTGACGTAAGCTTCATCTTTCAAGATAACAACTGTACAGTATGTATAAGCAATTGGCTATTTATACATACTGTCTGTAGGTATGCGCTATTATTACAATTAATATTTTGATAATAACTACTCAGTTATAAATAATTATAGTCAGAGGTAGGCACAATACATTTGTATTTTGCATTAAAAGCAGTAATAAAACTTTGAAAATTTTGTTTGAAATTCAAAACATAGTGCACATTCCCATACATTGTATCTTATATTTTGAATTTAAAATAAAAAATTCCAAAATATTTAATATTTTGTACTTCAAATATGAAAAAATTAAAATATAAATGTATTTCAAAAATTTTTATTTTAAATTCAAAATATGAAATAATAATGCACGAGACTGCACTTTATTTTGAACAAAAATTTCAAAGCTATCGTATGTTTTCTTTCTACTTTTAATTCAAAATACAAATGTAATTTGCCCAATCCTGATTATAGTGTTATTGAAAATAATCAATAAAGTATCATTAAATCAGTGAAATATAGACAATATATTTTTTTTCTGTATTTAAATATTTTTTGTAAAAAGTAATCTACTTAGTCTTTCTCTTCGAACGTCTTTTGGATTTAATTATAGATTTGAAAATTAAGTTTTTATTTGATTGATTTGAACAGAGCTGATTTATTAGATCAAAATTGTTCTTCAGGTTTAATTGCACTATGCCCACAACTTTCACGTTCAACAAGAGAAATTCCATTTTTTTGCATTGATTTCCATTACTCGTCTACTTTGCTCTCTTTCAATCGCACTTGAGATAGGTACGCATTACCATTTTGTGGATCTTGCACTCGCGAGAAGTTTGATAAAATCTTCAAATTGCAGAAGAGAGATCAGATACATGTTTGGATTGAAAAGCACAGACCACTGTATAGGATATTTTAAAAAATTCGGAATTTTAACCCTACCTGGTTTATTTATATTGGAATCTGTTTCCCTGCTTTTTAAACATAGATCGGAACTTCCCCCAGGTCCACAACATGGCTACAACACTAGGAGACCCGATGCCATTTATTTACAAATTCCTACCTTAGAGCTCACTAAGGGTTTGATATTCTATAACGGTAAAAAGTTATATAATAATCTACCACTTCACATCAAATCGGAAACCAAACTTCACAAGTTCCGGAAAGCTGTCAAGGCACACCTGTTGGAAAATCCCCTATATTCGGTTGGCGAGTTTTATGCTTGATACAATACTCGAAATAATTTTCTTGCCGCAAAGAGCAGTGGCAGCGTCCTTGTTCATCTAATTGAATTTGTAAACTAAACTTTGTATTATATGTATGTATACTGTATTATATATAATATATTGTTGTGTTCTGACGAACAACTCTTTAAAAGCCGTAGCCGTTATAGTCGGTAGTTTGCATTAATGAGCTCTCTCAGTAGTAGGTTCC